>JASSKH010000009.1:7535804-8060804 GCA_031763025.1 Macrocystis pyrifera | reverse complement strand
GGTTACGTACTCGACTAGTCTCCAAGTAATCTGTCCTACTGCTACTAGTACTATTTTCTACAGCAACAGTCTTTGCTATCACAGAATGGTCAGTCCAACAGCAGTCTTACTCATAGTACTCACTCATACGTACGTCAGTTAGTTCTCTTACCACAACAGGCCAGAGTCATTCTCCATGTCAGGTATATCCTGGCATGAGAGGCTGACCTTGCTTTGCTACATCCCCGGCTATGTACCGCCTCCGAATACTACTGCAACCCAATATCACCTCAATAGCCCATCCTGGTCCACTGTCGCCAACTTAGAGGGCGTGCAGTGGAACAACATCAATATGTGATATTGCTCGCATGAAAAAAAAACACCAAGTCAATAGTGTTAGTCAGACCCGAGAAAAAAATCATACCAAGTCAACAGCAGTGTCAGACCCTGAAAAAAAAATTAAAACCTACGACTACAATTCTCGTATCACAAAACATAAACCTATTTTGTACGTACCCTAATTGTTGTACTCTGGTTTCAACTGTATACTCCTCCGAGTATTTTGACTTTACCCCCTCCTCCCGGCTGTACTTCCCGTACTGAAGTTGCCATCCCTTACTTTTTTTATACCGCAACCACCTGGCTGTACGTTCCGTACTGAAGTTGCCATCTCCCCCCTTTTTCTACTGCAACCACCTGGCTGTACGTTCCGTACTGAAGTTGCCGTCCCCCCCTGGCCTATTACATTGTACTCCTCGCGTCCTATCTATTCCATTGATGGAGCATAGTTCTTGACACTCCGAGTCCTCTGGTGTACATGCCAGCACCACGATCCTCGCTCCTCGCTCACGGTTGTCAACGTCTCCTGAGATAGCCGCACGTTGTATTGCTTTCCCAGATCCAACATTTTTATGGTATGCGGGAGCATCTTGTTCTCTGCGTCCTCCGCTACCCCGACCACTCTCGCCAGCTGCCAACCTGCTTGCGCCATTTTGAAATATATGTACGACCCAATGATTTCAGGTGCATACAATTTTGGCCTTTCTCTGGTATCACAGCAAACAAAATATCCTGTCGGCACGTGTCTTTCTCCCTTTTCACGTGCGATAGCTCGTCTAGCTATCTCCACTCTGTATCGACGATATTTTGCATTTTCCCCCTTGACTTGGACGGGTTCGCCCGCCCAATATTTTACTACGCAATTACCATATTGCTTCAATTCCTCCTCGTGCTCCCACGTGGGTCGTTCCAGTCCAACCCAGTACGTATAATATTGCACTGCTATTTTACCACCTAGCCCTCTCGTCAGTCGATGTTTTGTTAACTTGCGGGGCGTTACGCGGTGGGTATCTAGTTCAGCAGTCACATCGTCCGTTGTTAGATGGAACGGGGGTGAAATTTCCGAGTATTTATTCAGCACGTAATTGCTCATGGACCATGGTAAAAATCTCGGTGGGGTCGCCCCTTCGTGAGGATTATAACATTTCTTGCACCGGTGTACTGACACTCTCGCATTTATCCCCCGGCCTGGCTCGTCCTTCCGAATTTCTAACAGTACTAGTTTGGGTCCAACCTCCCTGCCATCATTCATCTTCCCTGGCCCCACACATAACACCTTATAAGGCCCCGTCCAACAGTGTGCCAGTTTACTTATTAGTGCAAACGATTTTCTGGCTGAGCTGCCCTCAGCTGGTTTGTGCACGTGTTTTCCACCACCCGTTATAGTGCTGTGATCATCGTAAACCCACGCCCAATCTCCGACTTCAAATTTCGTTTGATTGTTCATTGCTGCATCAATTTTCTCATTGTTGGCTTCGGGCTTCGCTTTTATTAACCGGTCTTCCTCTCGGATTAATCTATACGCTCGCACTTGTCTGTCTCTCATCAACTCCAGATAATCCAGCTGATCTCTTTTAGCGCTCTGGTGTCCTTTCACGCCACTACCTTCTAATATAGTCATCGGCAACCTCGGGTACCGACCTATGTGTACTTCACTAGGTGCCAATCCTGTTCCTCTGCTCACGTTATTATTGTGTGCTGCTATTGCGTGCAATAACATCTCGTCCCAATTCTTTTGATCATCGGCTATTAGATAAGACAGCATCTGACACAAAGTATGGTTGAGCCTTTCTACCATTCCGTTCGTCTGGGGGTGATAGGAACTCGTATACTTTTTGATTGAGCCTAGCATTTTGAATATCGCCCTGCACACTACTGACACAAATTCCGCACCACGATCTGACAAAAAGGTATGCGGGCATCCCCACCTTGGAATGTAATCGTCAACCAACCTGGCCGCACAACCTTCCGTGTTCTTTTCTCCCTTTGATATGGCGTACGCCTCGGCGTGTCTGCTGAATAAATCTACTACCAGAAAGACGTACTCGTTTCCCTTCGCCGTTACCGGTAGGGGTCCTAGTAGATCAAACGATACCATCTGTCCTGGTTTACTGGGTATTGGCAATGATATCAGAGGCCAACGTACAGTTTGTCTGGTGCTCTTCCTGGCTTGGCATGTGTAGCATCTTCTTATCCACCACTTTACGCTCTCTGCCATTCCGATCCACCAATAAAATCGCTGTAGTAACCCAAGCGTCACCTTCTCTCCCAAGTGTACTGCCTCCTTGGGCGCACAGTCCATCACCCACGGTCTAAGCAGCAGCGGTACATAGGTCCTCACCGGCTCATCTCCCAGTAGCCTCTCATATTGTCCTGGGTTTCGGTTAGGGCGATCATCAGGGGCACGCGATGGGCGTCGGACCAGTAACTTTTCAGAGGTCGGAAGCTCCATCAATTCCCCTTGCGATACTAACCGTTTCAACTCTACTACGTCTATCCCCGGATCTAACCCTTCCTCGGTTATCTCATTGCTTGGCGTTTGATTTTCTATGCACGTCATTGCTGTCTTAGCAGTATCATCCTTTTATTGGGCAACCGCCCAGTCTTTCGCGGTTTTCTGACACAACTTTTCGCCGAAAGCGCACGCTGCTACGCTGTCTAGTTCCTCATCTGCAAGTTCCGATGGTTCTGCTGCATTATTTTCCTGTCCTGTGCCTGCTGCTGCACCATCGTTGCTACCTCCCGTGTCTATGTCTATTACTGCCACATCCTGTTTCGAACCTGAGCCCAACAATTCCCTCCCCTCCTTGGTCATCGGACATGCATGTAACACTAAACCGGGTTCTAGCTGACCGCTGAATACCTTACTCTCGTCAGGTTCACTTAACGGGCTGTCATCACGTATAACATACTCTCGCGGACTTCCATTTTGTCTCGGCTGGTACGATTCTCGTTTTCTGCCTCGCTGCATCAACTGCCAGGATAGCTGAGCTTGCTCATCCGTTGTTCGCGGCGCTATTTTGTGCTCAATCTTTGTCTCATTATCTCCCACCTCAAAACTGTTGTCGGTACGACACTCCAGCCCACCCAAGCTGATGCCCCTCTCTCCAGTTGTTTGACATTCCAGCCCGCCCAAGCTGATGTCCCTTCCTCCTTCGGTTTGACACTCCAGCCCACCCAGGCTGATGCCCCTCCTTCCCTCGGTTCGACACTCCAGCCCACCCAGGCTGATGCCCCTCCTTCCCAAACTCGGCTGTATTCCACTGGCACCTATAAAGTAAACGTCCACATCCGTAGGGTCAGTCAGACGTAAGTTATCACAGGTTTCTTCCTCTGTTGCAGGCAATGGCAATCGGGACATAAGGTCTGCGTTTCCATTCATTTTTCCCGGTCTATATACCAGTTTATAGCTGTACGCGCTTAGAAAATCAAACCATCTCTGTACGCGGTTAACTTTCGTGGCCAAGCTCTCTAGGTTTTTAAGCGGCTGATGATCGCTTATCACTATGAATGGTATACCGTAAAACAATTGCCGATTTTTCTTGACTGCCCACACGATAGCTGCACATTCAAGCTCGGTGGTGCTCCAGTTTTTCTCGTTTGGGAGCGTCGATCTGCTCAAAAAACTAATCGGGCGAGTCGTACCGTCGCTCTGGTCTTGCTCTATCACTGCACCTAACCCGTCCGCAGACGCGTCTGTGATCAACTGAAACGGCCGGTCACCGGAAATTGCTGCTGCAAAATCGGGAAATGCCAGTACCTTGGGACTCGCTAGTTGCGATAAAAGGTCCTGCACTATTTGCGTATGTTCCTGGGTGAATTCAAACTTTACCCCCTTCTTCAGCAATGAGTTCAGTGTCTTTGTGACCGCGGCCATTTTAGGTAGAAACTTCCTGTAATACCCTACCCCTCCCATGAGTGAGCGCAGCTGGCTAACATTTGTGGGCATCGGCATCTTCAATAATGCTTCTACTTTTCCAGGATCCGGTGCTATCCCCTCAGCCGTTACTCTGTGGCCCAAAAAGTCACTACCTTTACCCCTAGGTGTGCTTTCTTTGGTGCTAGTTTCAAATTGAAGATGGTGAGTCGTTCAAAGAAATTCCGTAGATCTTTGACATGCTCTTCTCCGTTTTTCGAGAAACAGACTATATCATCGGTAAATAACCGCACTCGCTCCAACCCCTCGCATACGCGCAGCATGATTGACTGGAACCATCCTGGGCTCGATGCTAGGCCCATCGGCATGACCGTCCATTCCCAATTTCCTGATTGCGTGCTACACTGCTGTCAAGGGAATAGAGTCTTCATGTATTGAACACTGGAAAAATCCGCTCACCAAATCCATCGTACTAAAAACATGAGCTCCTCCTAAGTCAGCTAACAAGTCGTCAACCGTTGGCAACGGCAAAACTGGTATGACAGACTGCGCGTTTACCCTCTTGTAGTTACTCGCGATCACCACCAAGGGGCTCGACCAATTTGAATATGATCTGGGCAATATTCCTGCCAACACCAATTTATCGATCTCTGTTTGGACTTTTGCTGCCAGTACTGGAGAGTGACGGTATGGTCTCTGTTTGACTGGTCTCGCATCGCTTTTCAGTATAATGCGGAACGGGTCTATTGTGACATGTCCTAGATCAGTGCTGTGGTGCGAAAAGCGATGTTCGTAACTACACAGCAACTCTGCCAGAGCGTCAATATCTGCTACTTTCCACAACTCTTTTTCGAAATCGAAATTTATTTCGTGTAAATGTGGTGGTACCCTTTGCCACAATTTTTCAAAAGCTGCACGCTGATCGTCATCTAAACTATCCAAAACTTCTTGCGGGATTTCGCGAGATTTTTTCGGTTCTGCAGCTTCTACTGCATTAATCTCTCCCGACAGGGTGGGTAGTAGCTGTGCTTTTGTCAAATCACTCTTGACTAAAGGTGCACCCCCTACTCCCAATTTCATGTCTGGCATCATTACGTGTGGTTGATGTCCCGTATATCTTAGCGGGATTTCAGAGGTACCGGCCTCTACTATAGCTTCCCGGGGCAACCAGCCTATGTTAAATCGTATATAATACATACCTTCGGACGCCGCCGTACCGTCTGTATTAGTGATGTCGACTTTAACCCATGCCATCCCGTTCGGAAGTGTACATCGTTTTCCCGAAAAACGTGCAACCACCACTCCCTTGGTGCTAGTTTCTATTAATCCTACTGTGCTGTTGACCCAATCAGAATACCTTTGTGTGTTTTCAACGGTCCCACTCTCCCGTACTGTAAACGTCACCCTTGTTTCTTTGTCGTTTATGTCAACGTATTTTCTGGTTGGAAATTCCGCCCAACCATCCCGTCCTAAAAGTACTTCATGAGTCATCGCCTCATCTGGTACAACGTGTGCATATACCACCAAGCAAACTGTCTGTGCTCTCCCATTCTCTGAGGATATCCCCTTTTCTCCTCCCATCTGAATGTTCAATCGTACTCTGCTGTTTGTGGTAAAAGGTATACCATGAAATCCTCCACATTTTCTTTCTGGTATTTCTGTTAACCCTTTTCTAGAAGCTGCCCCGCATCTCAACATATGTTGCCATACCTTGCGTTGGATGAAAGAAGATGGGCTCCCATGTCTAGCAGTACGGTGCAGTTTTGTGTACGCGTAGCTTTGGATCCTCCAAAAATCTGAGCTCGTGTTGTATGACGTCTTTTGTCCAACGTCACCTCTCCTCCCACGGCACGCGTAAATTCTGGCAGGTAGTCTGCTCGTTCCCCACTCTCGATCTCCTCCTGGCGCAGTGGGAAAACGTTGGGTAGCGTTTCACTAGTCAGGTTTTGCTTGGGTTCGAGTGCATATATGCTGTCTGGCATTCCTGGCTTGCTCGAAAATTCTCCCCCCTGAACGCTGCTACTTCTATCAATACTCGGTGTATTTGAGGTCATGCTGGATACATCAACATTTCGTTCCGGTCGCTTTGCCGACTGTCGCTCAAATATGGTTGGCATTATATCTACTTCCGTACTATTTTTCGCTCGCAAGCGTCGTACACTCCTTTCTGTGTTTCCACTTACCACGTTACCAGTCCATGAGTTTTTTCTCTTCTACTGGCGGGGAAAACTCGCGGGCTTTGCTGGGTAGACAAGGCGTCGCTCCCCTATTCTCTACATTACCAGTCCATGAGCTTTTCTCTTTTACTGGCGGGGAAAACTCGCGGGCTTTGCTGGGTAGGCAAGGCGTCGCTCCCCTATTCTCACCTCCCCGGGCTCTAAAACTGTTGTCGGTGGGGGGTATCTCTCTCTTCAACTGTACATTTGAAGCAGGCGTGCCCTTCGCCCTGTTGACAGCAGACATTGACTCATATTTGGTATGACTCTGAACCAACACACTCAACGAATTAACGTTGCTTCGAACTGGCGTTTTTCTCGGTAGCTTACACCGTATCCTTACGCCGTCCGGACGGCCAAGCCCACCCGCTAGCCCACTACTAACAGTGACGGAGCTTGTGCAGAGCGGTGGTACTAGGGTGGAAGCGCACGATCGGACGTCGGGGTAATTACTTCCGCTCTCTCCAGAAAGACGACAACCAACTACGCCTCCACTCTTACCGTTAATAGGTAGATTGTATCCTACCCCTTGACTTGGATTCGCGTTGTGCACCGCGGCTCCCGTCGTAACCTTCCTTGCATTCGATGATGCTGTGAGGGCCCCCCCTCTTTCTCCGGACTCCCTCCTCCCGGACGCTCCTTGATCTGTGTGTGAAAAAGAAACAAGAAACGGGGGCCGCGATGCTACCGGCAAGTCGACCTCTTCCTTACCGTTGCAGCTTCAGATTTCTCCTCTTTCGCGGGCCTCTCTGCGGTTTGCGTGCCATTGACACAACCGCTGTTGCCACCTTCGCCAACGCCTCCTTACCTCTTCCGGTGTACCTTCTCCTATTTCAGGGTTTATAATTTGGGATCGATTCATGTATGCAGCAGGACAGTCTCTTGCAAAGTGTGTATCTTCCGCACAATTTAAACATCTCGGACCAAAGGCTCGGCGTGCAGCATCTTTGGCTTCCCTCGAATCATATCTGATATAGAATGCAGGTTCTTTATTACTTTTTCCGAAGCCCCCTCGGCTCTGTAATATGGTATAAACCTTCTTAAATTCCATATTCTCATCCTGATAATCAGCCCCTCTCTGATGTCGTCCTCCTCTTTGGGCCGTTCCTGGTCCTTGCCAGGGCTCATGCCTTCCTTTTTGGGCAGTTTTGCACTCCTTCCACTCGGGGAGAGTGAGGGTGCATTGCCAGTTAGGTGGCGTGCAAGTCTCTCCGCCTTAGGCTCATTCTTGACCATCAGCGTCGTGTCAGCTGCTACAGCAGCAGTGTGCCCCCCCCCCCCCCCACGTCCGGTGCTTGGCCCTTGCCAGCACTATCGGATACCTCGTCCGGTGCTTGGCCTTTGCCAGCACTATCGGATACTACTTCGGGGCCCTTCGCTCTGCTAACCCTGGCGGAGCGCCTAGGCGTGGCCACGGGCTTGAGTCCTGAGTCTTCTTTCCTCCCTCCAGATTTCGTGCTGGGTTGGTACGACGACATACTTATACGTGTTTTCTTACTTCTCCGGTCGAACGCTAGCTCTGCCGAGTCCTAAAGCCGGACGACGCCACTGAAAGGATAACAGTTATTGAAACTGTCACTCTCTTAGACTGGAAGGGTAGCTTCCAGAGTTTTAGATGATAGTTCGAACAGGCAGAGACGCAGTGGTCCAGGTCAAGGAGAAAGAAGAAGAAGAAGAAGTTTTCGTGTATTAAACTCAGCGCGATGAGAGGCAAGAAGTGGACTGAACAGGAAGGGGCAACCACAGATGGTCCTTCCTGTCGGTAGTTCTACCTAACTGCTTCAAGATATTCATCTACAAGAGTCATTACCTTGCTCATACTCTGATCTATATTACTCGTCTCTGTATCTGCTACCGGCCAATGATCGACAACCTGACTACCGACATCCTCTCTAGACTGTCACTCTCTCGGGAAACACTCTCTGCTATTGGTTACGTACTCGACTAGTCTCCAAGTAATCTGTCCTACTGCTACTAGTACTATTTTCTACAGCAACAGTCTTTGCTATCACAGAATAGTCAGTCCAACAGCAGTCTTACTCATAGTACTCACTCATACGTACGTCAGTTAGTTCTCTTACCACAGCAGGCCAGAGTCATTCTCCATGTCAGGTATATCCTGGCATGAGAGGCTGACCTTGCTTTGCTACATCCCCGGCTATGTACCGCCTCCGAATACTACTGCAACCCAATATCACCTCAATCTTGCGAACTATAAAGCTTGCACGCTAAAAACCTCTTCAGCGATGTTTTCCCCTTGTTCATGCGGGCATGTGAGTATCTTTAGTGTTGAAAGATTCGACGTATTCCGGTTGTTATTGCCCGAAGGTGGGTGTGTGTCGCTGGAACCAGCTCGTAGTCTCCAGAGACTGAGTACTGCTCTTTCTGTGTGCGACTACTACACTACTACATGCACGTGGTGCCATGGGTTGACTGCTACCAGGTATACTGTTACAATACACTACTACCACTACTACGTAGATGTAGCACAGGTGGAAGCAGCATGTACTCTACAAAAATACTACCTGGTACACTACTACTACGGCTACCAACTATACTACCAGGTGCTACGTACTACTGCTAGAGCATGAGCAATCTTTCATTCGGTACAGACAACATCGTGGTAAACAGAAAGGACAAACATACCACGCCGTACCATGAGTTGGGGATTGACTACTACACCGTTACGCTATATACCACCGCCAGTAATACGTGGATGCAGTGCAGGTAGAAGCACATTAATAAATTCTAAACTACTGTACTACCTACTACTGCTAATATAGTACTAGCTTTCATACGACGGCAACGTAGCATGCAAGTGATACCATGGGTCGGGGGCATGACTACTGTGCTGTTAATCTTAATCTACACCACCACTACGACGCAGATAGATGTACTGTAGAAAAGGTAGAAGCAGCATGCACGGTACAAAATACTATGCTGCTACGACTACTATTAAGGTTTAGAAGATGTACAGACTACTTACTATACAGGGTTGAGGGCATCTAATGCTATTGGCCAGGCAAAAGCAGCATGTGCAGACGGCAACAACAGCAATAACGGACACCACAACGACAACGACTGTTGTTGCTGCTATTCACAGTGCAGGTATCACTCCTCCTTCCTGCTGTTTGACAAGCATTATTAGAAGCAGCATGCACTCGGGACCATGGACTACTATTAAATACTAGTCCTAGAACTATACAACTATTATATGATGTGTTAACTACTTCAGAATTCTATGCCTGCGTGTCAAAACAGCGTCAACAATCTATTACGGCCAAATAACCAAAAACATCACTATTTAATTTACAGTCCCTGTCAGCGAACCTGACATTTGTTTTTTTAGTTCGGGGAAAAATCGTGTTTCTCGCTGACAATAACTGTAATTGATCCGTGTATTTTTTTATCTGGTGCCCCATCACAAGAGTCATCGTTTATTCTCAAAACCTAACGAAGAAAAAAATAGTATCTGTCGAATTAGAGCCAGAAATACTGTTTTTCCTATTGGATAAAAAAACACGAAAATTCCTATAGGAAGAGTTGTCAATACGAGTTGAAGCATGGTACGTCCTATCCATCGACGAGGCGGTCTTGGTACTAGCAACAGAAACAAATATTTCTTTTTTTTTCGTTTTTGAAGACACTAAAATATTGACGGACTATTAATAGTGACTTTTTGAAAATATCAAATAAACTTGTTTTACCACTCGGTATCAGTGTGGACTGCCCAAAAACTTCAAGACATTTCTACTGCGTCAACATTTAGAATAATATTTAATGTTTATAAAAAAGAAAAAAAAGAAAACTTGTTTCTATTGCTACTGTAGTACCAAGAGCGCCCCGTGGATGGATCCCAGGAACCACGCTTCAATTCGTATTTGATCACTTTTTCTTCTCGCGATTTGTTTTTCTATAGGGAAACCAGTATTTCTGGCCCTAATAAATTGAACAGATAATATTTATTTCTTTGTACTATTTGATAAATAAAGATGCCTCATGTGATGGGGCACCTGCTCACAAGAACCACCGGTCAGTTAGAGCTATTGCCGTCGAGAAACACTCTTTTCCCCAAACCGAAACAAAATGTCAGGTTCGCTGACAGGGACTGGAGTAGGAAGAACCTTCTCTGTATACTCGTATATTCATGTGCCAGTATGTCTACGGTTGAGGCACGATGAAAAAGTTATCTGCATCTATTTGTCATTATTTTTTTCTAATGACTGTCAAATAAGTACTCACGGCAACAGCAGTAAATCGTGGCAAAACCAGGAGAGCCCTAAAATCACTATTAACGTCAATACGCAACAGGTCTACATACGATTGAGGGCATCATTAAAAAAAAAACTGAACTTGTCACGAAATGTTGCTCTCTACGTTTAAGTTATAATGACTGCCAGTCGCAGTATTTAACAGGGATATATTTAGTGGTCCGGTGTCTGTTGTGCGCAGCGCAACAGGCGACGCAGGCGTGCTGTGCAAACTTGCGATATATGCGCCAATACATGCCCGAACGCCAAGTAACAAAGTGCGTTGAAACGACTCCCGAACCTCGAAAAGGGGTGGAACCAAACTCTAAACACGCCAACAGGTATTGTAAACAAGAGGCCATAATTGGTTTTTCGGCCGACGAATAGCAAACAAATGTGCCCAAGAAACTAACGGCGAATACAAAAAAACGCCTTTTAAATGTGGCTCGGCAACGGCGAATAGAAAAAGGTTCCTATGAAACAACATAGCCTACGGCGAACAGCAGTGGGTACCTACTTTTCGTTTGTTCTACTACAGGCGAAGAGAAAAAGGGCCTAAATATTATTTTTCGACTGCGGCGAATTCGAAAAAGGGGCTCGAAACATTTTCACGCAAGGCCAATTTGAAAATCCTGTTCAGAAAAATAAAACGCCTACAGTGAACAAAAAAGTCCGCTATATTTGTTTGGGCCTGGGGTCAAAAATGTTGCGCGCTCAAAATCGCGTGTTGTGCTGCGTGCAACCAGGCTCTCCGGGGCTGCTGCGGAAAAACGGCTATCTAGACCAAACTATTCCGCCAGAGCAACAACGCAACAGCTAATTATATCCCGCGTATATAATATACTCATGGCTACAGCAGCAGACTCGTGGCAACGGCAGCATTACTACTTACTACCAATACTACTACTGCTACTACTACTACTACTATTCCAGATTTACACCGATACAGGGGGGGTAGAGGGAGATTTATACAGTAGATACCTGGTACCAATTTGCCCCAGGTAGACGGACCGAGGCAACTAGTTTTGTGGTCACGTACGTGCTCGGTGTGAGGTGTTTGGTGTACGTCAAAGGACCAGGTGATACGTACATGACACTCGACAAACGTTTACTGACGCTGCTGTACGCGCTGCTGCTGAGGTTGATAAAAAAAAAAAAAAACGGACAGTATTAAAGTTGGCAATTTCAAAGTTATTGAGATTTTCAACTCAGAGAAAAATCACCGGAGAAAATTCTTCGTTGTTGGAAGTGCAAACAGCTGGTCGTATCATGCATGCCCTGGAATTTTTTAGTGTAAGTAGAGTATCAGACAGGCAGTCGGGCAGTGTGGGCTGTGCCCGGTGCCACACGAGGCAGTCTTGGCCTGGCTTTGTGGCGCGTCCCAGTTACGATTCCCTGCTCCCGAGAGCGTGCGACTGGACAACTGTCTAGGCCACAAGTACCTGGTTCTAAATTCTCCCAGGTATACGCACCGACGGAGACAGTTGTTGTGGTCATGAACATGCTCGGCGTTAGGTGTACACCACCCGTAGAAGAGCTCGGTGCAACAGATACGACGGCCGACATGTGTGTACTGTTGTTGCTGCTGTATGACCACTGCTCCTACTGCTACTTCTTGTGCTGATGTTGAAAACATACGTACGTACAGCAGAGGGGGCTCAAAAACGTGTTTGGGGTGGCGGGCTACTTACTCATGAGAACAAATGAAGAAGAATATGGTATTTTCCATGTCATCTACTCGGCTCGGCGAGGTGGAAAGCAACCCCTTCTTTTAAAGAGCCAGCTCAGCGATGTAAAATGCCCTGAACACCTTCACGGTGCTCGGCAGGGATCCAGACATACGTCGTAATGTACCCACGGCCCCCTTGCTTGCCCCGCAGCCAAAAGTGCGAGAAAGAACCCTCGGCCGCTGCAGAGTATCATGAAAAAAAAGGGCGCACCTTGAACATATACATGTTACTGTTGTATAAATATATATATGGATATAGTATCGTGTGGTGGATCTCCCCGTTTTTTACGCCGTCAACTAGACCAAAAGAACTTCTGGTGTACTATTTTATATATTCCAAGGCGTTCTATGGTAGAGGTTCACCCTAATGTTTCTGAGGATCCTCACTGGAGAAGCTCCATGCCTCACCCGAAAACTTACATCAGCAAAAATCAACCTGCACGCCGATGAATGATCCCACGGCCTAAGTATGCAATTACGCCATTTGTCGAAACTAGTTTGGCATTCCGACGATCTGGGTTAAGGAGCCCCGTCATTCAGAAAATACTTGAGCGGAAATATGCTACCTCTATTGTAGAATGCGTCTTTCCATGAATCGGACGCTCACGTGTGGATTTTTCGCTACAGACGATCCTAGTGAACTGGGCAGTACGCTTTCGCATTGCTTGGGCAACCACCACCGGCAGATACTACGAATCATTCTCTAAGTTGTTGGTTGTGATATACACGAGGGGGATGTTAACACGCGCGATGCAGTAGGCCACACCGGAAACCCTCAGGCGCATTTCGGGTTGGTGCGATTTTGCCCATGAAAGTAACGTCATAACTTGTGTGGCACAAACGTTTCCGCGATATGTATCATAGCTGTACAGCTTGTAAGATGTCATGTTCCAAAGTGCCCCTTGTACTACTTACATTGCTACTGTACTACTACGTGTTCGCGTAGATCTGCCCGCTCAGGCGAACTTCCTTACATGTGCCAAAACAGCAAATATGGCCTTTCCAGCGAAACAACCAGCTGGCACACCAACCAAGTAGGTATCCGGTTGGGATTTGGGTGATAGTTAGAGTTCCACAGGTAGGGGTAGTGGCCGCTATGAGCCGAAGCTGCAAGTAATCTCACCTTCCAGAAACAATCACTTACAGTCTCGTGACAAAATCCTCCCTCATTAGAACAGCATCGCTATAGTCTGGCAAGTCTGAAGAACTCCGCCTGAACGGGTAGATTTACGCCAGCCGCTACTACTACCCTACTACACTACGACAGTACTTCTAGTTGCTCCTACTGAATTATAACTAACTATCTCGTACGCCTACTGCCGAACATTAAAGTATCCTCCTACGTTCAAGCTGCAAAACATGTTGTCGATTTTGAGTGGTGTGATTAAACAACCCACACACTGAGATGCTGTCTATCTGTATGATTCGTCGCGTCAAACGCACACGACACGTGCTAGCTTCACCATACTTCTTGCCTCTCGCCTAGCTACCGCCTGAGCTGAGGGGCCCTAGACATGCAATTACACTTGCAATGATATGCATTCGTCTCAACTACCATGGCGCTTGAACCCTACTACTCGAAATTAGTTTGTAGCCCGCGCCCTGAAGCACCGTATCTATGTACATGTGCGAATACACCCCACATCGACGCTAGTAGGTAAACATGAAGATATGCCGGTATATCTAAATCCACAGGATTTCAGCAACGAACACGGGCGCTCCACAACTCAGACCGACAGCCCCGGCCAGCAAAATCGAAAAACTGGGTAATTACGTACATCTCGAACCGGCTTTCCATACCCGCTGGTGGAAGAAGGTCCAATCGGAAAGAAACGGGCAGAAATCGACCGAAGACGAACAAAAGAATGCTTGTTTGCCCAGGAGCAACAACACGATGCAGATGACGGCGTACAAATACAGCCTGGATGATTAACGCCTTCCACACGTACCGGCGGGGTAATGAGGGGCGTGCTGACCTCCTGCCGCGAAGAAGCAAAACGTGGGAGCAACAACGGAACCATACATCCTTCGATGGTTCTAATGTTGTAGGGACTCCGCAGAATGCAATACTAGAGCCAAAGGAAGGTGCAAGTGTGAACTCTAAATAGAGCCTACACGCCTGGTGTATCTTCGTATACGAAATGTAGGGGAATTCCGGAGATGAATACCAGACCAGCCAAACCGCCGGATGGGCGGTGAAGCTTCAATCACACTTAGAACTCTACGTCGCTGTGCTTCGGCTTCTACGGCACCCTGCTTCAATCATGCCAAGTATGTACTAGAGCGATGAAGCACGGTCTTGAACCGACGGTGTTTGCCATATGGTGAACGTACTTACACTAACTGTAGCCCCGCCCACTACTCGCTTCACAATTTTCTGGAAACGACCAGCGTCATACACGAGAAAATCGCAGCCAGTTCTCAAGAATACTTCTCGGGCAGTCTCCATCCTCCCCAACAAAATTTAGGTCTTTATACCGGCGCACGCACACAATCATCAGGTAAAGTCGCCACACCCACCTTGGAACCCCCCTCTGTGAGTTTCGACCAAGCCAGGGTCGTGTTCACGCCGCGTAAGCAGCAGCAGCAGATATCGTCGATGATGCCACAACACCGAAGACAAGGGCCAAGAGTGACACCGCCGTGGACGCAATCGACCTGCCCGACGAAGGGACAAAACCGGTGCTTGCGCCAGTGGGGGAGGTCGTCCGCGCGGCAGAGTACACGGGAGTGTAGAAAGGCTCCGACGGAGAGAACACGAGGGCCCCGTTGACGACCAAGGAATTGCTCTGAGAGTCAGTGAGAAGGCTCTTTGTTGACACGCGGACCGTCCAGGTCCCGCTTTCCGCATCCGCAGCGGCAACGATCACCCTCTCATTTACGTTGTTGGTGTCCACTTTGCGGGACGAAGCCCACATGATGTGCGTCGTCCCCCTGGGGGAAACAAATTCAAGGTCTAGGTCGTGGATCAACTGAACCCCCGCAGACGAAGTGGCGGGGGGGTCGATCCAGGACAATGGTGGCACGGAAATCTAAACTAGCGTCCGCGTCGACGTCGAAAAATAAGTCCTGCGAACTTAGTTCGGACAAGAAAGCGTAAGACGAACCAGCCACGAAAAGGCTCAAGCTTCCTTCCCAGTTAAGTGGCATCCCCATGTCCAGGTGTATCCGCCCGAAGCCGCTGAATCCGTCCGGCTCTAAACTACCTTCCATGAGGTTTGCGCTTTTGATGAGCAGGGCCTACGTAGAAAGCATGTCTGCATTGTGAGCAGGAAACACGTCAGCACGGAAGGGTTGTATTTTCTACAGTAGTGGAGCTCGCCAGTCTTTGAATCCCAAATATCTAGTAAGGTGATACAGCTGTACCCTATATGCCGCAATGGTACTATGTGGTATGCATCCCGTGCAAAACGGTTATTAGCGAAATTACGCTAGAGTGAACGTGGTCACAATAATCAGGCACTCTAGCTTGCGTTTACGGCTCACCTTAACGGTCGCCGATGACGGTGAAAACGCTTCGCACTGGCGCCTACCGTCGTCGCACCAACCTCGTGCTGTCACATCCGCCATGTAGAAGTTCGTATCCAAGAAGTATTGCCGTACCTGAGAAAGTCGCTATACTATGAGTGAATACTAGTAGGGAGTCGACGTCCGAGCTACAACAACGTGTTAGGCAAGCGCACGTGTCGAAGAGGTGACCTCCGTGAAGGGGTTCCAAACAAAAACCGAGCCAACCACGCACACACAATTCACCAAACCATGGGCAGAGCTTTCCGGCTGAGTTTTTCTAAATTTGACCCACGCCGCAAAGCGGTGCTTAGGACGTAATACCAGCACCACCCCGAAAAATATGGGTTAATTTTATCGTCCACCCAGAATTTACATGGGTGCCCCTGAAGCGTATGAGCCGCGTGTCACGGTAGGAGTGTACTGCTAAGGTTTATGACACCCATCACTTGAGGATCTCCCTGTCTACCTACCCCACAAAACTGACGGAACACAACGAAACGAGATAAATAAATCCCGTGACCTAAGCATAGGTGTATGCACAACGAAATATATTGAAAAACGTTAATGGTATGCCATCGATCTTCGGTACAGTTCCACAGCGTTGGAACTCCCTCAGTCATAAATGGTTTTCATCTCCAAACGTACCACTTACCTGGATCGCAGCAAACGTCATGAGTGGTGGGTTCGTACGTTTCTTTCGTCGTTCCAAGCAGACGTGTGGTACGGGTAGGAGTATAACTGCTACGTACGGTTTTTGAGGGCCCTCCTCCTCCTCTTTACTTCAGGAGCTCTCTATCTCATCCCAAAACTACCAACGACAAAATCCATGACGGAGAACACTCCCATGTCCCTACTGCTGTAGGTATGCCAACATGTACTACAGTGGTCAAAGCACGAAATTGCATGCTGACGATATGATGTACGATGCTCCTCGGCTGACCCGTTTAGGACTGCAGTCCCGCTTTGGGGACAAACTACCAAGAATTTGAGCGGATTGCTCGTATGCTGAAGGGCAGCGCTGAATATACCAGGGTATTTGTACTTTAGAGTACACTCAACAAGGAAAGCTATTCGCCTATCGTGGACCCAGGAGGACAAGCATATTATGACGACAGTGACACGGTTAGAGGGTGTGTGAGAGCATATCATCGTGCAACTGAGTATTGCGTATGCGCCACGTATCTCTGTGCAATACGTCTATTCATCTGGTGTTGGTGGATAGTCCACGTGAGATTCTCTACTCCCATGATGTGAAAAGTGAAGAAAGATGGTATCGGGTTTTCTGTTTCAGCGGGGGCGGTGGTTGGGATGGTTGTGGCACGTTCGTGATGCCGTATGTTGGTGACCTTGTCGGCGCGGCGGGGCAAACTCACTCCCCCCGCGGCAACCTGCGCCGGCAAAGGCAGCACGGGCGTATAGGGAACCGTCCACACAATGTCACTGGTGTACGGATGCCGCCGGTGAAAGCCTTGATTACCTTGGCAGCGGATTGGGGGTGGTTGTGGCCGTTGTTCATGTAGAATCACGCTACCGATTGGACGTCGGACTTGCTCCTCAGATCCGCCCTCATCATGCACTTCTGGAAGAACGACAACCCCTGCAGGTCCGGTAGCCGCGAGAAGAAGACCTCGTACAGTGACCTCCATCCAGTACTGGCCTTAGTGGCAGCGCGGTTGAAACAGTTAGCTGGTCACAGCACATTTTCCAGCCATAGACCGCTGCCATCCACGCCGGTGTTCGGAATTTTGGCAACGTAGACGCGGGGGACTATGCGCCTAATATCGTGACGGACTGCATATCCCCACTTCGTCGTTCGCCAGATCGCGCTCGCGACGCTGTCTTTAGCTGCGGGATTCCCGGTGCCGTGTAGTCGCGGCGGACCCCGGCGGAGTCGCGGTAGTCGATGAAGCGTCGGCTGGTGAACTCTCCCTCGCTGTCTGTGTGGACGCAACGCGATGTCTCCGTTCATGTCGGCGAGGAACGTTTGGACGTACATGGTGGTTTCCGCCTTGCGCTTCATGACGTTCGACCGCATCCATCTCGACGCGTTGTTCACGAGTAGGATCAGCTCGACTGAATGGACACCTCGTGAGGCCATGAGGTATCCATATGAACTGTCTCCATGGGCTGCTCCGCGCGTGATGTCGTCCCCCGCGGCACCCCAGTGCGCACACCCTTCGCTTCTAAACATCCACAATACGACTGCAACGCTCCAGGCAAGGTGACGCCATGCTACTTAGCCGTTTCCCTCAAGAAACGGTCACTCAAATATCCTCGAGAAAGTTAAAGCCTTTCATATCTTTCTGGTTTTGCGGTTTCCCACAGAATACGGATGTAGTCCTGGGGCAAGCATGGCTGCAGCGATCCTACTGTGATTAGCGCCATGGAGGACCTTCCAGTCCAGCTTATGAAGTTCATGCCCTGCCGTAGCATTGAGGGAGTTGGGAATAAATCCGTGGAAGGTGTGTCATCCAAACTATCCACAAGCCTTCCGTTCGGAAACGCGCTCAAGTCAGGCGAATGCCGTTTCTTTCTTTTTTTCTTTTTCGTATTTCTTTCGTCTCTTCGCGTTTTGTTCGGGTGCATACATAATACCAACGATATCGTCCTGGCGGTATTTGGTTGAAAGGGATCCAAAACGGTATATCACAGCTCGATAATATCGTTTCCCTTCCGGACTGGTATGGTACTTCCGTGTGCACTATTTCGTACTTGTTTGTTTCCTCCCATCTAGTGGCATTTTTTCTACGGCCTGTTGTTGTGACCACAGGAAGGAGTTTGAGAGAAGTGAGCTAATGTGAGAACATCACCATCATACCGGGGGCAGCGGCATGCGTTTTAACCTTCAATACGCCTTCCTCTACTCCCGGGGGGTACACAAAAAGAAACCGATGCTGATCCGGTCTTCCCCGTTGGCATTACACCAGCTTCCCCTGAAATAGTCGACGGGAAACCTAACTCTGAAAGCAGAACGCCTCCAACGGCGGGCGGGAAGTTTGAACTCTGACGAACTGCGCCTCCAACGGCGGGCGTGAAGCTCGACCTCTCACGCACTACGCCTCCAACGACGGGCAAGAAACTCGAACTCTCTGGCACTCTACTTGCGATGGCAGGCGTGAAACGTGACACCAAAGGTACTACACCTTTAATGCGCGCATTTCCTACCCTCTCTACATCAAGCGAGGGGGGAGGGCGGCTGACAAGGGGAAGGGGGTGTACTCATTATCATGCAAGGCCGTAGACGTAGGACCATCGACCCTCGCGTCCCTGCAATCCCGTGACAGAGCACGTCGGGCTTTCAACGACCAGGCAGACATGGTTGCACCAAGCGTGAAGCGCCGTGAGGTGTTGGGCGAGTCGTATGAAGGGTGAGGTGCATCCTTCTAAGAATCACTTTTGATGCGTATTTTCTTGCATATGGATGACAGCGTTAACAAATTAACTTAATTTTTGGTGTGGCCTGCTCTAAAGACAGCAATGGGTTTACTGCGTAACTGCCTCGTCGGTGCCTTACCATTTACATACACACTATGTGATAACATCATTCGCCTTGTGCGGAGGGAAGGTTTTTCCCGCACAAAAATGATCAAACTCGACCGCCAGCCGTGGTGACCGCCAGAAACAAGAACCAACGGTACCCTGGCTGTCTATCTTACTCCATGAGAGGCGTGTTTTACAGCGTCGACGCCAACCGACGTCAACCGAACCTATACCTTTATGTATATACCAGGTATATATCAGGCGGGGAGGGGAGACAAACTACCATACATCGGATCCTGGGAAATTGGAGGGGGGGCAGTCCGAACATCACACAAAGCAGGTACAGTAGCCCTCCCTGTCGATACGTAGAGTTTGGTCCAGTCGAGCAGCGTATAGGCATGAACCGATGTCATCGCGGGGAAATGTCAGGCGGGTTATCAAAACGATGTAGACCATCCTTGTCGAGGGTGATCGTTTGCCGTCACTGTGCCTCATGGAAGGAAAACAGGTAAAATCCTATACCCTCCGAAACATATACACCGGTCAGCTTGACGTCAAATTCCGTCTAGGAATGCATTCTAAAGTTGAGGCCGCTTATCCCAATCACTCTCATCCACTTTCCATTCACTATCATGATCTTCTCCTCCCGGGGGGATTATCTGTCCAGTCGTAAACATTGCGAGAGTGACTAGTGATAGTGTTGTGGTCCCTTTGTCGGACACCCAAAATTCGCTACCAGCCGGCACCCGTGCATGCTCTCCCTCTTCATCTATTGTTTCTCTGACCAGCAAGCGCTAGCTCAGTATCTCCTACCCTGCCGGAACCGGCAATATGGTCGAACTCGCCTTGTGGCACCGATCGTGCCATCAAAACACGCGGCCCACCCTGGTGAGATGAAGATGGCGCAGGAGCAGGCGAAGGAGAAGGGAACGGTGTACGACTGGGAAGACATCGATGGTGTTAGAGCTGCGACGGCGACGGAGTTGGTTGGTACCGCTGGACGTAGCTGTCGTACTGCGGTGGCTGCTGAACCTGTGGCGGCAGGGGCGGCAATTGCTGCTGCTGGACGTAGCTGTCATACTTTGGCGGCTGCTGAACCTGCGGGGGCGGCGGCGGTTGCTGTTGTTTGTAGGTTTAGTCGCCGTGGACAATTTAGTTGCCGTGGGCGCCGTCGTAGCAGTGTGTAACAGCGGGTTCGTCAGTAACGGTGGAGTACGGTGAATAGAAAAGCGGGTCGACAATGTTTCCTTGTTCATAGGAGTGCGTCCACCACGGCTGTCGGATGGGCACTGTATGGGTGCCGCCAGGAGGTGGCGGTGCGAATCCGGGGGGCATTGGCTGGCCCGGGTCCACCCTTCATGGGCAATACTGATGAACGTGTCCCAACTCGTTGCAGTTCTCGCAACGCGTACGCGAGTCCACCACGTGCACCTGCGGCTGGTTGACATATGGGTGGGGAAGATTGGCCAGATGCTGGGAAACGTCGTAGCCGCCGATAGGCGGGGGGCTACGGAGGCACCCCTCTCCTTTTACCCGTGACTGCTTTCGCACGACCATCCCCATACATTGTGTTCCCTCCACTGCAGCTGTTCCCTTTTCGTCTAACGCGCTACTGCTGTCGCGGTCTGTGCCACCCACCACCACCTCGGCCGATACCGTATTGCTGCTGCTGCTGCTGATGCTGCTTGTGCTGATGCTGTTGATACTACTGCGGCCAATGCCTCTGCAGATGTCGCCCGCCTATGTATTCTCCCGCGTCCGCTTCGTCCGCCTGTCCCGTCATTTTGTGCGCCGCCATTGCCTCGACTCGCGTCAGACGCAACGAGGGCGTGTCCCGTCCCGATCCTGATCGCCTGTTCCCTTGCCATCTGGATCTCGTCGAGAGCACCGAGGACGACATCTTCAAGGAGGCTTGCATCTTAAAATGTGTGATTTGAGAAAAATGCTCTTTGGGACTCCGGACCCGAGGGAAAGATTGCGGACCAAGGCGTGGCTAGCATCGATCTCATAAACCTCCACTCCCTGGAGATAGAGATGGTTTCTGATCACGCTACCTCGTGCAAACAAAACGTTCGGGGGATACCATCCTTCATGCAAAAGCTGTACCGGGCTTAAAGCGTGTCCAATATATTCCAACCCTCACTCAGGCTACCTGGTTCTGGCTCGGGATGGGCAAGTACGTAATCTGATAAATTAGCGTACATAATTCATCTCGCGCCTTCCTGACCATATCAACCCCAAACTCCTTCGTCAATGCTTCTACGTTTGCGCCCGGACTCCCTACCTTGATTGGTACACCTGACTCTACTGACTCAAAGAAAGCCCCTTCCCTAAAAACGGCACGTATCCGCCGACGGAAACTTAACACCTTCGGCTGCGTCTGTCCCCCATTCTTTAGGCTTTCCTCAAATACTGGCGGCTGCGCTCAACTCTGGCTTATACGTAACGTGCCTGTCTCGGCTGCGGATGCCCCTGATCGCTGCTGCTGCACCTGTATTCCATTGAAAGCGCTCTCGATACCCTGCAAAACACGGTCGACGGTCGAGTCATCGCGTGCTCGAGGATCTTGGTCCTGGTCTCCATCTCAGCATGTTTTTGTGTTTTGGTGGGGCTGTGTTCTCGTTTGCCATGATGCTATGCTGCACGCTGCTAGGTCAGCCAGGCGTGCATGGCGTCGCGATGCTCCGGCGTGAAGTTCAAAACAGCACGGAGATCCATCCCTTGCCGCAGCATGAGTATTCGAGACTGTTGTCCCTTTTCATTCTTAGCATAAGGGATAATCTCGATGCTTGATGATTGGGAGATTGAATAGTCCCTACGATTCCACAGGGACGTGCAGGCGAACTAGAAGAAAATGTTTTGTATTAACTCACCCTGGAGGCATGACGGTCCCGCGGGGGAAGGGGTACAGAGAAAGGAGAAAACGTGAGAGAGGTGGGTCCTTTTTGAGCCTCCTCCCTTGCTCGTCCAAACACCAACGAAACACATGGGGACCAAAACGGCCACGCCTGACTCTTTTGTGCCGAACGTCTCCCTCGTAGTCCACAAATATATTTTGTCCACCAATCTATCCTCTATAATGTGATATTTTGTCCACCAATCTATCCTCTATAATGTGCTGGCTCGGGCTATTTTCTGACTGGCACTACGAGGAATTTCCATGGGTCTCATCACTGCGATGATCTCCCGTCCTAACTATTTCTTATGCAAGACTCTCATGTGCCGCATCACGACGATGGTCTCTCGTTTCATATATTACACTAACGTTATACTGTCCCCAGTGGTAAAGGAATACACGTACCGCTGCGTGCTAGAACACTACTGTCAGAGATGCTCCTCCTGAGGTATCAATATAACACCTATAGGAAGGACTGCCGACATGAGAATCACAGCAGTACACAAGGTGACTGATATGCCACATCAACGATGTTCTTACACATACTCCTACCAATTACTCACCACACAACGATACGGGGAAAAACATCACCACAAATAAATGCCCACCCCTTAAACCGAAAACACGTCTCCATTTTTCACTACTTTCACATCAGGGGTGGAGAAAAGTATAGGTGGAAAATCTACCAACTGTAGATGAATGGACGTAATGCACCGAAATACATGACACAACGAGGTGCATACGCATTACACAGTCGCACGACTACAAAATCTCACGGTACTCTCCGGAGCCCCCCAATCAACAACAGTGTGCAGAACGTTGCAGGTACGCCCGGCTGAAGTCGCAACTTGCTGAACCCACCACGACCTAGATGAATGAAATCTGTCGAAAAATGAACGAACACTCAAATTTGCCTCCAGCTCGCCATACACTTCCGTGTGTACATGTTTATACGGTTTGTATATACGAAGTACATATACTTCGCGTACGAATACAGCAGTAGTGCACACAATTATTACATTGCGTGGACAAACGCGTGAACCTTGACCCCCCACTAAGCTGAAAGCTCCGCGTTGCGAGCAATGGGAGTCAGCGCCCGTCCCGACCTCATCACACCCTCTTGTTGCCCTGCCTCTATGTTGCCTCGATTGATCTGTCTTTTTTTCACACAATTTCTTATTTTTTCCGACAGTTTGAGCCTTTAGTTTTCAACACAATATTTCATCGAACCGAGCGCCCACTGCATGATAACATGCCAAGGCATTGTCTACTCTGATTGCGGCGGAATAACGTGGTATCTCTGGGACGTAGTTCTGTGACGACATAACTTGCATATGCAAAGATTGCTACGGACACTGGTTGTGTGTCCTTACATCAATCGGTCCTTTTTACCTGTCGACATCCAGCGAAACCAGTGTCCGTGCCGATTCTTCGGTATCGGAGAGATACAAGTTATGTGGCCACAAACCTCCGCCACAGAGATACTACATTGTTACGCAGAAAGCAGAGTAGACTATGCAATGTCATGTCATCATATTGAATATGACAGGCAAGACATACGCATTACTTGAAATATAAAAATAAAAGAAACAATAAAATGTAATATAATAGGAAACAAAACACTGCTGTCGTACCCCTCCGCAGGGGATTATTACATACAAGGTAAGCCTAAGAACCAAAGGCAATACCGAGCAAACCGAAGGACAACTAAAATAACACATGTGGCACCCCCCAGGCAGCCGAAGCAGTTTGTGGTACGAGTAGCATAGCCAGGCTTTACCTACTATCACGTAGCCGGTCTTGTAGGTTGCTACCCTGTCTGCCGTCCCCGTCCTGCGTTCGACAACAGTGCTCCATTCCCGGACAGGATGCATCAAACAATTCGAACCAAGCAAAGCAAGTTCGTCATCCACCCACGCCGCAAGAATGATTTGATAAGGGCAAGAAGAAATCGAGATTGAAGTAACAACAAGAACATCACAGAGGATCAAAGCGCAAAAACAAATTATGACAAAGGAAGACCACACCCGAACAACTGCAGCAGTTGGCGGCACGACTAGCACAGACATGTTGCGCTTACTTATCGGCTTGGTACCTTGCTACCCTGTCTGCCATCTCCTTTCTACTTTCGCCCCCCGCGGTTTTCCTTCCACTCGTCCTACTGTCGCTCCCCCCCCGCATTCCCTCGGTCGGGATTCCTTGCACTCCTCCTGTTGCCCCCCCAGTCCCATTCCATTGGGCACCAACCACGGCGGATGCGCGGCGCTGCCTACTCAGCTGTGCCTCATCCTTGTACCACCTCACCATGCTACCGTTGGTCTGCTTCAAAGACCCCCCGGTATCACTTCCCCGCCATGTATGCTGCAGTGGACAAGAGGTCGGTCCAAAAAACAAAGGGGGGTGTTCCGTTGACCCTTTGGTGGCTTGAACTCCGCACGGTCTTCGACTACGCATATATGCCACGTCCTGAAATATGCACCAGGTCTCGGATTCTCCCTGTCAGCCATCGTCCCGAACATTATTACCCGACTGAGCAATCGCTCCTCGCGTTAATGTGCCACGCTCCCCAAAAAATAGAGCCACCGTTTACAGATGGTTGGCATGTCGACGAGTAGCATGAACGAATGGTTTGTGAAGAACTCACATATAGTAAAGCTCGTTAGCACGGTTTCCTTGACGGACTGGTATGACACTGCCGCAAGCACTATTATTTTGTACTTGTTTGTTTTTTCCCATGGATATGCATTCTGGTTAAAGCTTTTTTTGTGACCGCAGGCAGGATTTCAGACGAGGGCGCTAATGTGGGAACACCATCATCTCTGATGTATCACTGAATACTACATGTACCTGAATGTAGGCCATCGGTCCGATCGGCTCGCACGAAGAAATACCTATTAATAATACCTGCGATAGGTATGTTACGTATTTCATACTGTTAGTATATTTTGGGTATGCGTGGCATCAGGTTTCGGGCGCAGGTATATTGCTGAAGGGGTACTGCCGAATACCAGCTGTAGTTACAAGTAATACGTCGGATAAAACACATGTTTACAGTTTATATACACAGCAGAAGCACCAGTATAGCGCAAAACCCCGAAACCTAAAAACCCGCGATACGGCCGAAGGTGGAGCACGAACGAACGCACGTGGACCGCACCCCCCCCTCAGAACTGAACGCCGAAGCTCGCACCCATGGTTTGCGAAAGCGCGATGCCTCTAACTCCGCGTGCGAAGAGGGGGATGTCGTCAAGGTACCTTGCTACGAGGAGGACGGTGCTGTTGGCCGCGGTGGCTTCCTCGTCCTGGTCACGGGGTTCGGCGACCAGCTTGCCTTACCCTTCGCTGAGTGTGGTAGAGACAGCCCTATTTACGACGGCGAAGGATTCATTTGCCGACAATGCCAAGGGGCTCCAAGCAGCTGGGCAGTGGACAGGAGATAGGCTCGCAGAAGATCAAGGCAATGCACGCGCACCGCACCTGGTCTGCACCGAGTATGGCCGTGGTCGCAGGGCCATCGGTGGCCTTCGACGTTTCTTATCGCATGAAGCTGTGCGCCCCGTGTCTTACTCAGGCGCTCACGGGGCTTGCTTTATCGCAACGGCGTCGCATGCCGAAGCACAAGCGATATCGGACAACCCCCAAATCGGACTGACCAGCATTGCGCCTTTTCCATCGTCGCTGAAGGTCGCCCCAGATGTTTTGGATCATGGCTCTAGTCATGATCAGCCTAGCCAGAGCTCGGCCAGACTAGGGACAACCTACGGACAGGCGATGCGCATGGGGAACGTCGAAGGCCTCGACGTAGAGTTGTCGCCAGGCACACTGCCAGCACACTCGCCTCAAGCTGGCGCGTTCATCTCTCAGTTTCTGGACGATCTCATGTCGGAGTCGATTGATCTCCATTCTACGAACGTTTGGTCAGATCCCAGTTGGACAAACGGCGAACACGTCACTACCCCGGCAGGAGCTTTGCGCAAAAGGGAGTGGAGCATGGCTGCTTCATTGGTACACGAGCTGAGCGTGGTTGGAAGGACCACTC
The DNA here is from genome assembly GCA_031763025.1 of Macrocystis pyrifera. NCBI lineage: Eukaryota > Phaeophyceae > Laminariales > Laminariaceae > Macrocystis > Macrocystis pyrifera. The sequence continues at coordinate 8,034,489 of JASSKH010000009.1, read as the reverse complement.
CTGGGGATCTCTGCTCTTGGGGTGGAATCTCCATGCACCACGCGGCAAACGATCTACTACTGGTTTCAGGTGCGTGCGCTAACATGAGACAGGTGCTACTGTTTGAACATCCATCATTACCTCAGGTTTTCTCGGTAGACCTAAAATCAGACGGAAAAGGGCGAAGAACTAAAAATATTTCCATGATTTCCATTTTTTTTTTAGCGCTTCCCATAAAATCTTCCAGGCTTTCCTGAATTTGTTTTCCCAATACTCCTCATATTATGCCTATTAAGAAGTTAACTAAAAAATTGTCGCAGAACGCCTCCATATCTTGATTCACATCTCCACACTTCCAAACATTCGAAAATCTGAAAAAATGCTCTCGATAAAATTGCCCTAAAACGTCTACGTGTATCGTGTGCAGAATAACAGCTGTGTGTCGTGTTGAGGCCGTACTCCTCCTGCTTGTCCCCTCCAGTGTTGTGTGTGCGTTGTTGCATGTCCCGACAATGATACCGACTACGTTCATACGAGAGAAATTATTATTGAAGCACGACCTCAATATAGGCCATAGTAATAGTCTGAATATGCGATTCCACATGGATTGTACAACACGCCGTGCCCTGGTGCGCAACGGCGGTATGTGTGTTAAAGTGCCACCGTAATACTTTAATCAAAATAACACACCCCCCGACACGAATTTAAGACCCGGTTTCCTCCTGAACATGCGGGAACACACAACGAAAATAATCGCTTTAGAAATATTTCGTCGAGAAGTTTGCTTAGGCGCATTGCTCGGCACCCTCCCTGTTGTGGATAAACCCAGCTTTTGAAAATGTGGAAAAAGCCAAAATAATGTACACCCGTTGCATTTGCGTTAAAAACACATACATACTGAAACCAAGTAGAACGGAACCGCGGGGAGTGGCCATGAGAAATCACACACGCTTTTAGTTTGTGCAAGAACATTGAGCGTGTCGCCTCAAAAATCGGGATTGTTTTGTTTTCTTTAGGGTGTATACGTATCTTATAGGTGCCATGGGCTCGCTCCAGTTGGACCTGTAGAGCGTAACCGGGATTAGTTTGTTTCACCACGGTGGGAGCACCAAGAGTATGTTGCCAGCTTTGAAAGCTTCTCGATCATCCTCGTGGAAATCGCTTGCTCGGCACGATGTTTTTTTTGCCGGAGTGGGGGGAACGAGCTGCCGTGTGTATCCACGGTGCTGTAATATGACTCCTCCTGTGACCATAGAAAACAACAGAACAACTGAAGCACATCGACCACCCCAAATAAGAAGAATTGAAATCAGCGTACGTATGTATGCAAAAATACTTACGTAGGTATGAGTACAGAGTTTAAACACAAGAGTCGCATCGGGGAGACCGCAGAGCCATGCGCAGTGGACGTATGGCCTTTTCGATTGGTTAAAAATTGGCCAGCATCATATCAAGTGAAACCTAGGCAGAGTGGTGATGATGCTTTTACATTACAGTAGGTCATCACCCTGAACAAAAACTCCCGCCTGCTGTGGTCACGCAAACAGGATGTAGCAACAATGCCTCTCGATGGGAGAAAACAAACAAGTACGAAATAGAGCACACGTCAGTACCATATACCAGCCCGCAAGGGAAACGGTACAAACGAGCTGTGTGTGGTATACCATCCCGTATCTGTTGCAATTAAATTAAACCAGAAACGTATCTATGGAATTATTATATGCTTACTCTCGAAACAAAATAGAGGCGAAAAGACAACACGAACAGAGAGAGAGAGAAAAAAATAATGAAGGGAAAACCAAAAGAGAGAAGACAATAGGGATAACAACGACGCAAACATGCGCTCAAGACGCAGGCCGAGTTCCGAGGACAAGTTTGCTGTTTGCTGGCACGATCAGTCGTATGATATTCCCAGCTGATGAATCAACATAAGGACGCCACAAGAAGACAAGACGGAAGGCAAGAAGACAAGAATAGGGTAGAGACAACGAGATATTGACGACAAAACAGATAGGATTGAGCAGTCTACGTCCAGTTGGTGGGCCAAGCACGACACAATCGACATAAAGAGCACAAAGCCAGACGGACCAAAAGAAATGTCTACAGAATCGGGGAACAAAGGTAGAATAGCAAAGGGTCACACAAACAAGTATTGCAGCCAAGGTGACACAGCGGACGCAGAATGACAGGTGGGGGGGTTTCCATCGACTTGGCATGGCATAGGGCATCACAACGAACAAACGAAGCAAAATCAAAACAACAATATACTAGGGCTTGTATCACAGCTAGCCTTACGCAGTAAGCACTGGGAGTCCCAACAAGTGAGACGACCAGGGCGGATGCCTTCACTTTCTTCACCGGCCTAGCTGCTGTTGTCACGCCTCCTTCAACGTGTTTCCTCCCCCCTCTCCACTGGCCGTGGACGCAACGGCGTCTTGATGAAATTGATCGTCATTATATATCTCAAGCGCTGGTCGTTTCGCAATATTCGCCACCAACGCTTCATGTGCTGCTCTGCCGCTTCTTCAACACGTCTAAAACACTACCTACCCCGATCTGATCGCCGCCAGCATCCATGGTTTCTCTTGGACGGGAAGGTTGAATAACGATGGGTCGCGTTGGAGACAAGTGTAGACAAAACCAGGTATACCTGGCGCTTTGTTTTTGTTTTTCGGATACGATGTCAGTTGGCCAAAAAAGCGGGGGTCTTGGCGAGTGAGTTGTCCTTGGTTTTAGAGTGTAACTGATTTTGACCCAAACGTGGCCAGGCACACCTAATTATTGCTCAAACACTTTGACAACCGTCGGAGGGGGGTGTGTTATGTTACGTGTTGTATGCTAGGCAATACAAGTACGTACCCAGAGGGCGGATAACGCACGCTCTGGATACCAATTCTACAACATACGTGTAAAGCAGTGTGTTCGTTCCTTCGTAGACAGCGTTCCCGGCGGCTTGGTGAGTGTTCCGCGTGCCTACTAAGATCAACTCCGTGGGTTCGATTTTCGCCGAGTGCGCACTCGTAGGACGTTTTCTTGCACAATTTTTTTTCCTGGCGAAATTCGCGTGAGCGTGACTCAACAACAACCAAGAATCGACGAGAAGTGAGAATACTGATCCCTATGGGCGGACTTAAATTAAGTCATATGGCAGGGGGCGGAAGGGACGACGCCTGTGTCCGCGGCTTGACCAGAATATCGTAATTACTGAGGGTAAAACCTCCTACGAGTCAACCTGCAAGTAAAAGTGATGGTCTGCGCGTGATTTTATATGACACCTTGTTTTCATAAAATTGTTCCAAATATTATATACCAGGTAAGTATTACGCAGGTTGCAAAGTTGATTGCCAATCATTTAATCAGCTCATCTTAATAGTAGCTGGCGTATTTCATAATTTGATAAAATACATACGTCAAAAGTTGTTATTAGTAGGCGTGTACTTAATAAATATTAATAGGTAATCATCTCCGACTAATCTCAGGACGAACAAGCACATATTAATAAATATATATATACTGCGGTTGATGCGTACTGGTATATATATATATATATACATATATTGCTTGCCCAATACCCCATCAACCTACATATACGAAATGCAGGTGTTTTCCAAACTTTTTTCAAAGGTCATGAGTCGTGGCCAGTCTGGAGAGGGGACCTGTTGATTGATCTCTAAAGGTATAGGCGCAGCTGGCACGGGAACGCGTGGTTGACTCCAGACAGTAACACGGAACTCCTCTTATATTATAGCCGAGCTGTCGAGTGACAACACATGCATCGTATGCAGGTTATTATCCAATAGGACGTGGGAATAAACCTCCCGTTTAACCCCCGAATATCCGACTAAATATCCCTCTGCTATAATCCCATATCAATATATGGAACTCCCTAATATTAGATGTAACGTCTCCGTCGTGTTTCTGAGCACAATCAATAGGACCACACGTGTGACCCCGGTACATAAGGCCCAGAAGAACGTGGACGGAAAAACTTCCTATAATACGAAACACCCCTCCCTGGAAAGCAAAAGTGATGATTTAGATGATGACAAAGAAGGAAATTCAGAGCTTTTCAGCCTACACATGGAACGAATTGGAATCGTCGATGGTTGAAAGCTTTCGCGGTTGATACGGAACCTTAGGCTCGATTCCTTGATACGTTACTTCTGCCACTGCGGCGTATAGTCCAACGTCTCCGATGGCTTGGTATTGATATATGGTTCTCGTGCCTACACGAATGGAGTCATTTTCGAGAGGTCAATCCTCACCGAGTGCACTTATTAATATGTTGTCGTTGATGTTCTATTAATATTACGGGGGGTCCATAGTTAAAAGGACCTACGGTACACACGAAAACCTAAATATTTACCTATTTTTACTAACAATATTTGGTCCTATTTACTATGGTCCCCCGTAGTGGTTTTTGTTCTTGTTGTTGATGTCGCTGCTGTTGTCGTCGTTGATGTTGTTGTTGTTATTGTGTCATTTCCGTGTTGTCATAGGTGTTGTTTTTGTTTGTTGTTGTAAATTATGGTGTTCTGTTGTTGACATCAAATTTGCTCTCACATCAAGGAATCCGCGGTCACACGGAGAAACTTAATTGCTGGAGCCCTAGGAAAACCCGAAAATACATAATACGTCATTCGGTCCGGACGCACGACCCTTACGACCTAGAAATACACTTGACAAACGTTCACACGTTAAATGAACTCAATGTGCAAACTGGACTATTAATAACATGGCCACGGGTACCCACATATTACAATATCTACACAATATATTCCCCTTCGTTCCCACAACTAACTAACTCGTGGCTACTAACTACAGCGGTTGCTGTCTGGAGAGCCGCCTGCACCTTGCGAAACGCACGGCAGTCGTGAACACAGAGAAGAATGTGCCTGTTCTGTCTGGGGTGCTGTTAAGGTGGGGACTCGCGGAAATGCGGTGAAAAAAGAACAGGCGAACCAAAAACCACTATACAGTTATCAACGACCGACATGTCTTCCCGAACTCCCTGATAAAAGGTGCAGCACATCTATTTGATACCACGTCCTTGAATTTTGCGGGAGTCATTCGCACATCCAAGGGTATCCACTCGCCAACACTACAAAGACCAGTGGCGGGCGTAAAAAACAGGTACGTGCTACTGCCTCGTAAATCAAATCGTAAACATAAACGATGACTGCTTCTCTCGTGATGGTGTGTGCTCCGGTCGGGGGTCTCTGTGTGCCGTCCTGCTGCCGTTCTCCATGGCCGCCTCATTGCCTTAGCCCAATCGGCCCGCTCATTCGAACGTGCTCTCGTTGCCACTTATTTCAAGCATTTTCCTCTTTTCCTCCGTCCCTAAAACAGACCACTGCTCCCACTTACTTGCGGTTCTGATTTACGAAATAAACATCTCGCGCTGGGTGAAATCAATCCGTCTTTTTTTCCCCCTTGTCGACGATCTGTCTCCCTCTCCCTTCCTCGTCGAGGCCAGCCTCTTGCCGGCGCAGCTAGGCTGTGCCATAGTTTGCCCTGTGGTGGCGCCTGCCTCCGCGCACGGACCTCCCGATTTCGCACTGCTGCTCTGCAGTGGCCGCTGATAGTAAAGACACAGGTGTCCGTGCCTGACGCACCTTGTACGACCAAGCTCTACTGCCACGACTAACCCTCGCGGCCACACGGAGCAGCAAAACGTTATCACTCTTTGAGAGTGAATACGGCCTTGCACTTTCCAGAAATACCTACACCACTCGTTAAAACCCTGATAGGGCATGCTCCGCAGAATGCCTTGCCAAGGCAGCGAGGGGAACGGGGGTATGCACGAATACCTGTGTATACGTGAGGAGTTTCCCTGAGTAAATCAAATCATTGGCGTAAAGCGAGAGCGTGAGTTAGCAACATGAGGCAAATTCGACGAGCAGCGGGAATGCTGAACCCTAGGCACGATACACATGAAGGCCCGTACCGGGGGGGGGAAGGGACGACCACCTGTGACCACGTCATCCATGGAAGCTGGAATATGTAGTGGTGATCAACAAAAACCAAAGTGATATCTGGCAATAGTCTCTACATTTCAGGTACTAGCAGATTGCGGTGCAGTTCCGACGGTCACCTACACTACGACGTACACTTTTATCTTATCTTATTTATGTTTTATTCCCGTTACTTTCTTTCGCCCTGTTTCTCTCATTACTCGCCTCGTATTCGTAACTCGGATAATCCGGGGTCATAAAGCAGGCTCTTGTCCCTTCTCCCCACTACGACACGCGTATTTTGTTTAAGGCAAGAAGCGTGAGGCACTTCCTTCCCCCACCGACACGCATACAGTAGCAGCGGCTCGTTCCCGGCAGTCTGTTAGTATAGCAGGGGTGGTTACCGTTACGTTCTGGTTCCCACTACCTTGTCCGTTAAAATAAAATTCTTGTTTCGTGGGTAGATGACGAACCTTTTTGGTTCATTTTTAGATTTTTTTGCGCATCTTATCCGGAGGTAGGGCACTGTTGACCAAAGCAAGAAGGAGAGGAAATACAGGATAGCAAGGTGCTAGACCAACTTCGAGCGGGAACCTGTCTATGCTACACGTACCCGTACCACATACTGCTGCAGTTGTGTGGAGGGTGTGTCTTCGTTTGGTTCGCTGTGCTTCGGCCTGCGTGTTCTTTCCTTAGGCTCGTAGTGATACTTCTTTTATATGTGATGGTTTGTTATATTTGCCTTTTTTTTGTGTTGTCTGCCATATCGTCGTCTGAGGGGCACCACACAATTAAACATATTTATATATTTTCGATCATTTTCTCGTTTTTTTCTCTCGATGTTTCCGTCATTTATACGAAGAAGGACGTGTATATCGTACCTGTCGTATCCTACACGATATCCTGGCATTGCACTGTCTAGTCTGCTTGCTGCATGACAATGTAGTATCTCTGTATCGTAGTTTTGTGACCCCAGAGCTTGTATTGTTTTAGGATTGAAGAATCGGCACGGACACTGGATGTGCTGGATGTGGACAAGTAGCAAAAAACGGTTTATTGTCAAGGACACGCATGCGTTGGACGTCCACATTACTTTATCAACTTGATTAGTTCGCGATTATTTTTTTTGTTTTTTGTCTGTATCGTAGTCTGTGACGACACAATTTGTACCAGGTACCTCTTTTCATAGGATAAGTCGTCTCAGGACTACAGTAGGGCTGTGAGTAGGCTGGAGTTCCCGCCTAGCCGGCCAACTAACAATGTAGTTTACTCAACTTGTTGCAAGTGAAGTGCAAACATTCAGGTGGGGGGGGTGTTTTTCGCCTCATTTTGTCCACCCCAAATTTCGACCAATTTTGACCTTCATGTCGAGGTGCAGGCCTTGGTTGAGACCCTACGTGACATCAATTTCGAAAGAAACACAAGTTGCTGTTATGAACCTTTTCTCAAGTCACTGTCGCTCCCCGGTAAGCACGAACCAGTGGAAGTTCTAAACGCAGCGTGATGAGATAGGGATGTTTAGTTTCTGTTCAGATAAAACATCTAGATATTAGAGTTACCGGGAATCCGGGGGCCGAAGGTTCTTGGGTCTTAATGGTTGTTGGTGCTTCTATAACGAAAACACAATCCCAGGGTCCAATCGACCCGTTGTTCTTCTCGACACTTATCAAAGAAAGTGCATACAACATTAGCCGAAAGTCATGTTAAGACTTGAACATTACATAAGCACGATGAGATACCATTAGTTCCGTAGACACAAGGCTCCTCCATCAGCACGAGCGGGAGTTCATCTTCACACGGCAGTGTTAATGAAAGGGGTTGCCCCTATGGTCCAGCGCAGAAACCAGTCCACCTCGGGAAGTGTTTCAGTTAGATACGCACCTGCACCACTGAGCCAAATGTCAGCGCTGGCGGTTAGCTCAGTGGTTCAGGTGCGTTTCTTAGATGCAGTAATAGTGCGAGTAAAGGCCCGCGGCGCTCTAATTTTGGGGGCAAAAAATGCACGCGTCGGAGCGCTTACTAGTACCAAACCGAGACGTTTTCTGAATCGAGACGTCGGAAATTTTCATCCCGCGCGGAGATTCGAACAATAAAAACCCATACCTTTCACACACGGGGACGATAAACAAAACCAAGAGAAAAGGCCCACACCTCGCACACGCACTCAACGACAGCAACGCAGCAGCAAGTGTTGATCATTTTGGAACCCAACAACATCGGCAAGGCATCCATCGCCGATGAAAACACTAACGATCAATCAAACTATTCGGGAAGCTTGCGTGGTTCTGGTGAAGCAGCGTTTGCGAGAAAGGGCACGCCGGTCCCATTTCCACGCCTGTTGCTCGTGTGGTGCAGGGCGGACCAATCCCTCTTGCGCTTACCCTCGACACTTGAACTGGGGCGTCCAGGGCGGCCGAGGTGGCAGCAGATCTAAAGAAAAAGCGACGAAGCTCAAGGTGATGAGGCGATCAACTGGCCGGGTAGCACTCATCTTCTATAGCCGAAACGCCTAAAACACGTTTGGCTCTCTGCCCGCGTTTGGCTTTTTCTGTTTTGTTGTTGTGCAGAGCACATGTACCTACCTGCGTCCCAAGCAAAAGGCTCTTATGTAAAGCACGCCTCTGGCTGCTTCGGAAACAGCTCCAGCTCCCACACTCAAGTGACATGCCAGCTCGGGCCAGGGGCGTTTCCCCGAGACAATGAATGACAATGTGATGGGGGATCTGTGAGGCCGGGATGTTTTGGCATTTCTTGTCATGACAAAGGGTATTTGTCTTAGGTTTTGCCCGCTTTCGTAGAAAATAGGGCCGACAATGGCGCCTGGGGGGCGATCATTGTGTTGGGGGGCGTGTACTCACAGTATTCCGGCAATACCCACTCACTGTAAAGATCGGGTTTCAGAAAGGTGAAACGGGCCTGGCACACTCATCTCTTTAAACGATACCACCACTGCTGTGGGCCATACCAGGTACTATGGGTACATTCGACGCGAGTCGAGGGGGGAACCAATCGCCACCATGGCGTAATGCCGCCTCATACTCGTAAAGGAGGGAACGTCATCCATGGCGTGCGCTGTGAGATGCTATATGGGGTACACCATATAACAACTTCGCTTTCTATGGGTATCAATTGCAACATGGGGCGCGATTTTTTCGTGGGGGGAACCCATGGTACGACTCATGGTGAGCCCGATGGCGTATCCAACTATTTTCTTTTTGGTGGACAGCGGGAAAGGAACCTCCCACACACAAGCATAAAATGTTATGTCCAAACGGACCCTCTACGGGTCAAAACTATAGACCCGTCAACGAAATTGTAGACGCCGACAGAAATATTTGCACCGAACGGTACAGCAATAAATCACAGACAGAAGTAGTATTAGTATGTTGCATGAGGCGCTTCGCTCCGCGGGCGGTCTACGACGCCCGCTACGCTCGCTCAGGAAGGAAAATAACATCAAATTACGCGACTCGGACCGAAGGTCGATGACTAAGTATATATTTTTAATGATTGTTGTACTTGCACACTGGCGACTTGATAATGCCAAGAGTCACATGCCGTACGTACGTACATACCCCAGGCCGAATACGTATTTTCTACTTTTGATATAATGTATGCACCTGGTATGTACGAAAGAGAAAGCAGAGCACGGCACAGCAGCAGCAGCACCGCAAAAACATTGAAAATGAAACCGGAAATTTCGGAAAACACATAAATTCCCCGTCCCCTCTCATTTAATAATTTTCTGTCTGATTGGAACACCTTGCACCAGTGAAAAGTGGAAGATAAAATATGAACAACAGAGCTTCTCTCTCAGCCTCGCACACCGCTCGCCCCCCTCACGGCCACCTCGCTACCGATTCGGTCAGGGTAAAGCTTTCCTCCCTCTCTATCACAGTGAACCCCGTCGCTCGCCCCGTGTGAAGCCCGGTGCTCACCTTCATCCTCGTTCGCCAGCTCGACAATGTTGATGCTCAAACTGCGTACGTCTCTCCGTATAGTTCAGCTTGGTTCGCAAAAATAAGCACCGCTTGAATATTACCTTGCAATCTCGAACGACCATTATGGACTCGTTCATACTCAGTCAATTTGTTTCGGGTGGAGCCCAGGGAGAGTCCATTCATGCTTGCCTCGTGCCTCGAGGCACGCACGACGCCTAGCCACGAAAATGTCGACCGCGCTCCTTGTAACCCCCTCGCTACCTGCCAGCATCCGCCGACACTCGCGACGACACCGTGCTGGCCCGCAGCGCCGTGATCCGAGTAGATGCACGCACGCGAAACGAAAAAAGAAAAGAGGAAAAAATAACTGATCAGTCTAATTTTCCAGATGGAGCCCAGGGAGAGCCCATTCATGCTTCCCTCGTATAACGAGGCACGCACGACGCCTAGGCACGAAAACGGCGACGGCGCTCTTTGCAACCCCCCCTCTACCGGCCAGCATCCGCCGACAGCCGCGACGGCACCGGGATCGCCCGCGACGCCGTGCTCCGAGCACACGCACGCACACGAAAAGAAAGAAGAAAAACAAGAAACATTATCTGAAATTGTCAAAGAAATTTCAACACGCCGGTGAAAAAAAGCGAAAGAGAGCCTGCCAAACCGCTGCAAAGACGAGGTCCTCTTACAATCTGTAGTCTCGGATCTTCAGGTTGGTAAGCTGCGCAGATACCTCGGTTTCCTTCTGCAATGTGTTGACTATTACGGGGGTACATAGTTAACAGGACCTATGATGTACATAAAAACCTATATATTTGCCTATTTTTAGGAACAAAATTTGGTCCCGTTAACTATGGACCCCCGTAATGGTGTTGTTCTGAAAAATTCTGACAGAAAGTGAAGAACTCTCCACAGCAAAAGCGCGGCAGAATTCCTATCATCTATTTTTCAATCGTTATTAATAGTGATTTTTGACATCATTGCCATTTCGTCAATTTTTTAGTTTGTTTATATTATTTGTTGTTGGTATTTAAATTATTTGTTGATATTTATTTATATATTATTGTTATTGTTGTTGTTACTGCTGCTGTTGTTACTGCCGTCTGTTGTCGTCGTTGTTGTTATTATGTTGTTGTGGTTGTTTTCTAATTGGGAATATTACCTTACTCCATTCCGTACCTCTTGTGTGTGCTTTGGTGGTATCTGGTCGGAGCTACTATGGGATCCCGCGGGCTTCCGAGGGGGTATCATGACCCCAAGGCGGCAGCGAGCAGCATCCCCCGGAACTTCCCATAGGACGCTGTGGGATCCCGTGAGATGCTGGGCGAGGTCCCACGAAGCCTCATGGGTACCCGCGTGTTCCTACCTGTCATCCTGCGAGGTCCTGTGGGATTTCCGCACAGGGTCGTGAGAGTTTCCACGATGAATCCCGCGGGACTTCATGGCAGTTCTCACGGGTGCTCTTGTGGTCCGATCCAACAAAATATATCGGGATATGCCTTAAGAGTCCACAGTGTGTGCACCTCAGTTCGCGTATCTTAACCACGCGCAATATTCCGTAAAACCCGTGAAGGTTGTGCACCTCTTGAAGCATCGCGGGATCCCCCACCGTGCGTTCCCCCACGGGATCCCAGAAGGCGTTTTGATGTCGGCGGGTTCCATCCTTAGGGCCAGGGCTCCTGCTTTCCGTCTCGTGCATCACCATGGGTTACCCCGTGGGTTCTTGTGCGTTTTTGCGGATCGCTGCCTGACGTCTTGAGGATTCTTGTGTGACCCCGAGTCTTTGTTACTGTCCCCTCGAGATCCCGCGACTCCTAGCTTGTCTCTCGCTTTGGTGTTCCCACGGGTTCCCTCCGGATCTCACAAGTTGGATCTGTCCTCGCGACTAGCCCCAGGCTCTATGTGCAACCGTAACCCCAGCCCCATGGAATGAACCCTACGAGATGCCGTCTATATATATCATGGCATTCCACCGGATCCCATCGGTCTTCCCAAACGGTTTTCGAAGTAGTTCTCACGTCCACGTCCATGGGATACGGTGACACCCCGCGAGATATCAGGGTCCCGCAACCTTCCGCGAGATCACATTTGGGGTGTAGTGAGAAGCCGTGGGGTCGCCATCATCACGGGAAGCCGAGGGATCCGACGGTCCTCACGCGCGATCTTAGGGTACCCCGTAAATTCTGGTATATCTTGTTAGTACACCCTCGGTAAGTCGTAGCACGGCCTTGCGACTGCTGTTGTGGGTCTACTACCTGAGTGACGTTCATTTATACAAAACTATTCTTCATGTTGAAAGTTGTCGCTTGTGGGCGAAAGGAATAAGAAGAGTGGAGAATCAGGAGGAGAAACAAGAGTATGAGGGTGCACGCTTGAACGCTTGAACGACCATGCTAGATCAACTCACATCTACGGTTATATACACTAAAGCCTACTGGTCGTTGTGCTGATCTACCTACACCGTCGTCCCCGAGGAAGACCCAGCATTAATCCATAGCAACGTTCCGTGCATCCATACGTAGAACCGTTCCCAGCGGCAATACTGACGACTAGACTGCCCAACACGAATACGACTGTACCAAAACACCAGTAGACTTTGTTCCCTCGCATAATTGGTACCAATACTCCTACGTTTACATCAAAATCGTACGTGGATCGTCCTCATATTTCTTACCGTTGTGCTTCGGCGTCTTCGGTACAGTAGCGCGGAGTGCTGCTGTGCGTTGACTAGATGGACTGCTTAGCATTTTCAGGACAAAAAAAAACGGAGGTTGCCTAGTTTTGAACAACGTGGGCGGTATGACGGGAACCCGCCCAAAGGATGGAAACCCCAAATCGTATCGAGAAAGAAAAACCGATGGAAAGAATACAGATGACAGCAGCAAAACAAATACTAAGCTACTCAAGTTCGACGAGCAATATAATAACAACCCTTCCCTGCGTGCACCTATTCAGATCGGTGCAACCCCAGCTTCATCACTAACATCCTTCATACCAGGTGTAGTCATCTCGCAATAGGATAGAGGCATTGTTTTTTCTCTATCGAAAACCGTCGTCGCCTACCACCTTATTTGTTGCCCTCGTCTTGCGAATTACGTCCGCCTTGTTTCTGCCTGCGAAACGTAGCGTTCACGACTGCCACACAGTCAAATGGTGGTATCGCAGTGATGCTTTTCTGGGGCTGCATTTGTACTCAAGATGGTACATCAAAGTAATGCGCAGCAGTAGCTGTTTGTTAGGACGAAGTTAACAAGCGCGAAACATGAAGTCGACGGAGAGCGACCAAAGAACGTTCAATGTGACACAATGCAAGTCGATGTTCTTTGGACGTTTCACCTCATAAGGAAATGTTCATGTTGCGAGGCTCAACTAATTTCATGCCGAACGCTAGGCACCGGATGAGTCTGCAACCTAAAACACTAAGTGACCCTATATCATGTCCTGTTTGCCGTAGATTTCCGTTGGCATGCTATTTCTATGTTGATTGAATGTTACCAAGGCGTGTTTCACCTGTTAGGATTCACTCACGAATCTCTATCCTCGTTACGCCGGACAGGCCTGGACCACCTCCTGTACACAGGGGGCGAGGCCACGAGGAGAGACGAGGAGTCGACGGAGTTGCGCGTAGCGTGCTTCATGGGTCTTGTTTCATTCCTGTCCAGCAAGCTAGAGGTCTTGCGAGTCTCGGCAAGGCACACAGCACGTCTTCTAAACGCAGCCGCCCGAACGATGATCCAGAGTGCCACGCTGACGGAAGCCCGGCTAACCATCGCGGGATTGAACGGCACGGGTCAGATTATCCAGGTGAGTTGTTTTCATAGGGGCCCAGTTTTTTTTGTCTTGACGTCCGGCGACAACAAAAGGTGAATCGAAATCTACAGGCAAGACGCCCAAACATTCTCATCGATACCTTATACTAAACAGCAAGATTGTTAAAAATATATACCTCTCATAAAATGTCGGTTGACCTCCAGTGTAGGTTTCACCTCTTTTCGCGTTACTTAGAGCAGTATCGCCGAAACGATTACCCTCGCGTTTCTGCAGATACATCGGGACAGAGACAAGCCTCGCATACCTCACGAAAAACTAGCAGGCGGATAATCCAGCTCCCGAAACACTTTGAACAAACGCCGTAGAATTTTATGCATCGCTTGGCGGCCCGAGCTTAATACACCCTCGTTTTGCGACCCGAGAAGACCATGAGGTACTCAGTCCTACGTCTTTTCGGTACGTTTAGTCGAGCTAATAAGACAACCTTCGTGTTCTCCACCAGGTCGTCGACACTGGAGTGAATGAGACATCGTGCTTTTTCGTGGACGACGATGGCCAGGAGGTGACCCATGGCCACTACTTTCAGGAGCTCGGCTATATGACCCCTCCGCCTGTACTGTCATCTTCCTCGACCACGTCTGATTTTTCAGAAACAAGTTCACCTGCTTCTTCACCTTACTCGACCGCATACACGCCATCTCCCACCGTTCCTGGACTCAATATCTTCGAGGGCGGCGACTTCACGAGTTACCCAGACCGCCGCAAGGTGAGCGCGCATCACCCCGTTTGTCGGTGCTGCCATGCATTCATTCCTTGTGAGGGCGGCGGGGTCTGTATGGCACACAGCTGGAGGAATATGTCAAACCATAGTCTAGTTGCTAATCCGCACTGGGAACTTAGAGGGAAGCGGTGTCCCAAACGAGCGGCGTTTGATAGCATCGATCGCATTAAGCAGGCATGTCCGAACGGTAATTTTAAAAGGTGTGTCTCCGACTTGGGTTCATAAGGATACTACTCAGTCGCGCTACGGCTGGGCACTCCCAGCGAACGGCTCACAACACCGTCCTCTGAAACACGTTTTGGCTGCTACGTTAAGCATGCCTGAGCTGCTCACGAGCTGGTATATTTTGGTAGGTTGTACTCGTGTGGTATAGTCTCGGTGAAGACCCAGCACAACAAATGATTTGTTTTTTATGCTTCCCTCCGTGCTCGTGTAGCTCTTGTACCACTTATATCCCCTGTAGCTTTTGTAGCTCTCGCAGCTCTTTTAGCTCTTGTTTCTGGATACGTTCCGTCGAAGACGGGCGAATAGTGGTTTCTCTAAGTGTCACCGTTACGTCTTTGACCACACACCCACCCAGCATGCACCCGCGCGGATCCGAACAGATTACATATTTGGGGCATTACCTATCTCGCCAACGATTCCGACCGATACAGAGCATGTGCCCGTGGGAGCGTCTTGTATCGCATGTAGCTTTCATAGCTTTCGTAGCTTCTTTAGCTCTTGTAGCCGGAAATGTTCCGTCCAAGACGGGGCGAATGGTTTTTTCTCGAAGTGTCACCTTTCTGGCTTTAGACACGTACCCACCCAACATGCACCCGCGCGAATCCGAACATATTACATCTTTGAGGCGTAACCCATCTCGCCGACATTTCAGACCGACACAGAGCATGTGCCCGTGGTTGTTTCTTCGGTATGTTTCGACCACCGTCTTCTTTTTCCTCGCAATGCTGGTTCATGCAGATCATCCAGTATATCAATCTGGTCAAGACAGACTCTGTCCCCGGCTCGCACGGGGAATCTTTTACAAGCAGTGAAGGTGGACGACAGCCGTGGCTCCCGGGGTTCTACTTCGAGAATGATGACGATGGACACGGTACTCACACCGCAGGGTCGGCAGCGGGGGCTACGCTCGACACCCCCGCCGAGACGGTAGCATGCAGCGAACCAATGGAACTAGGTTGCGCAGGTGGTTGTATTGACCCCGATTTCTCTGGGTTCAACGATGATCTGAACACGTCATCTTCCAACAGTACGTATTATACTGGAGATATCGAGCGTTTCTGCCCGATGTTTGGGTGCAACAATACGGCTGAGCCCTGGTGCATAGGGAACAACGTGAGCCAGACCCTGACCGAGAATGGAGGCATGGCTCAAGGTGCAAAGCTTGCGATCTTCGATGCTTTCGCCGGCGACTACGGGCTACTAGATCTCCCTGGAAACGGACTGTGGGAGCCGTGCTTGGAGGCAGGCTGCAAAATTCACTCTGTGTCCGCTGGTGCTGACAGTTTTTGTTGGTCGCGCCCAATGGATATCCAGTACGATGACTTCATGTACAAGGTGAGCTGCAGCCGCAACATAGACCATGCCACGACTAGATGAGAGACATAGATCCCACCTGACCGCCCTCGCAAATCAACCTCCTATTCCTGCAATGGCCGCTCTTGTCTCTGGGTGCTTTGCCGACCGTTGTTGCGTTGGGGCGCTTGTGGTCGAACCCGCTCATCCGTAGTACATTCGCCCACAGCTCGAGTATACCCCGCCCTGTATGGTATCAACTTCAATGCGAAAAATACATCGCTCAGCGCCGTGTGCCTACACCCCCTTGTCATGCGCTGTGCTCTTTGGCTCCGCATAGAATCCGGAGAATCTGCTGATTTTCGCTGCAGGCAACGACGGTGACATCGAAGACGGCCGCACAGTGTGTACTATATACAATCCAGGGATTGGTAAGAACTCTCTCGCCGTTGGAGCCACGTCGTCGGGAGAGACACGCCTAACCTATACGGGCGCGGACGGCAAACGTGCTGGCAACACAAGCGGGTACGCGGACGTGGACACGGTGGCTTTTTTCAGCTCGTACGGTTTTACTCGGGACGGCCGCATCAAGCCTGAGGTCGTAGCTCCGGGCGACGCGGTAAGCATGCCCGTTCTATTCCCAATACCATTCACATATCTGAAGACTTCCCACATAATCTGGTTCGTTCTAAGCCAGCAGCATACCGTCCTTTGACGACACGTCGGTGCAGTAAGCACACAGGGGGCCGGGAGTCCCCTTTCGCACAATGTCGGCGTATGAAACTTGTTGTGGACGCATCAAATGTTGTACCACACTTAGGTTGTCGACATCTTGTGGTGTTCGCTTCAATGGTGAATGTCTCCAAGCTGATGTTCACAATTACATTGGACAACGCGGGTTCGCGGCCACCTGTGTACGAGTGATGTGGCAGGCAGTTTCGTGGGTATACCAGGTATGAGAGATTTGCACATAGAATCTTGATGACGATGGTATGTCGTCAAACTCAGCTGCTCATGTAGGCATGTAGGTGACGGCTCGCATGCGACGACTCTTATCTGATGCGTTTGCCTGTTTGACAGATATACTCTGCCAGAAGCGACGCTACGGACACCTATTCTTGCGGGGTGCAGGCTATGGCGGGCACGTCTATGTCGTGTCCTATCGTGGCGGGAGCATCGGCCATGGTAAGCTCTTCTGTTCAGAAACCAGGCTTTTCTCTCTTGTCTACGAATGAAAGTACACGTTCGGGGTGCCCTGGACACCATCGTTTGAGCGCGTGATCGACGGAAAAATGACGTACTTTTAACAGCGGGATTCATGCTAGTATCACGTAACGGGCACTGCGGTGTGTCAGGCGCTAATTCATGCAACCGAAAAGCTGTATACGCGCTACTGCCGTGCTTCTCGAGATCTGCATCCGGCTGGTCCGGCTTTATTATTTTAGTTGTTTGAATCGCCATCACTTGTTTACTTTCCAGCCTAACTCGTGGGACGTTATACCCTCAGCCAGCAATCATATTTAGAAGCCGTGGTCACAGATATCGTTCCTTTTCTCGCCCGGTACGTGCCATTCTTTTCTGTTGTGCATAGGGCTCATCATTGCCACTGCTCGTCGATTTTCATCGAATGTAGCTGACCCACGCTCTCGCGCTTGCCGTTAATCATTTCTTAACGCCAGACAAAGTCCTTACGAACATGCACTCGGTAAGACTCGAACCAACGAAAATGAGCTTGATAGGCACGCGGACCACTTACCAAGCCATCGGGGACGCTTCGTTTAGGAATATCCGCGATGTTCAGCAGCTTTTAACAATATCTTGCTAAGTACACGTCGCTACATGCCTGACGCTGGCATCGTTATGATCTTGGATCAATACACCGCAACTCTCAGGTACGGCAATACTTCTCGGATGAGAGCTTCTACGCTGCTGATGTGACAGCGCGCGGTTGGTGTAAGGATGCCGCGTACTCGTGCGAATCATTTTCACCCTCGTCAGCGACGGTAAAGGTAAGACCATGCTCGCTGAGTTTTTTATAACTGTCAAGGTTACAAGCTCGATTCGACTGTAAACGCTTTGAGGTTGACGCAATTTTGTGTTATACACAGTTGATCCACGGGGTGCGCGTTTTGAGGTCAGCTTGAATGTTGTGTACATGCCAGTCCTGTTGCAGAATACGGTGGGCCCTGCAGCTCTATGGCCTTACTCGGATTGTGAGAGCCGAGGACAGCCTCGACAATGCTACTTGCTGTGGGCAATATTCGCTTCAATGACGCCGCTTGCACGATTTACTTACCAAATCCTTTGCCGTTCAGGCCCTGCTCATCAACAGCGCAAATCTGATGGGAGGAAGCTCGGAGCCGGACGAATTTCGCGGCTTCGGGCGGGTACACCTTGAAATGGGGATGCCGCTGGGCGGGGAAGGAAGCTTGGCTCTTTTCGTGGCCGATTCCGCCGACAACTTCTTGCCCGAGTTCAGCTCGCATGAGTTCGTCTTCGACGTCGACGCCGGGGCTGGGTTTGACTTCCGTGCCACGTTATCCTGGATCGACCCCCCTTCCATTGTATATGCAGCGGTTCAGTTGGTCCACGACCTGGACCTTGAAGTCGTTTCCCCCACTGGGGCGACGCACATCATGTGGGTGACATCGGGCAAAGTGGACACCAGCAACGTGAATGAGAGGGTGATCATTGCCGCTGCAGATGTGGAAAGCGGGGCCTGGACGGTCCGCGTATCGACTAAAGGTCTTACCACGGACGTTCAGAGGTATTCTCTCGTCGTCAACGGGGCCATCGTGCTCTCCTCGTAGGAAGCTCTCCCCTCCTCGTCGACGATGATGATGTCCATGACGTTACCACCGATGGCTTTTCTCATGGGTGACTTAGTATCGACTATCGCTGTTTTATGCGCGGCGTGAGCCAGCGGCTCGCGTTCGGAACACGAAGAAGGCTGTGTGGGTACTCGGCGACGTGTCCTAGTGAAGTTGACGTCGGTAAGAATGTAAACGGAACTTCGCGACCATACTTTTCGGAAACAACGGGCGCGGCCAGAAGAGTGGTTTGGGGAGAGCGAGTGATTGCGTATGTCGTCCACTGTTCGTTACTGACGGGTACGCAGTAAGTCGTGTGCGGGGATAAATGGAGTGAACGTAAGTGTATCATACTTCTAAACTAATGCTGTTGTTTAAGGCAACCTCTGCCATCACTAGGCGACGTATAGACAGACAGCAAAGGGCGTTCAATTGCTCGAGTAGACGTCGGTACATGATAGACGAGAGAGGAGGCTCAACGTAGACACCGCAATCCACCGCACAGCGTGTTGCAGATTTACGTCGAAGACTATATATAACTCCGCCGTCGGGTTGGAATATTGACATGTTCCTATTCCAGCCTTATGCCTGGCGTGGTATTTTCTCTGACATGTTTTCTTTTCCCAATTCCTACCGGTGCGTGATATACTGCTGTGCGGGCTTGGGGAACGTCAGGTATGTATTTGATGGTATACGAAGTTGTATGTTCTCTGTATCATTCATAATGAGTGTTGAGGGGTTGATGTTGTCTGTGCTCCCTTGGTTTGAGTATAGTGGTGGACTGAGACGTACTCGTAAGCCCGTCGTCTGTCCCGTTACCTGCGTAAAAGGCGTCCGACCTTAGCTTTCATGGCTCTTGGTACATTTTGTGACGCTTCGATTTTCAACCGGTTCGCGTTTTGGGCTAAGACGCGTCTACGTTTACTGCCCTTCGTCGGGAATCTCGGCTGGCGATACACGAAACTATCCGCCCGCCTGTATATGACGCGTGCTACGATAGAGGAAATTTTGTTTTGCCGAAACACTTCTGCGACTTCCGGGCTCCTTAACGGAGAACCTCTAACGAATCTCGTTCGAGCGCTATTTTCGTTGTTTTACATGTCATTAGTTGTTTCCTAGGCCATCGGGTTGCACCTCCATTGCTTTTGTTTAGGTCAGGGGGGGGGGGGGGGGGGGGGGGGGGGGGGGGGGGTATGGAGCGCTTGAATAAAGGGGCCTAAAACAATCGTAGACGCACCCCTATCGTGACATGTGTCATATATATAACATATCGTGATATGTGCCATATATATAACATATATCGTTGCATGTGCCATATATATCACATATACCGTAGCATGTGCCATATATATCACGTATACACAACTTGATGGTTTCGGTAAAATCGTCGTCCTTGTCGTCGTATGTCGGAGGCTTCTTTCTTACAATAGTGCGCCTTCGCTGGTGCGCCTTCCTAGGGCGTTTCACCCCCGGATTTGGTCGTGGTTCCGAAGGGGTGCGGTGTCTACAGGGGTGAAGCCGCCTTGTCGCGC
Source organism: Macrocystis pyrifera (assembly GCA_031763025.1). Lineage (NCBI taxonomy): Eukaryota > Phaeophyceae > Laminariales > Laminariaceae > Macrocystis > Macrocystis pyrifera. Next base: position 8,014,206 of record JASSKH010000009.1, on the reverse strand, counting down.
CGCGCCAGCATGTCCTCGTCGCGGCGCGGGCGCGTAAAGCCAGAGACAGGATGCGGAGCGATTCAGCGTTGGTTGAAACTTGAGGAGTTGGGGTATCCTATCCTCACGGGGAAGAGCCCGGCCTCGCGCGTTCAGCGCCCGTGAGTGCGTCTCTGTCGCGGGGGGGTGGGTAACAGGGGACGGGAGGGATAGAATGAGGCAAGGTGTCTGGTTTTTCGTATCAACGTAGCGTCGTCGTCGAGGGAGTGGAGCCAACAGAGCCTCGCTGACGCGACTGACGTTTGGTTGAACCCATTCCGTCTGTCGTGTCTGTCGGTGAAAAACAACGACTGTTTGGGCACGAACGTTGATGTTCAAGTGGTACTTACAATGGCGGACATCTCGATTCCTTACAGGATCAAATTGGAAGTAGGGTAGCCGTACATCGTGTCATCAAACGACCTTCCCCGGGGGAGGTCACTTCATCAAACGACCTTCACCGGGGGAGGCCGCTTCCACCCACGGGGCACGAGGAGCCTCCTTGAGACAGACAGAGAGAAGCGCTTGGCTCCGATCGAGTCCGAAGCGTATAGGCCGGCGAGAGGCGGGACGGAAACCAGGGTCACAAAAGGAACCCTCTTTGGAATTTTTTAGTCAATGTAATATGTTTTCGTCTGGGCGGTTTTATCAGGCAACAGCGCTTTTTCCAAGTAAGAGCGACGGCGGCGCGATGGACTCGAGGGAGCGACTGATTTTGTTTTCTAAGTAGTTTCATTTTTTTCAAAATACATTCGCGTACAAGGTTCCCCTTTGGGATGTGGTTGGCGTGGAACATCGGGGGGTTGGCGCAAGGTACAAAAAGGTGGAATATCGTTGCCAGGCATTGCTTTTGATATGCTGACGGGATGAGGTTCCACGATGTGTGATTGCTTCTAGTCAATATATAATTGTGCACGACAAGTTAGTCACGATTTTGCTTGTGAACACTGCAAACCCACAAACAAACAAGCACACCGACATAAATGCGTCGCGGCTTTCACAAACGTCGGAGCGTGAAGCGCGGGTGCTGTTGTACCACTGCTGCTGTTGTGACTCCAAAAAGGAACCTCGAACAAACCCATAACTCGATAAATATGCTGTGGTCAGGAACACCGCACGCAATCTACGAGCACTAAACTTGGGACCGTAAGCCTCCACAGTCTCCGCACGCAATAAACTTCTATGAGGGGTTATATGTTTGCATTACACAAGGGACACTGAGATTGCAACTCTCTTGATTCCCGAGCAGTTATACACGACACAGAAGGGGTAATTACGATTACAAACACGTGATGAACGTGATTTGCCACGGACTGGAGTCGGAAAGCACTATCGATCTCCACACCACCACGCACCTAGTCAAACAGGTGTTTTTTCTTCAACAATTCTCCAGTGACGACTGCGGGTGTGATATTAGACAAAATTGTTGTGCAAAGTACCGGCATGAAAAAAAACGTCAACCAACAGCGACAACCCACCAACGCCAACCAGGGGCTCGGGAAGGTCGACGGCAAGAAGCCGAGGCGATTTCCGAGACAGACACAACAAACTCGCGGTGGTGCTCGGCGTCACGCATTGAAACATTGCGGATTTAACGAAGGGTACGCCAAGACAGTCGGCACGGGCACCTCTACTACGAATCCTTCGGCACAAGCAACGCGGGCTGAATTTGACAAAGCGGGTGAGCATCTACTACAGGAGGGGTAGCTGTTCTGTTGCCACCGCCAGAAAAGTTGGCATCCCTACTACCAGTAAAATAATTTGTAAAATAAAAAAGAACAGCTATGACATCGAGAATCTCGTCGAAACTCGTCTCTGCATGCTGTGTGTGATAATCCGATCGGGCACACTATATGGGTCTTATATGGCCTCATGCAGGAAACACATCCCATTTATAAAATAATAATATATCTGAAGCTGCCCAATTCAACGAGTGTGTGTGTCTATTGGAAAACGAGAAAACTAATTTTCCGAGGTTGCATGTAGCTTGCTACGAATGGGGATTTTTTCCGGTGTGTATTTCATGCCTAGCGCAAGGTTCACCTTCGGGATGTATGTAACGTGAAATCCCGGGGGCGTAGCAAGGCGAAATTGGAGTCACAGGTGGCACACGTATATATATATATATATATATAGCTGATCGTGGCGGAAACGTGAGTCATGGGTTAGCGTATTGCTCAAAAGAAAGAAAAAATAGTACGAGCTGGTTCTAGCGACAGCCGAGGCTAAACAGCTTCGCACTTTTGTACTTTGGTTTCTGAGAGCAGGAAGACGACAATTAGTGTTGTTGTTGATCATGACAAGAAGACAAAGCCGGCCACTTTGTTGTTTCAGGGGTTTGGGATACATTCTGTTTTTTCTGTTTTTTTTTTGGCAACTTTAACCCTGCCTCGTCCACGAAAAAAATAAAAAAAAGACCAGTGGCCAGTTGTTTAATCTTGTCATAACGAACAACCACGCGAAATTTCATTTTTCAATTCTCAAAGACCAAAGTGCAAAGTTATTCCCGTGAAGAGTAAATATAGTCCTATGCAGGGTTGTCAAAAAGCACGAAAATCTCGATGCATTGTTCTCGTACTTTGGCAGGCATTAAATATAACAACCTTGCTTGTTTCGAATAACAAAACAAAAGTCACAAACGTCTTCCCCTTGTTGGTCGAATTATTCCACGTATTGGCCGATTTATGGCGTAAATACGAATTTATATGGATTTTACTACAGGCAATTTAAATCCCTATGCAATAACGCCTCCGCAAGAAATACGAACAATGTCTTTATCTCGCGAACAATAAAGCTCGCACGCCAATAATCTCTTCAGCGATGCAGCAGTGGACAAACCTTGATAGTAGAGCTTCCTGGGGTAGCTAATTAGGCACTCTGATTGGCTAGGGGTATGTTTTACGCGGCCTATTCAACTTTCGAGTCTTTCCCAGCCACAGCATCCCGGGTCATCCCGAATCAACCTAGATGCCGGCGTCCCCGGTGGCTTGGTAGGTGGTCCGCGAGCCTGTCAATATCAATTTCGTGAGTTCGAGTCTCACCGAGTGCATGCTCGTAGGGACTTTTTCTTGCATAAAATTGATTAGCGGAAAGCGCGAGAGCGTGAGTTAGCTGTACATTCGATGAAAATCGACGAGCAGTGGGAATGCTGAACCCTATACGCGATAAAAACTAAAGGCACGTACCGGGGGGGAGAAGGGACGACACCTGCGACCACGGCTTGTCCAGAAGATCGTCGAGGGTAAAACCTCCTACGAGTGGGCTGGAAAGTAAAAGTGATGATGAAAAAAAAAAAGATGGAGTATTCCCAAGCTAAGCATCCACGCCGGCCGAGCCAACTTAGAGTATTATCAAGCACAGCATCTCAGCACTGACCACCGGCATAGGGTTAGGGTTAGGGTTAGGGTTCGGGTCGGAGGGTCGGCTTCAGGCGTCCAACACAAAACCCCCATAAAGATCTACTGTCAAGATCTGTCCACCCCTCCAGCGATGTGTTCCTCTTGTTCATGCGGGCATGTGGGTATCTTTAGAGTTGAAAGATTCGACGTATTCCGGTTTTTATTGCCCGGAGGTGGGTGTGTGTCGCTGGAACCAGCTCGTAGTCTCCAGAGACTGAGTACTGCTCTTTCTGTGTGCGACTACTACACTGTTACATGCACGTGGCACCATGGGTTGACTGCTACCATGTACCTGGTATACTGTTACATTTTTTTTTTTTTTTTTTTTTTTTTTTTTTTTATCCATCACTTTTACTTCCCAGCCCACTCGTACGAGGTTTTACCCTCGACGATCTTCTGGACAAACCGTGGTCACAGGTGTCGTCCCTTCTCCCCCCCGGTTCGTGCCTTTATTTTTTGTCGCGCAATGGGTTCAGCATTCCCACTGCTCGTCGATTTTCATCGAATGTAGCCAACTCACGCTTTCGCGCTTTCCGCTTATCAATTTTTTATGCAAGAAAAAGTCCCAATGAGCATGCACTCGGTGGGGCTTGAACCCACGAAATTAATCTTGACAGGCACGCGGACCACCTACCAAGCCACCGTACACCACTACCACTACTAAGCAGATGTAGCACAGGTGGAAGCGGCATGCACTGTACAAAATACTGCCTGGCACACTACTACCACGTCTACTAGCTACACTACCAGGTACTACGTACTACTGCTAGAGCATGATCAATCGCTCATTCAGTACAGACAACATCATGGTAAACAGAGAGGACAACAATACCACACAATGCCATGAGTTGGGGAGTGACCACTACACTGTTGTGCTATATAACACAGTAATACGTGGATGCAGTACAGGTAGAAGCACATCAATAAATTATAAACTACTGTACTACCTACTACTACCGCTGATATAGTACTAGCTTTCATACGACGGCAACGTAGCATGCAAGTGGTATACCATGGGTTGGGCATGTGATGGGGCACTTGCTCACGAGAACCACCGGACAGTTAGAGCTATTGCCATCGAGAAACACTATTTTCCCCAAAACGAAACAAAATGTCAGGTTCGCTGACAGGGACTGGAGTAGGAAGGACCTTCTCTGTGTACTCGTATATTCATGTGCAAGTATGCCTGCGGTTGAGGCACGATGAAAAAGTTATCTGTGCATCTATTTTGTCATGATTTTTTTCTAATGACTGTCAAATAAGTACTCACGGCAACAGCAGTGACTCGTGGCAAAACCAGGCGAGCCCTAAAATCGCTATTACAGTAAATAGGTAGCAATAGGTTTACATACGATTGAGGGCATCATAAAAAAAAAACTGCACTTACTTGTCATCAAATGTTACGTTTAAGTTAATATGACTGCCAATCGCAGTATACAACAGGAATATATTTAGTGATCCGGTGCGCGCAACAGGCGACGCAGGCGTGCTGTGCGTTGCGATATATGCGTGAATACATGCCCGAAAGCCAAGTAATAAAGTGCGTTTAAACGACTCCCGAGGTCGAACCAAACTCTAAACACGCCAACAGGTAATGTAAACAAGAGGCCATAATTGTTTTTTCGGCCGATGAATACCTAACAAACGTGCCCAAGAAACTAACGGCGAAAACAAAAAAACGCGTTTTAAATGTGGCTCGGCAATGGCGAATAGAAAAAGGTGCCTATGAGACAATATAGCCTACGGCGAACAGCAATAGGTACCCAATTTTTGTTTGTTCTACTACAGGCAAAGAGAACAAGACCTTAATATTGTTTTTCGACTGCGGCGAATTCTAAAAGGGGGCTCAAAACACTTTCACTCAAGGCAAATTCGAAAACCCTGTTCAGACAAATAAATCGCCTATGGTGAACAAAAACGTCCGATATACTTATTTGGGCATGTGGCCAAAAACGTTGCGCGCTCAAAATTGCGTGTTGTGCCGCGGGCAACCAGGCTCTCCGCTGCTGCTGCGGAAAACGGCTATTTTGACCAAACTATTCCGCCAGAGCAACAACGCAACGGCTAATTAAATCCCTCGTATATAATACACTAATGGCTACAGCAGCAGACTCGTGGCAACGGCAGCATCACTGCTTACTACCAATACCACTACTACTACTACTACTATTCCAGATGCACACCGATACAGGGGGGGGGGGTAGAGGGAGATATATACAGTGGATACCTGGTACCAATTTGCCCCAGGTAGACGGACCGAGGCAACTAGTTTTGTGGTCACGTACGTGCTCGGTGTGAGGTGTTTGGTGTACGCCAAAGGGCTAGGTGAGACGTACATGACGCTCGATAGACGTTTGCTGCTGCTGCTGTACGTGCTGCTGCTGAGGTTGATCAAAAAACCAAAACCAGACAGGATAAAATCGGGCAATTTCAAAGTTATTGAGATATTCTACTGAGAGAAATATCAGCGAAGAATATTCTTCGTTGTTGAAAGTGCAAACAACTGGTCGTATCATGCGTGCCCTGGAAATTTCAAGTATAATAAGTAGAATAACAGACAGGCAGCCAGGTAGTATGGGCTGTGCCCGGTGCCACACGAGGCAGTCTGGGTCTGGCTTTGTGGCGCGTCCCAGTTGCGATTCTCTGCTCCCGAGAGCGTGCGGCTGAACAACTGTCTAGGCCACAAGTACCTGGTTCCAAATTCTCCCAGGTACACACACCGACGGAGACAGTTGTAGTGGTCATGAGCATGCTCGGTGTTAGGTGTACGCCACCCGTAGAAGAGCTCGGTGCAACAGACACGACGGCCGACATGTGTGTACTGTTGTTGCTGCTGTATGACCACTGCTCCTACTGCTACTTCTTGTGCTGATGTTGAAAACATATGTACAGCAGAGGGGGCTCAAAAACGTGTTTGGGGTGGCGGGCTACTTACTCATGAGAAGAAATGAAGAAGAATATGGTATTTTCCATGTCATCTACTCGGCTCGGCGAGGTGGAAAGCAACCCCTTCTTTTAAAGAGCCAGCTCAGCGACGTAAAATGCCCTGAACACCTTCACGGTGCTCGGCAGGGATCCAGACATACGTCGTAAGGTACCCACGGCCCCCTTGCTTGCCCCGCAGCCAAAAGTGCGAGAAAGAACCCTCGGCCGCTGCAGAGTATCATGAAAAAAAAGGGTGCACCTTGAACATATACATGTTACTGTTGTATAAATATATATATGGATATAGTATCGTGTGGTGGATCTCTCCGTTGTTTACGCCGTCAACTAGACCAAAAGAACTTCTGGTGTACTATTTTATATATTCCAAGGCGTTCTATGATAGAGGTTCACCCTATTGTTTCTGAGGATCCTCACTGGAGGAGCTCCATGCCTCACCCGAAAACTTACATCAGCAAAAATCAAACTGCACGCCGATGAATGATCTCACGGCCTAAGTATGCAATTACGCCATTTTTAGAAACAAGATTGGCATTCCGACGATCTGGGTTAAGGAGCCCCGTCCTTCAGCAAATACTTTAGTTGAAATGTGTTACCTCTATCGTAGAATGAGTCTTTCCACGAATCGGACGCTCACCTGTGGACTTTTCGCTACAGACGATCATAGTGAATTGGGCAAAACGCTTTCGCATTGCTTGGGCAACTAACACCGGTAGATACTACGAATCAAACTCCAAGCTGTTGGTTGTGATATATACGAGGGGGGTGTTAATACGCGCGATGCAGTAGGCCACACCGGAAACCCTCAGGCGCATTTCGGGTTGGTGCGATTTTGCCCATAAAAGTAACGTCATAACTTGTATGGAGCACAAACGTTTCCGCGATAAGTATCATAGCTGTACAGCTTGTTAGATGTCATGTTCCAAAGTGCCCCTTCTACTATTTACATTGCTACTGGTTTAATACGTGTTCGCGTAGATCTGCCCGCTCAGGCGAACTTCCTTACACGTGCTAAAACAGCAAATATGGCCTTTTCAGCGTAACGACCAGCTGGCACACCAACCAAGCAGGTACCCAGTTGGGATTTGGGTGGTGGCCGCTATGAGCCGAAGCTGCAAGTAATCTCACCATCCAGAAACAATCACTTACAGTTTCGTGACAAAATCCTCCCTCATTAGAACACCATCATTATAGTCTGGCAAATTTGAAGAACTCCGCCTGAACGGGCAGATTTACGCCAGCCGCTACTACTACCTACTACACTACGACAGTACTACTAGTTGCTCCTATTGAATTATAACGAACTATCTCGTACGCCTACCGCCGAACATTAAAGTATCCTCCTACGTTCATGCTGCAAAACATGTTTTCGATTTGTGTGGTGCGATTAAACAACCCACACACTGCGATGCTGTCTATGTAAATGATTCTTGGCGTCAAACACACACGACACGTGCTAGCTTCACCATACTTCTTGCCTCTTGCCTAGCTACCGTGTGAGCTGAGGGGCCCTAGAAATGCAAGTACACTTGCAATGATACGCATTCGGCTCAACTACCATGACGCTTGAACCCTGCTACTCGAAATTAATTTGTAGCCTGCGTCCTGGAGCGCCGAATCTATGTACATGTGCGAATACACCCCACATCGACACTAGTAGGTAAACATGAAGATTTACCGATACATCTAAATCCAAAGGATTTCAGCAACGAACACGGACGCTCCACAACTCATACCGACAGCCCCGGCCAGCGAAATCAATAACTGGGTAAATACGTACATCTCGAACCGGCTTTCCATACCCGCTAGTGGAAGCAGACCCAATCGGAAATAAACGGGCAGAAAGCGACCGAAGACGAACAAAAGAACGCTTGTTTTGCCCAGAAGCAACAACACGATGCAGACGACGGGGTACAAATACAGCCTGGATGATTAACACCATCCATACGTACCGGCGGACAATGAGGGGCGTGCTGACCTCTTGCCGCGAAGAAGCAAATCGTGGGAGCAACACCGGAACCATACATCCTTCGATAAGTTCCAATGTTGTAGCCACTCCGCAGAATGCAATACAAGATCCAAAGAGGGTGCAAGCGTGAACTCTAAATAGAGCCTACATGCCTGGTGTACCCTCGTATACGAAATGTAGGGGAATTCCGGAGACCAGACCAGCCAAACCGCCGGATGGGTGGTGAAGCTTCAATCACACTTGGAACTCTACGTCGCTGTGCTTCGGCTTCTACGGCACCCTGCTTCAATAATGCCAAGTATGTACTACAGCGATGAGCGCACTATGTCGTGTCTCCGTCGCTGGGTCACGCAGCACGGTCTTGAACCGACGGTGTTTGCCATATGGTGAACGTACTTACGCTAACTCTATCCCCGCCCACTACTCGTTGCGCACTTTGCTGGAAACGACCAGCGTCATACACGAGAAAACCGCAGTTCTCAAGAATACTTCTCGGGCAGTTTCCATCCTCCCCAAAAAAATTTAGGTATTTACACCGGTGCACGCACAGAATCACCAGGCAAAGTTGCCACACCCACCTTGGAACTGTGAGTTTCGACCAAGCCAGGGTCGTGTTCACGACGCGTAAGCAGCAGCAGCAGCTATCGTCGATGATGCCACAACACCGAAGACAAGGGCCAAGGGTGACACCGCCGTGGATGCAATCGACCTTCCCGACGAAGGGACAAAACCGGTGCTTGCGCCAGTGGGAGAAGTCGTCGGGGGGGTGGCAGAGTACACGGGAGTGTAGAAAGGCCATGACGGAGAGAACACGAGGGCCCCGTTGACGACCAGGGAATAGCTCTGAGAGTCAGTGAGAAGGCTCTTTGTCGACACGCGGACCGTCCAGGTCCCGCTTTCCACATCCGCAGCTGCAACGATCACCCTCTCATTTACGTTGTTGGTGTCCACCTTGCCGGACGAAGCCCACATGATGTGCGTCGTCCCCCTGGGGGAAACAACTTCAAGGTCCAGGTCGTGGATCAACTGAACCCCCGCAGACGAAGTGGCGGGGGGATCGATCCAGGACAATGTGGCACGGAAATCTAAACTAGCGTCGGCGTCGACGTCGAAAAAAAAGTCCTGCGAACTGAGTTCGGGCAAGAAAGTGTAAGAGGAATCCGCCACGAAAAGGCTCAAGCTTCCTTCCCCGCTAAGAGGCATCCCCATCTCCAGGTGTATCCGCCCGAAGCCGCGGAATCCGTCCGGCTCTGAACTACCTCCCATGAGGTTTGCGCTGTTGATGAGCAGGGCCTACGTGAAAAGCATGTTTACATTGTGAGCGAGAAAAACGTCAGCACGGAAGGGTTGTATTTTCTACAGTAGTGGTCCTCGGCAGTCATTGAATCTCAAATACCAATTTAGGTGCTACAGCTGTCCCCGATATGCCGCAATGGTAATATGTGGTATGCATCCCGTGGAAAACAGTTGTTAGCGAGAAACGCTGGAGTGAACGTGGTCACAATAATCAGGTACTCTAACTTGCGCTTACCGCTCACCTTAACGGTCGCCGATGACGGTGAAAACGCCTCGCACTGGCGCCCGCCGTTGTCGCACCAACCTCGTGCTCTCACATCCGCCATGTAGAAGTTCGTATCCAAGAAGTATTGCCGTACCTGAGAAAGTCGCAATACTATGGGTGAATACTAGTAGGGGGTCGACGTCCGAGCTACAACAACGTGTTAGGCAAGAGCACGTGTCGAAGAGGTGACCTCCGTGAAGGGATTCCAAACACAAAACAGAGCCAACCAAGCACGCACAATTCACCAAACCATGGGCAGAGCTTTCGCGCTGAGTTTTTCTAAATTTGACCCACGCAGCAAAGCGGTGCTCAGCACGTGATACCAGCACCACCCCGAAAAATATGGGTTAATTTTATCGTCCACCCAGAATTTACATGGGTGCCCCTGAAGCGTATGAACCGCGTGCCACGGTAGGAGTGTACTGCTAAGCGTTATGACACTCATCAATCACTTTAGGACCTCCTTGTCTACCTCACCCACAAACCGGACGGAACACAACGAAAGGAAATGAATAAATCGCGTGACCTAAGCATAGGTGTATGTACAACGAAATATATTGAAAAATGTTGATGGTGTGCCATCGGTCTTCGGTACAGGTCCACAGCGTTGAAACGCCCTCAGTCATAAATGTTGTTCATCTCCAAACGTACTACTTACCTGGATCGCAGCAAACGTCATGAGTGGTGGGTTCGTACGTTTCATACGTCGTTCTGAGCAGACGTGTGCTACGGGTAGGAGTATAACTGCTACGCACGTCTTTTGAGGGCCCTCCTCCTCCTCCTCCTCTTTACTTCAGGAGCTCTCTATCTCATCCCAAAACTACCAACGACAACAATCATGACGGGAAACACTCCCATGTCCCTACTGCTGTAGGTATGCCAACAAGAACTACAGTGGTAAAAACACGAAACTGCATGCCAACGATATGATGTACGTTGCTCCTCGGCTGACCCGTCTAGAACAGCAGTCCCGCTTTGGGGACAAACCACAAAGACTTTGAGTGGATTGTTTCCAACACGGGGCTGCAGTTCTGAACGGGTTAGGAAGCCCCCTCCCTCAGTCACGAATGTTTTCACCAAACCAAGGTATGGCGGTACCTCTATCATAGAACGAGACAGGCACACGATGCATGACGCGGTAGGGATATACCGATAATTTCCTTGATGACCCTCTCTTGAGGTACTCCGTACGTTACCGAAACACGGGTTTTAAGAAACGGGCGTAATCGTAAACCGAGGGCCAACTTCACGGCCTAGATCTATGTCGACTTGGTTTGGTTAACAACGAAACGACGTTGGACGGTTCCTCAATCGAAAAGCCCCCCGTTAGTCATTAATGTGATGGCGTAAAAGAGGTACAGTGCCTCTACGTAGCAAGAGTAAGGCATGCTTTCATACTGCCTCACCATAGCCGATGCGCCCGCCACGATAGGGCATGACATAGACGTGCCGGGGCTCGCGTACAGTCTGCACGAATGAGTGTCCTCGCCGTCGCTTCGGGCAGAGTAAACCTGTCGAAAACAATGAATCAAACCAAGATATAGTAGAGGAAAATCAATTATAACTGTCAGTACAAGATTCGCTGTGTTGACTGCAGAAACTTTGAATACCTAGTATGTATCTGTCTCACGAAGAGGCTGATTTCGTTGATTAGACAACGTTTACTACCAAACGTCTACTGAAACAAACGCAAACCACTTTGCTATGATTGTTACCTTTACCTAGCATACCTGGTAGGTCGATACAGTACGAGTACCGACCTCTTTTAGATGGAGACAACAGCTATGCAGGGCATTGTTGCGGGCATGAACATTTCATGATGGACAGCGCGAGCGTGCTTAGCGCAACGACCTCGGTTTGATGCGGCCGTCCTGGGTAATACGAGCTGAATGACGCCACGGTGTCCACGTCCGCGACCCCCGTTTGTTGCGTCGGCTGCTTTTCCGTCCGCGCCGGGCCCAGGCGTGTCTCGCCCGATGCCGTGGCTCCGACGGCCACGTTTTGCCGATAGCTGGGTTGTTTATCGTGCATACCTTGTGGCTGTCCTTGACGTCGCCACTAGCAGCGAATATTAGCAGATTCTCCGGGTACTGAAAGTTGTGTATCAAATAGGAGGGGGGGGCCGTACAGAGAAAGATAGGTGGCGGCATCGGGGAAGCAAGTAGCACCACGACAAATGACAAACATAGCGCCTCTAAATGGTACCACACAACCGCCCGCAGGCTTGCCATTTTCGAAGCAAATGCCGGTCGCGCGACCATCCGGGGGCAAAGCATCACTCGTTTCAAGAGTATACCAATTTTGTCCGTCGCTGTGCACATCGGTGTGTAATTCGAACTGACTGCAAAACGTATCAAATAGGGTCAGTTTCACGGACTTTGCAACTTACCTCGTACATGAATTCGTCGTAGGCAACGTCGAGGGAATCCACCATGCAGTTGTTATCAGACCCAAGGGACGCGGAATGGATCTTGCAACCAGCCTCCATACATGGCAACCACAACCAGTTTCCAGCGAAATGTGTTAGCCCGAGTTCACCGGCGAAGACGTCGAAGATCGCAAGCTTCGCCCCCCGAGCCATGCCCCCGTGATCGGTTAAAGTCTGAGCCACGTCGTCGCTCAGGCACCTTGGATCAGTCTCCTCGTCGCAGTCCAACATCGGGCAAAGATGGTCGATATCAACATCGAAGTGAGAGTAAGAGGGCAACGACGTCAGGACGTCGTCGCCCCAGGTCGAGCGATCGGCGTCAATGCAGCCACCCACACAACCTAGAACCTCGGTTCCGCCACATGTCGTCGCCGTGTCGGCTGGAGCGTTGAGCGTAGCCCCCGCTGCCGACCCTGCGGTGTGGGTACCGTGTCCGGCGATGTCATCTGCTTCGAAATCATCTCCCGGGAGAAAAGGAATTTTGAAGCCTCCACTGGTCGAATACACAGACCCATAATTCCCAGGCAGTGAGTCCGATTTAACCAGGTTGATGTACTGTATAATCTGCACGAGTCAACATGACCGGAAACGTTGGCGGCAATTGTGGGTTTTCCACCAAGGATATCCTGTATCGGTCGCAACTTGTCGATATAATACAATAGCTCAAGACGTCTACCTGCCACACAGGTGACGACGCGACCGAGCCTTCCTACGCTGGTTCAAACTAAACACTACAACTCCTGATACAAGCGAATACACGTGGGGGGGTACAACGCAACGTTTATCTTCCCCGGAACGAAACTGCAATCCTGGCTTCGGCTGAATGAATTGGCATTAATCGCGACTATATAAATAAAAAGGAACATGCACTTCTCGTGTTGGATCCTCACGGAGCCCGCTGTGAAACAAACGCAAGCCGGCTCGTCAGCAGTGCCCTTGAACATGACAAACTGATATACATGAATTTTTCTATGTACGTCAGCACGCCGCACGGAAGGTTGGGCACTCTAGAAACAAAAATCGACCGTTTAGGCCCGCCTACCTTGCGCCGGTCGGGAAAACTAGAAAAGTCTCCACCCGAAAATATCGAAACCGAACCGATTAAGAAGGACGAGGACATTGAGGAAGAACGAGATGAGGTCGCAGAGAAGGTCGTTGAGGAAAGTGACGTGGTAGGGGACATCATTTCTGAGGTGGCCGACGTTGACGATGAAGGGGACGGGGTAGGTGCATGTGTCGTGAAGCCAATCTCCTCGAACAGATATCCATGGGGCACTTTCTCCCCATCATCGTCAATGAAGAAACACGACGTCTCGTCCACTCCACTGTCGATGATCTGGTGGTATGCACGAATTTGGTCGTACCGTGATAAGGACAAGGCCAAGATAGACTACTGTACTCTATGCATATCGTTGTTCGGTCGTTAGCTGAACTCTTCCCAAGCTCTATTGGGGCTGTTCGCTGGGATGTTGTTTATTTGAATGTTTTGCTCGTATATTTTTACGGGCTTCGTGTTCATGACATACCTGATAAGTTGTGAGACAAAAACATGCGGTCACCCGAGAAGATCAGAAATAAGGTACCAGATATTTTCGTAGCTCAGCTTCCAAGATTTTTTCTTGCATAATTTAAGCCCATCTCCAAGCACTATATCTGTTGTGCGGACATATTCGCTCATGTACTCGTAGATGCTGCATTGAAGCAATTGTGCTTCCCTTGACATACTTACCATTAACGTACCGAGCTTCCCGGAAAATGTTCGAGGATCTGCGAGGACCACCAGCTTTTGCGAGGTCTTCCAATGAAATGTTTCGGTATTGTTTGTGTTCCCTACTACTGGCCAGGAAAGTTGCATGTGACCCGCAAGGTCGGAGAGTCGAACAAATACCACCGAAAGCGGCGAAGCCGCGTTTCTGGCTCGTGTCTGGGCCGTTTTGTCTCTGGCTTGGAGTCAAGGTCATTGCCGAGGACAGGGTCAGGGCTGGGGTCAGGATAAATATCAGGGTTAGGGTCAGGGTCAAGGTCTGGGACAGGGTCAGGGCTGGGGTCAGGATCAAGATCAGGGTCAGGGGTCAGGGTCAAGGTCTGGGTCCGGGTCCGACTGAGGGTCCGGATTAGAGTCCGGGTCAGGGTCAGGGCAAGGGGCAAGGTCACAACCAGGGTACGGACCGGTGTCAAAGTCAGGGTCAGGGCTATCGGGTCCGGGTCAGGGTCAAGATCAGGGTCGGGATCGAGGCCATGGTTTCAGTTGGGGGTTGGTAAGGTCTACATCCGTGCGTATGTCTCACAAAGAAACCCGCAAAACGGTGGACAGCCTGAGCACTGGGAGATCTCCCCTTAGGCGTTATAACTAGGGCTGACTATTGGAGTACAGTACATACAACGAATAAGTATCATTCTTTGTGTGCAGCCTCTACTTACTTCACCCGCTTTTATTCGCTCTCATCTAGGACTGAGGCCCCACCCGCCTTTACACATTGAAAGGGGGTCTGGCACAGAAACGACCCCCCAGTGTCGTGTATTCCGCCTAGACCGCATCGCGATGCAAGGAGTTCTCCACCGTATTATGTGCTTCTAGATGTGCACGCACAAAGATAAAACTCGACGCGTCGAAATCCTTTCGTCAAAAACGCGAAGAATCACATGTTTACATGCCGGACATTGTCCACCATGTTGCAAGGTATGTTGATCGTACAACAACCTTGCTATCTTGTGTCTTTTCCGTGGTTGCTTGCAGACGTCTTACCTATATTTCGTATGTGTCAATTTTCCTTTGGCTTTCACAGGACGGGAAGGGCCAAGACATCGGCAGCTCCACAGGCGCGCACCTGGATGATTTCACCGGTGCCGTCCAAGCCCGCGGCTGTCAGCGGGGCCTCTGTCAGCGTGGCACTCTGGATTATCGTTCGGGCGACTGCGTTCAGAAGGCCTGCTGTGTTCCTGGGCGAGACTCTCAAAACCTCCAGCCTGCTTGACAGGAACGAGACAAGGCCCATGAAGCATGCAACTCGTAGTTCACTCGCTTCCTCGTTCCTGCCCATCGCGCCTCCCCCGTTGTGCAAGAGGTGGTCCAGCCCTATGCGACGCAATGGAAATGACGATTCGAGAGTCAATCACAATCTGTCGTATATACGGTAGCCTGTAATAGCATATTGCTGAGCATCGGTGGTCAACGGACTCTTGGCCAGGAATAAAACAGTGTACGTAGTGCCAGACGGTGAGCGCCCCCCCCCCCCCCCCCCCTCCGCCGTCGGTATCTATCGCTTCTTGCGTGTTTCAACCCGTTCAAGCATTCCTAAGATAAAATGCGCAATTTTTTTTTCTTATATATGACCACATCAACCAGTACAATTCACCGTTCCTTGCAACAGAGTATCCACCAGGCACGCGACAAGCAGTACATGGCAAAAATAAAATATAGGATGGCCCATGGCTGTCAGCTCTCAGCGGTTTTAAAAGTCGATTGATTACCTACGACGCTCTGAGCCGAAACCGACCAAACTTGAGATGAGGTCCACCCCTCACTGCGCTGGTTTCTGGAGGTTCCTCACCTTGCTCGCCCGGCCGGACGCTGCCAATGGCAGCCTCGTCCGGCTCGAATCGAGTCCCGGCGGCAAGTGCTAGAATCGCGTTGTTTGCAGTAGGTAATTTTTTTTTCGATATCGGGCACACGTAAAGGCATATATCTATGGCATAATGCATTACATGCCGAGTGGTCCAATGCCGGACCGGCCCACTCCCAATCATGTATTCCAACGGTTCGAATCCAGCAGAGTTATTTCTATTGTTTGGTCTTTTTTTTTTTCTTGGTGTCATGTAGTCGCTCTGCATGCTGCTGTTTGTTGTAGACAACAACGTTTATTATTGTATCACGTAATATATCAGACATACCACCATGTATTTGCTGTGCTGCTGCTGCTTGTCCTTGACAACAACTCTTACCAAGTACCTGGCATATTACAAGCCGGTATTCTTGTGACGTCCTTCTGTTGGTCCATCAGCCGGACATATCACGGAAACGATCGTAGCAGCAAACAGCAACCCTGTCCTCGGGATTCGACCTGCTCCCTGAGCGCATACTCGCTTCGCTTTTATTTTTTTTTCTGTTGTTTTCATTTTCTTTTGTCTATTTCATTCTGGTTAGTTTGGTAGCATTTTCCATGTTTTTCTGTTTTATTTTTCCTTTTCCTTTTTTCCGGGGGCACATATAAGACCATGGACATGTTCTGGTGTCTTTTGGTCGCAAGTGATATAATATGGCATGACACAGCGCGGTAGCGCCGTTTCTCTCACGTACTGGTACCGCCATGCGCACCACTTCGTACTTGTTTGTCGTGTCCTATCGATATGCATTTTTGTTACAGCCTGTTTTGTGACCACAGGTAGGATTTCAGGGAAAAGAGCTGTTGTGAGAACCTCATCCCCATCAGGTGTACAAATGCGTAAGTTGTCATATTGGTAGGAATGCTGTTGCTGCTGTATCACGCACATGCGCCAGTACTGAACAACGGTGCCTTGAGACCGGTCCGATGGGGGGGTCGCCTAAATAACCAGATGTGAGCAATGCTTGATCGTAATATTCGAAAGGTTCTGTAAATAGTCGGCTTCTCGCGTACTTTGTGTCTAACTCTTGTGTGGTCGTGATGTAATTTAATTTCGATTTACACAACGCGTAAGGTGGAGAAACGTGAGTCGGGTGGCAACATTTATTGTTGCTGCTTCAATGGGTTTGATTCCAGTGTTTTGTTTTCTGTCTGTTCATATTAGTTTTTTTTTAATGTACTCTTTGGTGCTACTGTCTCATGTATGGTCTCGACTTGTCTGCATCCTCGGCCACTACGATCATGCGCGGAGCTATATCGGTTCCTGGTTCAGTGAATCTGACTTCAGTGTGTTCGTTGTCTTCACTCAAACACGTTTTTTAGTGTACCCCTTGGCAGTACTGTCGCATTTACCGCCTCGATGTGCCTACATCCCCGGTCAGTGCGGGCACGCGTGGAAACAAGGAGGGCGTTAGCCCGCCGCGTCGGAGGCCATTTTTCAGTACTACTGTACAATTACGTGCACGAAACGCACGACGCTCGTTGATCGGTTATGATCGTGCTATTGATGGCACTGGCGTGTCATGCAACCAGTGGGACAGTAAGTCGATGGACGAACCCAGGCAGCATGCCTTCTATGCTGGGGTCGACCTCATCACCACACTGTTCTTTCAGTTTTCTCTGGAATTCGATGATTTTTAATAGAACCGCACAGGGTCGGATCTAGAGACGGAGAGGCCCAATTACACAGTTCGTTCTTAAAACCGTCTACCCGGCACAGAACCGCCATTATACCTATGTAGCAGCGGCGTTAGCGGAAATTGCCTTCGAGGTAATTCTCTTTGGCGGCAGCCTGTTTTTACAGATAGCAGGTGTCTTTGTCTGGGGGAGTGATTCTGTCAGTAACTCGTCTGGCGACAAGGCGTAACACGACGCGACTATCAACTATTATTTTTGCGCTGAGTGGGGTTTTCGCTCGGTTACCCCTGTGCGTGATATTTGCCATCTCGACGAAGAGAGCGCAAATCCCCACCGCGCTTCCCACGGTCGGCCATAGGCTGCGAACGTCCTTGAGAGCAACCCTGGTCACTATTGTGCGCTCGCGAGTAGTGGCACGGCCGACGCGTTTCGGCTGCCCGACCAAAACCCCTCGTTAACCTAACATCGTTATTCGTTTCTAGGTCTGCGTAAACGCAAACCTGGTAAATGTTTGAAGGTCTGTGTTTCAGGGAATTCATTTGTTCTGCTTTTACTGAATACAAATCGCGAGAAAACTGAGGTTTGGCAAAGGGTGAAACGATTAATAACCGTGATGCTAAGATCGACCCTTGCTGCCCCCACAGTAAAATTACTCTTTGGTAAAGGTTAAAGCTACACATAATTGTGGTCTTATGATCGACCCTTGCTGCCCCATGGTAAACACATTGGTTGGAGGTCGTTAGCCATAAAACGGTATGCCAGGGGTGTCTGATACCGTGTTTCGGTACACGAGAAATCCGGCATGAGAAGCGTCTTCCATCGGCGGCGCTCATTGGCCAAAACAACCCCTGTGTCGGGATACGACTGTACAAGCACCACCGGTGTCTAACCTCTCACCTTGGTTTTCAGCGTCAAATCGCGCTAGTACATCGTTTATGGCGTGCAAAACACCGATTGCCTCAACATCAACGTACAGTTCGTCAAGGACTTGACCGAGAGAGTCAAAAGCACACTCGTACGTGGCACGGAACCACAGCCTACCAGGTACAATTCAATCTAACAGAGCAATGTTGGCGGCGAGAACACATCATGTCGTTGGGTGAACCCTTTGGCTTTATTGAGCCCCCGGTGGCGGTGGGCCTTCCCCATTGCTCTGAAAACCAACAAACCCACGGAATATCGGAGGCTTCGACATGCTGCAAGTGTTGGCATACTGTACATACGAGTAATTTCTCTCGTACACCACATTTATATCATTTTGCCCTATTAATAGCTACTGCCGCAGAACGAACACGTGCTTTATCCTCTTCATCACATGTATATCATAGTAGTGGTGCCTAATATGCGCCACAGCCATACAACCAAGACGAACCAATACCCTAAGTTGTTCGGTGGCGTCATGGAGATACGACGACGGGATGTGCATGCCGGGGGTAAAAGCCAAAGGACTCAGACACGCTGCAGATGACCCAACGACATAGTGTGTTCTGAAATGTACCGACCCCGGCATTTGCGTGCTGGATGTATGCTGTAAAGGAATGATATGCGTCGAGGCCCTGTCTCTTTCAAGATAGATAGCAGAGGTAGCACCGAAGTGTCTGCGAAGATGACTGGTGATGAGGAAGGAATATGGTTTGAAAAGGGCGCTTATGGGGACAAAATAGGAAACGAAGAGTGTTCGAGGTGGAGGAGCCTCACCTAATAGTCACCGACGGATGCCAAACTAGGGGCAGGCGTACTCTATGGCAGCCCGTCCTGTTCCCTGCAACGTTCTATGTAACGTCCTTGCAATGTTCCCCATAACGTTACCTGATGCCTAGTACATATTGCGGAAGGCTGATGCTGGTTTCAAATTCCCTGCAGGCAAGCTGATCGTTATACGTCAGAATGCCGGCTAAAAAGAACAAACTCGAGTTTCACCACATATTGTATTTATCCACATCTATCACGGGGGATCATAGTAAATAGGACCTCCGATACACACAAACATAAATATGTTTCCCTATTTTTGCTGACGAAATGTGGTCCTATTTACTATGGTCTACCGTAGTAGCAATATTCTCAGTTTACTCGTGCGAAGTAACTGTACACGATCATATATGAAGACATCAACGTTCATATTTCCATATACGGTTGCTACGTGGGACGCATGAAGTTTCCTTGTTTAGTACTAAAGTGCCGGGGTTCGCGTTAGTGGTCGTATAGGTCGTCCTTTTGCACGCCATAAAGAAGTGAACCGACGAACCATCGAAAACTATTTTGTCCATTGTGCAGGGAGAGGCGTCCAAAACCGCTCCAACACCCCCAATAAATGTCCCAGGCCGCGCACCATAGCACTTTGAAAACAATCCCGAGAGATTAAAAGCCGGTGTCGTTTGGTCATATCTCGGTGCAGGGATGTTTTTTCCAATGAGCGCTGCAGCTGAACAGTCATTCGCGTGAGGGATTTCCATTGTGCTTGAAAAGTGACGCCAACCGTCCCCGGTATGTCGTTTTCTAGATAGCTCGGCTATTTACAGTTCTTCACAGCACATAGGTGGCCGCGACCCCGCTTCGCACACCAATGTGGGAATACAACAATCCTCGTGGCGTGAAGACATTGAACAGTGTAGCCAACTCCGCAAGGTGTTCGCCACGCCGAATGGCATTCTACATTGTTGTTTAATGCCCCCACAAGGGTTTTTTTACCCCAGCGTCGCGCAAGGGTGGGGGCTCGGCCACCTGTGTACCAGTACCAGCCCTTGGGACTCGGTCACCTGCCCGACAGTACTATCCACTTTGGAGGACCCAGGCTCATAGCACAGGTGCTATTAAGCGGTGCACTACGAGATGCATAAGCAAGTATCTGGAGATCGGTGACTTTTCAATTGGTGTTACGATTTCCGTTACCCATGATTTTTCGTCAGAAAATATCACTGACGGCTGCGCCCACCATACGGTGGCGGCGCTGCTCGTTTTCGAGCGCAAGGGTTACAAGACCAAGGAGCGATGTGGATAAAGAGTGACAGTCCTTACTGGCAGGGAGACAGAGACCTCTGCTGCTGCTATCACGGACTACTATAATACGAGATAGGGGACAGAGGCGATAGCTACCCATAAACGTCGACCCAGACAATCCGACGGAGTGCAAAAATAAATTCGGCGGTGTTACAGCTCGTTTTCAAGAAGGGGGGATTGGGGGACAATGGATGACGGAACCAGCAGCGAGTGGAAGCCCCTCAAGGCAAGAAGGCAGTAAGCTGTGCGTATAGTAGAGTTGCACCATACATTACACGAATAGAGACATACCCACTCCTTCCATTGTGCAGCTTCAGATCTCGTCTTCATCATTTACGGACTGTATCTCTTGCATGAAGTTATGTACAACCGGTAGTACGCGCGATCGAAGTATCACACATGTAAAATATGAGTTTCAATTAAATCCTCAACCACGCAGCTGTTGTTCACTTTTGTAAATACTGCAAGGCGCTTCGCTCCGCCGGCGGCCTGCGCCGCCCGCTACGCTCGCTCAGGAAGAAAAGTGCATCGAATTATGCGAAGCGGACATAGGTCTACGGTTGAATATATATATATGATATCGTAGTTGCAAACTGGCGACTTGATAATGCCAAGCGTCCCGCCGGCATGCTTCAGGAAGAAACAACTCAGACAACATCTACACTTCGAGCCGCGGGCGGTTCCGCCCGCTGCGCTCGCTCACATGCCGTACGTACGTACATATCTCAGGTAGGGTAATAATTTTCTTCTTGTGATATGCTTGCTGTATGTACGAACGAGCAAGCACAGCACGCCACAGCACCACCGCAATAAGAATAAAATGAATCCGAAAAAATTGACGAGAAACATATATATCCCAGTCCCCTCATGTAATAATTTTCTGCCTGATTGGAACACCTTGCACCGGCCAGAAAAGAGAAAGATCGAACAACAGAGCTTCTCTCTCAGCTTCATACGCCACCTGCCCCTCTCGCAACCACCTTGCCACCAATTCGGCCCAGGTAAAGCTTTCCTCAATAAAAAAAGGTGAGTCCTGTAGCCCACCTCGCGTAGAGCCCGGTGCTCACCGTGGCCGTCGTCCGCCAGCTCGACAATGTTGGTGCTCAGACTGCGTATCTCTCTCTTTGAACTTCAGCCCGGTCGCAAAATTTAGCACCGCTTGAATGTTATCTTGCAACCCCGAACCACCCTTGTGGACTCGTACATACTCTTTTCTAAATCACAAATTTAGGCCAGATAGAGCTCATTCATGCATCCCTCGTGTCTCGAGGCACACGCAACGCCTAGCCATGAAAACAGCGACCGCGCTCCTTGCAACTCCCCTCTACCCGCCAGCACCCGCTGACACCCGCTACGGAGCCGGGCTCGCCCGCGGTGCCGTGCTCTGAGTACACACGCACGCACACGAAACGAAAGATGAAAAAAGGACAAAATTACATAAAATGCCTAGAGAAATGGAGAAAACAAAAAAATCGCTGGAAAGGTCCGGCAAGTAATAAAGGGAGGAGGTTCTAAGTGGGAGCTCTGAGAGGCCAGGAACGGACGAACCGAGCATGCTCAGAAATTAAGATATCTGTAAGTAGTTCTATATAAAGCTGTAGACAAAATCAGGCATACCTGGTGCATTTGGGTCAAAATCACATGGAACATGAAACCAAGCAAAAAAACTTGCGAAACGAGTGGTGTTTATTCCATGAAAATAGATTTGAAAATACGGCCCCGGCAGTGGCCTCCAGAATATGAAATTGTTTTGTTTATTCCATGAAAATGCATTTGAAAAAACGGCGCCGGCAGTGGCCTCCAGAATATTAGGTGTATGGGCCAGAGAAAACAACAAATTACACATCGTAACAACTGCTGATGAGGCACATCGTACACCGTAGATCCTGATGCAGAAAATGTGAAAATCGCCGTACGTATGTACGCCTAAAAACCTAGCAGGTGCGAGGTACGTGTGTACGTGGGACTACAGAATTTATACACAACAATTGTGCAACCGAGGTACCGCAGACGCATACGCAGAGAAAAACAAGTGGACGTATGGCCTCTCAACTTGTTCAAAAATGGCCAAAAATCAGTTGAAAGCTGGACAGAATACGAGACAAAGCCATGTATATCCTGGTCTATTCGAGACCAATCAGGTACGATGTCCGTCTGGCCAATACCAGGTAGCAGGGCTCCTGGCGTGTGATTCGTACTTTTTTTTTAGCATGTAACTAATTTAGGCCCAAAATTGGCCAGGTATACCTGATTTTGGCTAAAACCGACTGCGCAACAGAAAAGAAGCGGGGTGAATATATTAATACTTCGCCACGCGTGCGGCTCGCCCACCCGATGTGGTTTTGCCCTCGAAAACAAAGAGACGTCACTTTCGCGTTCAAGCTCAATTTATTATGTTGTTGGTAGCGCTAAGCATACCTAGGCTACTCTTGTCCATGTTATCACAGGGAAATGGCACTCGACCCCGAGAACCGTTTCTTCTAGATCAATTTCCTTATTTATCGTGAGAAAACGAGCGAGCCTCAATTTCCGCGCCGCGTACCCACATCATGATACTGCTGTACGTGGTACAGTACAAAAAACCAAACGACAAACGAGCAAAACAAACGCAGGCTGAGATTCGCAGGAAACTACTGTAGGATACCTGGTACTATCTATGAAGTCGTTATATTTCAGAAAGTTACCGCAGAGCGGGCCCCTTCTCGAATAAGCCTGGAAACAAGCTCTTTTCCCAGCACTGCTGTAGGTATCCTGTGTGCTGCTGTATATAATTTATGAAAACGGTACATGTTACGTATGCATGCAGACGTTCTTTTATGTTCTCCAATACACCCTTGTGCCACAACACAACAAGTTAGTGCAGGGTGTAAATAGTGTACCAACAAAACCAGACATTATTGATATTTTGCCCCGGGCTGGTTCTATGAATAATGAGGCATGCGAGCGCCATTTTTGCTTCGTTTTCCAAGGAAAACAAGTCCCTTCCCTACGGATCGTACCTATTAATAGTACGAACGTAGGGTGCCCAAGGCTTTAGATTCTCTGTAAGAAGCGTGTGTCTGTGATTCAACCTATTTTTTTTGCCACGTTTATTTTCCGCGCTTAACGCACACGTCACCAATGCTAGTCCCGGCGCGCTCTGCGCACGCACACAATCTCACGAAACCTCTTCGTGTTGGGACGGTTGTCAGACGTCCAGAGTTGGTTGAGCTAGGTGTGGCAACGTGAGTTTAAAGAGGCACATGGCTTGGCGATGGTAAAAATAGAAACAGAACCAGGTGATGTACGCTTTTTTAATCTTTTTCAGTTCTACCAAACTAAAGTAAACTTTACGAATAATATACTGTCCACAGCAACGTGCGGGCCGTGTGTCCCTAAGACATGCTGCAGGTGGTACTATCAGGCCCACCCTTCCGCTGATGAGGAGACGGAGAAGCTCTCTGCTGTAGATGCCGTACAGCAGTAGGAGAGGTGGCACCTACTGTAGTACGAGAAGTTCTACACACCACGCGAGGTAGGTGCAGGTTTTTCGTCTTCGAATAAATTATACCGAACGAGGTGGGGCGTGGGAAACCAAGAACACACACAACAATATCGAGTACGTGTACAAAAGGGTCAAGGGTTAGACCGACAAGCCGAGCGAACACCAACGCTGACACTGGCTTTGTATGTCCTGCTGATGCTGCTGTTGCTGTTGCTGCTACTGCTTTTGCTGCTGTTAGAGTTGTTGCCTCTGCTGTTTTGTTGCTGCTGTTGCTGCCGCCGTCACGGCTGGTGCTGCGTGTGGTTGACAACTTTTGCTTTTTTTTTAAATCAACCCAAACGGCACGGATACGTAGATGTCCGTTCGTGTTTGTTCACAGCACAATCAGAATTGCGTACTCGCCCAGCATCATGCATCGCATATTTGACTACTGCAGGTACTGAGGTCGCCCCTCGTAATTACCATCATAGTAGCTAAAGTACAGTAGTATTAATAACATACATGGTCTCGCCAGTGGTAGCAGACAATTTACTGTACAGATTAGTCTTTTTTCGTCACCAGCACCATAATAACAGTGTATTCGCACTCAGCGTTTCTTTCCTCCTCTTTATATATCGTCGGATAGCCGGGATGAGATAAGGGTGGCTGATCATGTGCCCACGTCGGTTTGTAGGAGGGATCGGGCTTGTGGATATGATCAGGTTGACAACTCAAGCGGGAGCCGGGTGCGGAAGAATAATCTAAACACACACAAATAAAACTTCGAATTATATTTGCAGGTGCCTGATTATTTTATCTTGCAGGCAAGCTGTGCTTGGCCCCCTGACTGGTGGGGTGACTGGGATGGCACCTGGAAGATACGAGAGCAGGGGGTACCATGTGGGAAGGGCGTACTGCGGGGTCAAAGTACCAGCCGGGAGCAAGCTACCAAGCGCGGCAGCTCGCCTGCACGATTTTTTCATCAGGCGCCTGCAGATATTTTTGTTTGTTGGATATGGTAGTGAAACATGGGGATTCCCAGAACGTTCTAAAATTTATCCAGAGTAAAGGATACCCGCTCTACCTACATCAAGGGTAATTCGGTCGTACGAGTACCAAGTACCTGGTAATAAAGTAAAAATACAGGAACGCACCTGAAAGCAGGAGCAGATCGTTCGCAGCGTGGTGCACGGAGATGCTGCCCCAAGAGCAGATGTCACCAGGACTCGTCCTTCCCGAAACACTTAGCTCGTGCACCAACGTAGCCGCCATCCTCCACTCCCTCTCACGCAAAGCTCCGGCCGGGGTGGTGAGGTGCTCGCCGTTTGCCGCTACCGGATCCGACCATACGTTGGCTGCGTGTAGGTTTATCGACTCCGACATAAGGTCATCCATCAGGTCAGCGATGTTGATGAGCGCATCAGCTTGAGAAAAGTGTGCCGGTAGTGTGCCTGGCGACAGCTCCACGTTGAGGCCTTCCACGTTGCTCGTGCGCATCGACTTTCCATAAGTCGTTGTCAATCTACCCGGGCCCTGACTCGTCCAGTCCGGACTAACGCCATCATGTTCCAGGACACCGGGGGCAACCTTCAGCGCAGATGGAAATGTCGAGACGCTGGCCAGTTCGAATCGGGGGTTGTTGGATATCGCTCGTGCTTCGGCGTGCGATGCTGTCACGAAAAAGCAAGCTCCGTGAGTGCTCGAGTGAGCTACAGGTCGTACGGCCTCGGGCGATAGAAACTGACCCAGTTGAAAGATGATATCACGGCCGCGGCTATACTCAGTGCAGACCAGGTGTGGCGCGCGTGCGTTGTCTTGGTTGGTTCGAAGCCTTTCTGCGGTCCATTGCGCGGTTGCTTCGAACCCTTTAGTGTGACCGTCGAACGAATCCTGAGCCGTCGTCAAAAGGGAGCGTTCCACGACGGTCAGCCAAGGATACGGCAAGCTCTTCGCCGAACCCCAGAGTATTGAAACCACCAGGGCGAATAAGACGGTCCTCGTGGTGCGGTGCCCATGCGCCATGCTCCTGGCAAGAAGACCAGGGTGGGAGGTGGTCACCCTCCCAAATACTTCACCGGGGTCACAAGCTTCGCATGCCGTGTCAACAGCAGTGGTACAGGGTACACGTCACAACCAGCAATCGCAAATTGTTGTTTTCCCGGCGCTTCAGGAGTCATTCTCGGGTCGTTCACTCGTACGAAGTATTCGCTTTTTTTATTGTTACATCGCAAGATTCAATATTTCTTGTTATATTTCTGTTTTTGTTTCTCCCTCGAATTAGTACGTACGTGCTGCTCGAATTAGTACGTACGTGCTGCTCGAATTAGTACGTACGTGCTGCTCGAATTAGTACGTACGTGCTGCATTCCCGACCACGGACAATAATAGCCTCCCCCTGCCCGCCCTGTACGATCCGAGCTGTACCCTCTTCTTCGCTCCATTCTACTTGCTTATAGTTTCTAAATACATCCAGCTGTTAAGAATGGCTAGAACAGCGTTATGGCACTTCTAGGCCACTCGCAGTAAACAGCCGCAAAAAACTACAGTACTAAACACTGCTGTGGACAACAAAGCAGCAGCGTATACGACCACTCGCCATCATTTACACCCTTCGGCACCCATGAACGTATTTATATGCCGCTGCTGAACTGGTGGATGGTGGTGGCGGTCGCACGATAAATTGTTAAATAGGATAGTCCACAGGTATGCATGCACTTCGTATGTGTAACGTTTCCTATGCGGGTCGATTTTTGAGCTTCAGATTTTGACCCGATGGCATTTTCAGATATGAACTTGGCAAATCGAAAGAGTCTCTGTGCGGAAAAATTAGATTTGTCTTGCGTGTGGAGATTCCAGCAAATGCCGAGACCAACTGCTGTTGGTGTGGTTTGGCGCCGCGAAGGGACGCGCTGGGCGCGCTGCCCTGCGCGTAGGACCCAAGCGTCCGAGCCCACGCTGACTGCCTCTGGTCTGGCAGCGAAGAGACGTGGCGAGTGCGATAGAGTCAACCTGTGTTGGGTATTTTGTGTTTCATTTGTGACCGACTGCTGCTGCTGTTGCTGCTGCTGCTGGTGCTGTACATACAGCAGTGTAGTCTACGAGGACGTATCCACCCACGGAGAGGCGCGTGCCGAGTGCACTTCTCTTGGTCGCTAGGCCCGAGCCCGCGCCAGCCGACTCTAGTCTAGCCGCGGAGGGACGCGACGCCCGCGCGTCGGACGCGAAGCAACGTCGCTATACTGCAGCTGTATCACCATCCAATTCATCGATTGTTCTGCTGCTGTTTGCTGTCGTGGATAACATCTCGAATTTACAGAGCATGCCATTTTTCGATTTGAAAATCTGATGACCTAGGTCGTCGGATTTGGGCCAAAATCCGACGGCTTGGGTCATCGGATTCTCAAATCGAAAAAAATCCGGTCTGATTTTGCATATTTGGACTGCACAAGCAGGGTCATTAATTTTTGATATCGAAAAATACAAACCTGAAGCTCGAAATCGAACAGCATAGGAAACGGCCGCGGTACAGCATCGATACCGTACTGTAGAGTAGTAATACTTGTGATACGACTGTTTTCGCCTCCCTTCGAGTGGACCTCCCATCAACATTTTGCGGAGCTAAGTGTAGCATATTGATTGGGTGGTACAGTTGCGGACGCCTTCGCGCATACCTTACCTACTCAGTACCTGTGGCTACAGCAGCAATATAGGGACAGCAGTGTGATAACAATCTACCTGGTACTAACGTATAATAAGTACCATCGCATGTATTGCGTACCAGGTACTGAATTATCTTCCCCCTGGAACGTCAGAGGGAAAACATTGGCGATGAAAAAAAGTGATGGTTACAGCAACACGGCAACTAACCTACTACTGCATGATTGATCGATGGTCTAAATTGGTGTCAAGACACTATCGTGTACGCAATGGGCGAAACAATATCCTACCCGTATACCAATAATGCGTGCTTATTCTACTCGTGCTGTAGACGACTGGCAACATCAAAGCTGTCGTTTGTTTTGGTCGCTTTGACCTGGGTCCGAGAGGGCTCCGACGTTTTCCCGCCATCCCCTAGGAGTCCTAACTCGAACTTGTTGAAAAATGTTCCACCCCGGTGTCTGGAGTTTTCCACAAGAATAGGCCCAATTGTGTACTGCAGCCGTGGGCATTCGGTTTCAAGAAGCGTAAATTTGGTGTCCCGGCTTAATGTCGTACTTTTTCTGACCAATTGGTCTAGCTCTGTTGCATTGAATTCAGAGCTGGTCACAGCGTTGAGCTGTGTTTCTTTACCCAGTCTTGTTATTTTTCGTGCCGATCTGAGCCTACTTTTCTCAACATAATGTTTTGTGCCTGCGGGCGCCCACAGTGCTATAAGACTTACCCTACCGATGAGGGGAAGGAGAAACCCCGCTGTACCGTAGATTTGCACGAGGAGTTATCATGAATAATAGCTTGTTGTGTTTTGGGCAACAGGTCAAAGGTGCGAACTAGCCCCGCCTGTCGTAAGATTTTTCCCGAGTTGAATGCTTCGTATTCGTAAAACAGTTTGCTTCTTTGATCGGGTGTGCGGTTATTTTAGCATCTACAGTTCAGGCGCTTCGCCCGGAGAAGCGAAGCCGAGCGGCTCATCTGGCCCTCGGTATGCAGCAAATGCGCCACCCTCGACACGGAGCGACGCCGGACTCCACCCGATTTGCAAGAAAGGGCGGTATTACA
Source organism: Macrocystis pyrifera (assembly GCA_031763025.1). Classification (NCBI taxonomy): domain Eukaryota; class Phaeophyceae; order Laminariales; family Laminariaceae; genus Macrocystis; species Macrocystis pyrifera. Next base: position 7,985,473 of record JASSKH010000009.1, on the reverse strand, counting down.
TTAGCCACGGAGCTCCGCAGTCCTTGGACTAAAAACGGTGAGATTCTTAACAAGAAAAGAAGAGTGTCGAAGCAATCGACCAACTGGGTGAACAGAACGCACTCGTCTACTGATCGTCCGGACCTCCTCTCACTGCGTACGTCTACTGAATCAAACATTACGAAACAGACGCCAAAACACCTAACACGCCGTCGCTGTGATATCTCTTCCGGTCAGTACTGTGCTTCCACCGAGCACATACAGTCACAGTGATGGTTACTAAAACCTTGCTTCGATTTGCGATGTCGGTGTCAGCTTCGGTTGCTCTTGCTACCTTTACGTCCGCTTCTTGCAGATCCCACGAGTCGGCTTTGGCGGGCGGGTTTCCCCGTGTCGATAAGGCCGTGGTGGATACCGTCCAGCTCTTAAGCTAAGACGTACGATGTACTGTGGAACAAATTCATACTACCTTGGGTATTATAAGGGGTAGCGAATTCTGAATCTCGGTGAGAATTCGTCGCTCATGTCCGTTCGTTTGTTTATACACTAAGTCGAGCCTCATCTCCCGACCGACCAGTACTAGCTGTTGGTGGGTACTGCTCTAGGGGCAGTTGATGTTAAGTTCAGTAATAACATCGTATCGTTTTCGACGGTTCAACAATGAACACACGGACATGCCGCTTGCTCATTACGGCCTTGACCGTTCTTGTGTTTTTGATTTCGTTCACTACCGATAGGTATCGATGGGTAGAGGTGACGCCGGATTCAATAAAACAGTCGCCTAATCCAATATCGTATTAGCGAAATTAATGACGGATGTCAAACTTGCAAAACGAACGGTGTTACAAGCCTGCGAATGACGAACAGACGCTGTCGGGCCAACACATAGACATGACCTCTAAACTATCGGGTAGATCAAAGAAAGAGAGAGAGTGAATGTCGAGGATCGTGTAGCGATATGTGACTGCCATTGCCGCCGCTACGAACGCAATCGACGCGGTTACGTGGTGGGGGGGTAAGACCTTATAGGGCTGGTGCCATATTGTTTTAGTTACTCACGTGAGGAGCTCAATATGTCACCCGGAACACTGTTCGAGTAACTTTGTTCACGTAGCCCAGCCGATAGTTCTATGCGCTAGTTGTAATACAATATACTAAAAATATCGCACTAATCGGTATACTAACGGTTGCTAACTTGAGGAGCTCAACCGGTCAGAAAGTATTGATAACAAAATGTGGAATCTATGTCGTGAGGAGAGAAGGGGAGGGGAGGGACGGGGGCTGTGATCACGCCCTTTTAACCTCGGCAACGCGCGCAATCACACCCTTTATTGCAGCCGCAGCTCTCACTTCGTCACCGGTGCTGACGGGCGGTTGTTCACACGCCACGCAACGTTTTTTGAGGAGCGCTACAGGGGAAAATACGGGATAAGCTATTTAGAGCCAGTGGCTACCTGTGGAAGAGAAGATAGATAGGGGGTTGTTGTGGTCAGCTATCTGTTCGGTGTCTACTGCTTTGTATGTGGTAGGTGATGGCGGATTAGTTGGATGTGTTTGTGTATTGAGTATGACTTAGTGTGTTATGTGCCTGTATGCATTTCCTGAGTGTTGGTTTTGCGACTGCAACAAAGGTCTTTTACACGTGCCGCCTTCCAAATAGGCGCCAATACGTATCCCGGGTTTAAATAAGAACATAGGCCCCAACTTGCTTTCGGTTTTTCAGGTGCCCATAGTGTCCTTTCAAACATGCGACCGGAAATACATTTCGTATATAATGGTCCGAGTGAGCCATCCCACAGTGGGGATGCACCTGACGTTCCTGAGTCCCTCACATTAGGAACTCAATATCTCACCCGATACAATACTTGGAAGAAATTCGTTTGGGCCATCCGACCGGCACTTGTACGCGCTAGTCCTAAAACGAATATACGAGTATTTGTTTTTCATCCTAACTGTTAGTTCCTCACTTAAGGAACTCTATTAGCAAGGAACCTTTCGCCGAAAACGTGCAACCCCTACCGTGGGCAGCCCGTCTACCACAGATGGAGTCACCCCGGCATGTTTTCACGCCGGTAGTCTAGCGACGTGGTGGGTAGGGAAGCAATAGGGCGATTAGGTCGATATGTACGAAGGTTGCAAACAAGACGGACACGATATGGAGCGCAAATGACGCGTGTTTTTATGAGATTGTACCTGTGTGTGACTGAGGACTGCCATAATGGGTGTGAGGCCGTTCGAGGCCTATGCGTTTGCCGTTAAGGCCGCGGCGTAGTACGAACGTCGATTTCCTGTGTTTGTGTGTAGTCGTATCTGCATGTGACTGGGAACTGCCTGAGTGTGTGGGGGAACCTTCGAAGCAGTGCATGTGCCGCCATGGCTGATGGGCGGGATACAGACGGTTCGCCAAAGGGGGGGAGAGGAGAAGTTTGCGGCAATATGTTGCTGGTCCTTCAGACGGGGGGGGCTGGCACGATCGCTGCAGCCGCGGATGTCGATGGGGTAAGGACAACTGACAGGGCCGTTGTCAACTAGGGTGGTTGGCAAAGCCGAAGAAAATGCAATAGCGATCGCTGCTTCTACGATACCCGGACTCATCGCACGGTGGCGGTTGCACGTTTCGAGAAAACAACAGCATGATGGGGCGAACATTTCGCAGTCACATGATCATCGTACTATAGTAGAGGGTGTACCCCGGCGAGTATCCGTCCCAAAGGAATAATCAGAAAATTGTGGAAGCGAAACCCGGACCCGTCGCGGGTAACCCGAGTTTTCAGATTATCTTAAACGGGTTCAACGAATACTCGGGTAAACCCGGGTACGCGGACGACTCGCTCTGGTTCACGGTCATCGATGGGTATCACGAAAGGACGACAGTGCGTACCACGATTGGATGTCAAAACGAGACCTATAACCATAAAACAACGATATCGGAGCGCCGGGTATCCGACTAAACAAATCACAAGAGAAATATATGCAATCGGTTTGCCTCTTGATGTTTGTGTGCATGTGGCCTGTTGTACATTTCTGATGCATATGTGCTCGTACCTGACATTGTTTTGCATAGCTGCACAAAATGATCAGTATATGTGCAGATACAAAGAGAAAGGCCGTTTGATAAGAGTAGGGCGTGCGTCACAAATACAATTACGTACGAAGAAGCAGACACTCACACCTACGTATGCCCCTTAATTGAGCACATTCAGGTATTGCAGAAAGCATATCGACAATTTGTGTGCCACAGCCACTATGCGGCGTTCCCAGGTCTCTATGGCGGGCAGGGCTCATGGCGCGAGGAAAAGGCCTACGAGTATACATCGCCAGTAACCCCCTAGGCTACCGAAGATACTAGCATCACAGACATGCGTATGAAAAATAACCAGCTAGGATCCTTTGGGAAAACCCTACAGAAGATATGGATATTCAGCTCAAAAAAACGGATATTTCCCCCGGGGCATGGCGACCCCGTTATGTATCGATTTGAGAGGTTTCTAGAGATGTTGTGAGACATACCATACGGGGAACATGTCAAATATACAGGTACCGGGTACTCGAACCCGCCGAGTACCCGAGATTTGAAAACCGCAGGTTACAAGTCAAACCCGAACCCATCGCTGGTTTTTCCCGTCCCGGTGTTGCAGGCCGAGTACTCGGGTCTTGATCATCCGCGGTATAACTCCACTCTGGATCTCATTTTACTTACGGGCGAACCGGTCGACAGCAAACAATACTGTCCGTTACATATCTCAATTTGAGAGGAGTCTAGAGATATTGTGAGTATTTCTACTGTAAATGGGAGACATGTCAAACATACGGGTGCCTACCTGCGTACTCGAACCCCGCCAAGTACCCAGATTTTAGTCACCCCCAACACTTGTGGGATACCAGTCAAACCCGAACAAAGCGCTGATTTTGCCCGTCCCGGTTGTACCCGCCGAGTACCCGGGTTTCAAACATCTAGGGTACACACCCCTGCTGCAGATTTACTCCTGAATAACTTATTCTGCGGGCGAACCGGGCTAATAACGAGCAATGCAGTGTCTACTGCACGAATATATAGATATATGTGACTCTAAAATATTGAACCGTCCGCGCAGAACAATGTGCCCAATGCGTTTACTGTTAACGTATCCTGTCGCGCTCATTTCGGGGTTTTGGTTTTGTTCCGGTTATATGTTTTTTCTGGTGCCAATGTATACAGGCATGCGCATGTATGTCCAAACACGAGTTCGACTACGTGTGGACGACAATCTATTCTGCCCTAAAACTCGAAACTGTCTAATGGTGCACATCGCAGGAAGAGCCAACGTTTTTTAGGAGAAGTTCATGCTCACCGTTCTTGTGTTGGCATTAACACCTCTTCCAACGATCTTGGAAAAAAAGTTTATGTACAAACGAACGCTTGTCAAGTGCTCGTTGGAATCAAAAATAATTCGTCTACGTATACACTCCATGACCACTTGGGACAACCTTTTATAATGGTAGATAAGGCACATACGTTTTAATCTCAGAAAGAGAACATCGGCACAAAGCCTTGCACTGGTACGTTTCGCGTGATGAAACGGATGAATGCGAGCTGTCCCAGCAATGTTCAAGTATGCGTACCGAAACGTAGAATGCCCGGTCTTCTGCCAGTACTACAATACCAGGTGAATACTGCTTAGTGTTCCTTCCGGTATACCAGGTATTAGTTTTGGCGAAATATTGAATAGGCGCGTGTCCTGTTCCGGTGCGTAACGCCAACTCTGACAATACAATACACCGAGGACTACATTCCCACTCACACCCAACCACTTCTCGTTTTCCTGCATCCACGGTAACAGTCGAGCGTGACCCCCTTGTACAAATCTACGAACAAAATTTCGTTCGTCTACCGTATGCGCGGATGAGTATGTACGTGCATTTGGTGCTTACATTCTCGTGCTAACCCCCGAGATCAACTTGCTCAAATCTAATTTCCAATATAGTTCTAGAGGTCATTCACGCCTGCACATGCAATTACATGAGCCGTGTTGCGCTGAGCAGCATCGCTGCCGCCGCTGGTCATTCCCGCGCGGAGGCTAATCTCCCACCCCCGGATGTACAGTACGCCATGCGACTGTGCTCGTACCCCCTTTTGACGTCTGCTTAACTACTATGTCACCAAAGACCTGAAAAAAACTCTGATTGTTGACTACGGACAACTTATTCAGCGTCACCATACATACGCGAAGAGGCGTGACACGCGGGACGAAATGCAGAAAACATTTCTGCTTCGAAGTACAACCCACGACACTACTCCAAAATGGCCTGGTATGGCAGGTGGTAATACAAGAATCAATCTCTCTTCTTTCTGTCTACTGGTTAATGGCGGAGCACACGACCTCCCCGTCATCCCGATCTGTGCGAACAATTTCGTACGGAGTCGTCGCAATGTCCTCGTCAGGCACGAACCACTTCCCGGTAAGAGTGTAGAGGGAGTTGCCTTTGCGGACCGTGGTAGAAGGCTCGTCAAAAAACTCGCTAGTGAGGGCTCGGGGCAGCACCGACCCACAGGTCAAGTCGGCTGAGAGAGACACCTGTTGACACGAGTAGGTGCTGCGTTAGTAGGTGCACAACGCACGGCATGCGATCATTATTTTCTTATCGCCTCGGAGCGGGGTTTGCTAGACGTTGTTGCTCTCGACGAGGACGCTCATGATGAACTCCAGTAGTAGCCTCTTGGTTTGCCTCTCGAGAACGTGAACAAATGCGTGTAGTTCGTCTAGATTTAACAAAATTCCCGCCCATGGCTTCAGTTCGGCACCGCTAAAGGGCTGGTCGGTACGCCAGAGACGGCGCCCGTATCAAAAGCCCGTATGACTAGGGGTCTTTAGGTGGGGTATTTGAAGTGGAGTGGTTGTGCGGCCTCGTTCGTGCTGCCCTTCCACATTACAGTGAAAAACAAACAGTAAACACACGTTGGGATTCCTATATGTGTTCGTATTGATAGGTACCCTATTCCGTTCTCAGTTGATGAGGAAGCCCAGCTAAACCACCCCCCCCCCCTGCTTTGTCGGTGAAAACCCGACGCGCTCCGTCCCGGCATTTAGAGATGCGAGGGTCTACGGTCATACGACTACGGCCATGCATGGTAATGAATACACCCTCCCCCCCTATGCCGTAGCATGGCCCGAGTGCTAAATACTAACATCCCTATGAAACGCCTCATCTCGATACGGCAGGGATGCACCTGCAATGGTCTGAGACGTTTTGGGTTTGAGGAGCCCTGTACAACACTCGGCAACGGATTTAACAAACAGTAGACATATATATAGCCCGATGAGCACTCTAATGGCATGTCACAGGGCTCTCGAGACGTGTTTTCAAATCGAGACGCATATTGCCAAATCGAAACGATGTTGCGTGGTTCTGTAGTAGATAAGGCCTGTCCATCTTAAATGATAAGGGCAAAGAGTGCCAACCCTGTGTATTGCGTGTGTTATGTTCGATGGATAGACACCTCCGTGAGTTCGTTGCTGGTCCCTGCTATGATGGTGTTCCGGACGACCCACAACGTGTTCTTGCGGAGCACCTGCAGCCAGCACCCGGAGAAATGACACAAGAGGAGGTGAACATGCTATGAAATGTATCCACGCAGCAGAGACAGCTCGCTTCTGAAGCTGCGCGATGTTACGCAAAACAACAAACCAGCCACCTCACATATTCGTTTCTAGCTGCGACTTAACTACAGAGCTATGAACTTCAACGAATGGCATCCGACCACCGGTGTAGCAGTTCCGCAAGCGGGCATGATGTGTCCCGGGGAAACGGTAATACAACAAAACGAAGTAAAACGTAAGGTCTTGCGACGGCATCGACGGGATATCGACGGTTTTTCGCACCCCTGCCGTCGGCACTGCAAGTGTACCCCCCCCCCCGCCCTTTCAAGGCGGACTACTTATGCATTGACGCGTGGTTCGATAGGGGTAGCACATATTGGCTAACTGTTTCTGACTGACCGTCCTTCCTAACAAACATCCCTGGAGTACCAACGGTGTTACTGCTATGTGATTCGTTACATGCTTGGTGAGCTTTGGGAATGGTCATAATCGGGGGCACGAAGTAGTACTCTTTCTGTGCTTTTATCATTAATCCGTATTGTCTGGGAGGTATGCAAGCTCCTCCAGGGGGAGGGAGAGCCTCAGACAATGTAGGATGCAACTTCCCCTACCCGGGGTGATGATATGGACTACCTAAGCTTAGGTTTTGATAATCGCCCGCTCTAGGTGAACTTTCTTGTACCTTTCTTGCTCGACGCGTGGTACGATAGAGAGAGCATATTTTGGCCATACCCTTTCTGGCAGGCGCGGTTCCTTAACTGAAGTACAATGCTCAATATCGTAGATCCCATTTTCGTTTTATGGTACATCTGGAAAAGTTCCTGCGATACTGGGCCAAAGCCTTTAGACGTTCATATTTTTCTCTCAAAATCCAATTTTACGGGCAAAATCTAGAGCTGCCCTCAAGCGAGGAGCCTGATAAACAGTACAAGGTGCATGCTACCCCTCCTCACACCGTAATGTAACCTTCTCTCATTAACGTTCCATCGACATGTCATTAACATGACAGAAATAGATGTAAGGATCACTTCACGCGCTTTCGACTACGAGCTGCAACCAAAGCTTGCGACACCCTCAATATATAAGAAAAGCAGTGCTGCCAACTCTTTCTGAATCACATAGCCAGGTCTGTAAAGCCGAGGACCTCAGTCTCACCATGCCGTCTCCTCCTTTCAAAAGCACACCACCCAGATCAATTTGGGCCGCTTCTCCGGACTGGGGATCCACCGTGTACAGGTTGCCGGTGGCCATGTTCACGACTATGAGAGTCTTGCCGTCGTCTGTGACCTGACCAAAACACCCGAAACGTTTCCGTAATAATAGTTAGCATCGAGCCTGCTCGCAATTTTGGAGGGCAGGAAAATGGTTGTGAGGCATACATACATACACACACGAAAACGTAGGTAAATGCGCGTGCGCGACGCTAGGGGATATGTATCGCCCCAAGCTTTCCTGAGGCTCCTCATTCGGGTGAGTCTCTATATCTCTGATCGACACGGACTATACGAAACATTGCAATTTGAGGCCTTTCGGGTAGGGGGGAACACTGACGGTTACGAATGTGACGACTATAGCGATGGCCGCTGCGTGATAAGAGGAACAACACGAAAGCGACCTCCGAGTTTCCGCACGAGGGGTGGTACGGCACAGGCGCAACAAGATCCTTCTCTCACTGCTGGGCGCCGCCCGCTGCTCGTAGAAAGCTATCTAACACGAATTTAGTCATCGTTTCGGTCACGGTCTCGACGTCCCCAAAAGGGACCAACTCGACGATCAATCAATCCCATGACCCTAGGTCTAAAACGGAAACAAAGCGTTGCGAAAACCATAAATATAAGACACGCCTTGCTGAGTAATAGTTTCCTCAGCTGATATGCCGCCAATCGGTCATATCCGTTTCGGCCGAAAAGCACTACTCCTATAAAGCTCATGCGTATCCATGGTTTAGGTACTATCATAGGTACGATACGTATGCAGGAAGTGCAAATTATGACTGCAACCTATGTTTAGACGTTCGATCGGTTGAGCGATGGGGAGCAGGACGCTCGGATACCAGGTTCGCGTGGACTACCATTTTTTCGTAGCTGTCGGTGGTACCGGCGTTGTCTACTCGGCCTCCTTGGGATACAAATATGAGGCCGTCAAGTGGGCGGCCAGTGTCTGGTCGAAATATATTTGTCGCACCTCGATGCCGTTTGCATTGACCACCTCTATGCCGAACTCGTTGGGCCCCGACACCATGGTGAATTCCGATCCGAGGGGGATGGTCACTGGCACAGTGTCCTCTCTGTCTTGAAGTTTCCCGGTGTCCCGGTCCAAAGGCACCTACACAACGTGAAACAGTTGCACTCAACGGGTAAAGCTTTTGAATATTCCATTGCCCGCCTAACAAGGGTGCGCTGCTTGTTGTTGCCGTCAGATACGGACTAAAATAGACCCAAACACGCTGTCTTCAGTCTTTGCCAGGCCGACCCACCCGGTCGCAACAGCCACATACACACAGAGTTAACTGTGGACCGTAACGTGAGCACCCTTCGTTGGCGTCATCTAAGATCACCAGGGTATCGTTTTTTTCGTTTCTTGTTTTTATCGGTTACCATAGCTGGCGGTCAAGTTATCATTTTTGTGCGGAGACAATTTTTTCTCCGCACAAGGAGGAGGGTTGGACAGGTTTTAGGCTCTATTGTTTCTGACCGGCTAAGCTCCTCTCGTGAGTAAATATTGGTATACCGCTTAGCATTATAATTTTTCTGGTAGAATTTAGTTTATATCGAAGGTGCACAGAAAAGGTTAGTCGGGTTCGTACGAACGAACTTCTTCGAAGTCATCTTTCGGGTGAAATATTGAGCTGTTTATGCGAAGAGCTCACACACGTTTTAAGTGGCCACTCCTACCATTGCAGTGCTCGTTGGTGGTCGAATGGGTGGGCATTAAGCGCCTTATGCGAGCAGCTCAGAAAACAAGCCGCCCCTCCTACCATGGAGAGCTTGTTGGTGGGTGAGTAGGGGGGTGAGTATTTGGGAGGGTTGGCGGGTGGGTGGGTGGGGGTAGGCGCCCGTTGTACGTCGCGTAACAGTTCTGTTCAGTCCGCTGGTGTTGAAACGCACCACTGCTAGTGTTGTATATAAGGCCGGGCTTGCGTTGCCCTTGCCGTCACCCCTTCATGATCACGACCGTAGCCACAGCGATGCAACCTGAGCCCTACGCTTGCCGAGGCAGATACTAACAACTTAGACCAAAACAATATTTCTCGATTAATGCCCGCAGACGCAGACTCTCACCGTGTAGAACTGAGTCCGCATGGATTCGGTGATGTAGGCAGCCGTGTCCGTCAGTATGACATCATTCACAAACGTAGAGACGTCGGTACCGGCCAGGTTGTAGTCCGCGACAAGGCTAAAGTCCGAGGTGTCGTAGATGCGAGCCCAGCCTTCCACGAACGGGCGAGCACAAAGAGTAGAATCCAGTTAGTTTGGGTTGCGTACTCTTACAGAGGGTGCCCCTTTGAGAATACCGCTTTTTTTCAGGGATTGGCAAGGGCACAGCCTATGGTCGTCGTAGTTGTTTCGTGTCGACCACAGTACAGCAGCTCATCTACTCAACGCTCAGTAGCATGGAGTATTCATACAAGTATTAAAAAAGCAGATGCATCACAATCAGTGTTGAGAAGTCAATCCACTTACTGCTTGAAGTGACCCAGCCTTACGAATAATTTGGTAATATCACCATTTATACGGCGGAACGACGTTCGAGTAGTGCGGTCAAACCACGTTCAACCTATGCGGTGCAATAGTCATAACGTACAATCATATCAATATCCCTTGTTAGGGTAATATAGAATCAGTGCGCAGAATGATTATTTAAAATTGTCCTGTTGACCCGGGCAGCATCCAGGGGAACCGCTGGCCTATATCTTTGACAAGGAATCACATATAGAATACGCGCGCTCGGTTTATCACAATACTTGTAAAATTAGGTAAAAATGGAATATAGACGAGGCGTATTACGCAGCTTGCAAAGTTGAGTATCAACTATTTAATCAGTCGAACTCACAACTGCCGTATTTCAAAATTTATAAAATTTAATCAGTCGAACTCACAGCCGCCGTATTAAAAAATTTATAAAAAACGTGCAAACAAGTGACAAGAATACGATGTTTAGTTTGTTGTCGGGACGTCGGAGTAGGCAATCTTCCATATGTAAGCACCAAAGCACGATGCCTTGGGTCCGCCAGTACAACGACCCGAAGGACACATAAATCATCTTCTTTGACTTCCAAACGCCAGCCAGCTAGTCTAACCACTACCAGCGTAAGCCTGTGCTACCACCTGCCATGGGTGTACGAAATATTATTATTGGATATCCGAATACGTCGATTTTGGGATTGATTGCTGCAGATAGATGGTTGTATTGAAAGAACCTGAAAAGCAAATGACCAGTCGTTTTTATTCCAATATTGCCCCCAGTGAACGTTATGAAAATCCGCTTTCTCGACGATTGATTTCATTTTATTCTGTAGTATCTTTAAAACCGAACGACGGCCTCGAACATGTTTTGTTACATAAAAGCGGATCTACACATACCTTGGGATTTAACGGGGTGTACAACCCGTAACATAGTCACAGTAATACTCAACCTACTACTAACTGCTGTTGAGAGCATACCTACATCTGTCCGATATAAGAAAGGTTTCAGTCTCTATTACATTTCGCACATTACGCGAATTTCGTCCCCCCGGACCCCGAAAATAAAACGTACCTGCAAAGAATAAGTTATCACTTTTCTCGTGCTTGAAATCCAACTAATTCACTCTATTTTTCAGTACGAAACGCAGAAGTAGGAAGTATAAAATGTTTTATCATTTTTTTTCATCAGGTTGCACCCCGAATCGGACTACAAATATTCTCGCAAATAATCAGGTGAATGAAATAAGTGGAAACTACGGGCGGATGTGATTGATATATAGTCTATATATTTAGCATTTATAAATGCTAAATACGAGCAATGCCACGAGTCATCTCTGGGACGACATAAGCAAGCTCTTATCTCCCCCCTCCGCGCGATAATCTTATGTTGGTGGTTTTTCGAAACTACCTTCGGACAGACTAGCCAGCACTTCGGGGGGCAGGAAAATATGGAAATTTCATACCTGGAAGGAGAGTATGGGTTGTTGAAAATTAATCATTACAGTCGTAGTGGTCCATCTCTAGTGCCGTGCCCGCTATCAATAGAGTGCACGGGGAATTGTGCGACACATACCTACGGGATTCGTCAATGTGGTAGTGTGCCGAGTAGTGCCGGCTGCCGCTATACAGCCACAATTATTGCTGGCTAGCGTATATCGGCTCGTATAGAGGAACCACCACTGCGATGACTTCATTGAGTTAGTGTGAAGTAGTTCAGCTCCACTTCCGAGATGCAATATAAATGTGTATTACGAGAGCTTGAGCTTTATTTTTACCAATCCGCCGGAGGATTCGTATAAACAATGAATAAACAAACAAGAAACTGCAGTAGTGTACCGATACGTACTTCGAAGTATTACAATAATTTTCGGGAAATATCGAAATCGCCCATTGTAAGATAAAACATGTCACACACGCATAAACTTAAAATTCTAGACACGATGTTAAAAACCAAAACCCTAACTTTAGATATACGATGTAGGCTCAAGCGGTCATCATCCAGGTCGGTGTAAAAAAACGCATTTTTGCAGACACGGTTTCCGTTTTGGTTCGTTCGTCTCGGATTTTCTGCGTGTGTGGGGTTTTATATCTTGAGACCGGCCCTTTGGACTAGTTACCGACTATCGTATTTGAAGGATATACAACACCACAAGAGCGAAAAAGAAGCAAAATCGTCGAAAAGACACAGAATCAATTTTACTCGGGGTGTCGTTGGGAAAAACGGCGGGTGTATTAGCCTCTTGGTTCTTTCAAATAACAATCGGCAGTACCTAAAAACACAAGCAAGACATTCTTAAATGGGACCTATCGAAGCCATACTGCTGTATTGCATTAGCATTTCCTTGTAAATATGCGCTTGGTTGATTCGCTTGATCACGGCCTACGCATAGGCAACAGGTAGGGTCAAAATGTGTCCCCTTCACCCGCGGGCAGTCAGTAGTGTGTGGTTCAATTTTCCGCCATCAACATCATGGAGGGTCAAACGACTGGCATCACTATAGCCCAGTGAGGTCTGTATATTAACGTGATGCTCCTGCCAAGAAGTCCAACCAATCAATGTGTGTTGCGTGTGCTGTCTTCGCGTCTAACCGTTTTTTCTACCCAACTATTATACTTAGAGTTTGTGTGCAGTTAACACTGAACCTGTTTGCGCGCTTCCACACGGTACAGAGACGCTCGGTTGAAATCGACAGTAATCGATGACTCTCAAGGCAGTAAACTCCAACAGTCGAGCAAGCAATGCATTGGTGGGGATGGACACACTTCGGAGCGTATTCCCTGACACCTGTTAAACGTGTACCAGTCACATATGCCCTGTTCACCTGTGAAACCCCCTCAGACGTACATATATCCTGAGCGCTTGTCGTAGGTTAGGCCGGTTGCCATTCCGCCGGCGTCCTCTACCATGATCTTGCCTTCGCCGGTGCTGAGATCCCCCTTCCATATAGATCCACCTGCTCGAGGTATACCAAGTGCCACGATGCACAATGTTTGCACGACAGACCACACAGCAGAGACGCGGCAATCATAACTTTTGGGGTTAGCTCACCTGCGTAGTGTATGTATGAATGATTTCGCGGACAAAATGCCATTGCAAAAGGAGCGGTACCTTTGTTTCTGAGCTCCTCACACGATGAGCTCAACATATCACCCCTGAAAAACGACTTCGAAGAAGTTTGCTCGCGCAACCCGACTGACATTTCTGTGCTCTACAGTGGTCCTGAAACTAGTTGTTAGAAACAGGTATCACATACACTACTAGCCGGTACTGTAGCTTCTCTCGAGGAAATCAACTGGGCAGTGGACAGAAGTACCGAGCTAAAAATAGTGCAAGCCCCGCTGTGGGACGAGTCCTCCTCTCGTGAAGGCAGCGTAGACCAGCGCAACATGGTAGGCGACGTGTCGCCTAGATGTATCAATCGGGCATTGTGCATACCATTCGGCGTTTGCTACGATAGAGGCAACATGTTTCGGTTCAGTTCTGCCTGGCCGATGGGGCCTGAGACCGAGGAACTACCCAGAGCATCGAGTGTGTTTACGACACGGTTAAAGACCGAGGTGATGGGGGTGATCACATCGGGTTAAGTGGGCATGTTGTCCTAAATGAAGCCAGTGTTTTGGGCGAGATCTAGAGCTTCTCAAACGAAGAGCCTCAGGAAACTACAGGTGCATCACCCCTATCATACCGTAGCATGCGTTATATCTGGCATGTTGATTAATAGTTTGGAGTGAGTAGAATACCGTGTCTTGTTTCAGCTTTTGGTGGCACATGGGAATATCAGGTATGTGTGCGTCTATTACTGCCTTCGTAGTACCGAAGAGGGGGTGCTCTTGAAACTTGCTGAAGGCTTAATCGTTCTGTACACTCCTCGATGGCAATACGATTGTATATTGTCCGAGAAAGAAACAGAAAATATATACCCCAGCTGGACACATATTTATCCACAGCAGAAAGTAGCGGATTGGCCACTGTACAGTAACCTGGTACAAGGGGAATTCGTGTGTCGGACTCAGCCTTTGACGCCCAGTGGGAGCTCGCTCACAATCTCTGTTGCGAAGGAATGTTGTACAAAATCTAGTGCCGTCCCACGATAGCATTGTTACGAGTTTCTGTTGAGGTCGAAAGCAGTCAGGTTCGGGCGTGACCTCACAAGCGCTACGGAGCACGACAAAAATATCACAGGGTGACTTACAGCACCGCTTGTTTGAGAAACGGTTGACACACACTCCAGACAAACGGTTTAGAGACACTGTGCACGAGACGAATAGAAGTAACCCAAACCCTAACCCTGACCACGAGTCATTCAGAGCAACCCTGACGCTGACCCTAAGCCAATCAGTTCGAACCTAACCCTGGCCCTAAGCCAGTCAGACCAAATCTCGAATAAATGGTAAGCTCGGCTGAATATTCCATCGCAAGGGTTCCGTGAGCGTGCTCACATGCCCCGTAGACTACACGTTCGACTTACTATCTCTGAAAGATCCGACGTAGACCGTCCACTCCTCGGCAAGGGTAATCCCTTCGGGGGCAAATCCGGTTGACAGGTCGATGATCTCCAGGCGAGAGCTTGCCGCGACGATGGGAGCCCCGATCACCAGCATAGCCACAAAGACACCTTGAACACCCATGGTTTAGGTTGAGTAGGCCTGCTGCCAGACGGGACGTTCGACACGCTGGGAGCACGGCATGGGCGGGTATAGAGAAAGAGTGATTTTACGTATCGGCCGTGAAGAAAAAATAGCAAATTGTCCCACGCCAACACGGAAAGGCAAGCTTGCCGGGGCCAAAATATTTGTCCTTGCGAGATCTCGAGCGTCGCACACACTTTCCGTGCCCTTATGCCGGGCGGTGTACAAGCATAGGAGAGGTGCAATATTTTTTGGTCGCCAGCCGTATAGGGTCGAACTGAGGTATTCCCTGAACATTCGGCTTTCTGGGACTCCGGGCATAAGTATATAGAAGTACAAAAAAAAACAAAAGGCAATCCCTCCGTCTAAACCTCGGAAAGATGACCCGGAAGGCAGTGTGAAACGTGTCGGGGTCAAGTTCGAAAAAAGAGAGTGAACTCCTGAGCTTCTCTGGGGGAGGGGGGAGAGGGGTTTTCAGTATTTGGATAACTACTTGGGTTCAAGTATTGTTCGACTTTTAGTGCAGCATTTTGCTGAGTATTGGCCCTGCACACACGGTTCTTTGAGCTCTGAGCAAACAATTTCTACAGACATACGTTGGAGTACCTGGAACCAGTTCGCACAGAACGATTGGAATATAAATCAACCGCTTGTCCACGCGATGTCCTGTACGTTGAAGCGGTTATGAATTCGACACCCACTGGAGAGCTGCGAACCGTTTGCCACAGAGCGAGATCATGCGGATGGACATTGTCGTCAGGAGAGGAGATCTACGGGACGCTCCTAACACGGTGTATACGGGGAAGAAGTCCATCCTGTTAGACGTCACCCATGCTGACCTTCAAGCGCAGATTCACCTGCGAAGAGGCAGTGTTGATCACGATGGATCAGCTGCCTCTACCCTCGAGGCGCGCAAGCGCCAACACTACGCTCGTCTGGGACGTGTGTCTTTTGACGAACGGAGTCACAAACTTGCCACTTTAGAAGCGGAAAGCTTCGGGTGTCTCGGGGTAAAGGGCAGTAAGTTCATCGACCAGCTGGCAGCCAGTGTCATCATCGGGGAGGGTCGTGGGTCGATGGGAAGGAAAGAAGTTGTGAAGGAACGCCCACTCCAAATCGTCTCCACATATCGCCATTTCGAGGAGGGTTTCGCGATTCAATCACCAGCTTAGGGATCGACAGGAATCGAGAAGGAACAGATGGGGGAGGATGACAGACCCACACCGATGGGGTGGGCATGGAACTTGGATGCGGCTTAGGATTTAAGAATAGAACGTAGAGAGTACATATTGAGATGGAGGAGGGGGCAAAGACAACAAAATAGAGCATCGTAGATAAAGCATAAAAGGAAGTAGATACGGGTAGATAGACCTTGTGCACAGGTTTCCGTTGTTTCCGGGGATTTCTCCTTTCAGGATTGTTTCAATGATCAACGTTGAATGCTGCAGATTGTCGGATGGCACGCATAATAACAAAATAATAACAAACTCACGGAATCCCGTGACGATCACTGATAACGGTAGTTTTTAAGGTCTGTGGTTGGTCGGATTATAAATTCACCGCTAACGCCAGCCCTAGGCCTACAAAAAAACACGATCTATGCTACCCTGTTCCGTTGTTCATCACGGTCAGCATGCTTCCAAATACGTGACATTTGTATAGCTATATTGTATGGCCGACGCAACTTGAGGTCTTTCGCTGAACCTAAACTTTAGTCAGAACCAAGCATCGAATTTATTCGTTAAATTGAGACTAGGGCTGGATATTTCATGCCGCGCCTGCCGAGGACCTGGTCAGGCTCCCTACGGTAAATCATAGAAGAAGTGAAATATTGCGTCGGTGCGTGCTTGCGACCATAGCTCTAAATACGCCAAAGGCGCTTATTCTGTACCCTGAAGGTAGAGGAGGGGGGGGGGGGGGGAGGAATTGACCCAGGAGGTTCGCTGGGGTCCGCTCCCCGCTTATTATGAACCGCCTAAATAAAGCGCTAAGATGTGTGCATGAAAAATCTGCGTACTACTCGCTCGTGATGCGAGACCAAGAACAATATTATGAACAACATCAACCACAAGAGCAAAAACAAGAACAAGTGCAGTAACGAAAAGAACAAAAACAAAACAGAAAGCAACGAGAACACGGACAGGATATTGATAATTATCCTTGCATGTGGCAGAGGCAAGCACTTCAATCGATGTTAACCGACTGGTAAAGCATGAGCTTCGAGCTCGAAAGAGCTGATGATGAAAGAGATGGCACTCCAAGGCCTTGTCGTTGATTATTGCGGTCTCGCAGAGGAGACAGGTGGGGAGAGAAGGAGAGTGAACAAGTGGGCGTGCAAACGCTCCTCTTGGCTGTTTCCGATCTTGACGATCTTTAACAGATACATAACAGATACATATACCTCCTACGATGACGTTCGTCAGGTGATGACACACCCGAATCCGATTACGGCCTATGACAACGTTCGTCAGGTGATGACACACCCGTACCCGATTACGGTATGTGACAACGTTCGTCAGGTGGTGACACACCCAAAACCGATCTATTATGGATCCCTTGTACCGTATACTACCAGATATTCCGTGGTATCCAGTGACGACAAAATGATAGCTACTGTCAAGTAACATCTCCAATAGACTAGCTATGTCCCGACAGCGAACCGATAGGCTACTGACTACTGTTATTGTTGTTGTGTAGCAACTGACTACTGCCAACGCTGCTGTTGGGTAACAACGTAGCTATCTTTGATACAGGAACATGAACCAGAAAAAATGCAAGTACAATTACAAGTGCAAACACAAGAAAAAGAACATGGACAACGATAAAAACATTAATAAGTGCAAGAACCAAAACACGGAGCAGAATGAAGAAGAACAACCCAACAACAGTCACCTCGACAATCCAATGCAACATACATCGACACCTTCACTCCTCCCCGCGGTATGTTTACATGTACAGAACGTTGAAGGCGTTGCTTCGAGTACAAGAGAACAACGTGTTTCTGCGGGTTCGCTAGAATCTGCTCCCCGCCTATGGGTCGCGGGATTCAACAAGTACGATATGTGCACGAAGGAGCTGCGTACTACTCGAGAGGCGAGACCAAAATACCTAGTATTAACTGTCAGCAACAACAGCGATAATAGTGAGAGCAAGAACGAGAACGAGAACGAGAACGAGATCAAGAACAAGAAAAATAACAAGCGTAAGAACAACGACAAGAGCATAAAAAAAACAAGAACAAGAAAAGGACTAGATCGAAAAAATGAAAGAAAAGCACAAGAACAAGAACGAGAAGATCAAGAGAAAGAAATAAAAACAACAGGGAGAGGGTTTCTGACACCGCCCCCGCATTCTACGACTTACTACATGGTACCTGGTATCGAATAGGTGTATATCTATAAAAAAAATGGAGCTCAGAGAGTCGCCTCTCCCCTGGCAGAAGTAAGGCCTCCGACAATTCAATAATACCGTCACGAGGGGGGCGGTAAATATGTGCCCCCGCCCACCCAAACAAGGGGGCGGCAGGGCCCCCTATTCCCTTGAATTAGAAGCAACGCCTTCCTTGCTCTGACATGTATGCACAACGCGAGGAGCAGCAATTGAGTCGATGTATGTCGCAGTAGCTGTTGTTGTCGAGGTGGTTGTTGTGTGATTGGCATTGTTTCACTTCATTTTCTTGTTCTTGTCCTCACCCACAGGGAGGGCCCAAGTTGATAAATTCGACGTGAGGTGTCGGAAGAATACATTCGTGCTCCCTCATATTTCAAGGATTTTTTTTAAGAAGCTCCACGTGGCCTTAAAGCGACAGATGTGGGCGGTCTCAAGTCCCTTCAAAAGAATACATGACATGTGTAGATGGATACAGTGAAAAAATGGGGTGTTTCTTGGTAACCGAGCACACAGGTGACCGGCAATTCACCCCCCCCCGAGAATGTCGGGAAAAAAACAAAAATTGCAGGGACATGGAGCAATGTAGCACAACATTCGGTGTACCAAGTTGAGAGGCTATCGACACATTGTGGGGTATAGTACATTGTTCGATGCCTCCACGAAAATGTTTTTTTACCGACAACTTTTGCGGGCAGGAGGGGGTGCCTCGGCTGATGCTTAGGCTGGAGTCGGGCCTGTCCTTGACGACGTCGGAGAAGGCCGACCAAATTCCGGAAAGCGAAGCTGTTCCCAGTAGCACCAACGGTACCCGGCATCCCTCCCCGCCCCCCCACACGTAGCCAGCACAATATGGGCGTGAAACAATCCTTGTGGAGACATTGAACAATGCAGGAAGCCCCCCCTCAAAGTGTTGACAACTTCCCAGTCGGGTACGCTTTATGGTGTGCTTCATTGTTCATTGTCTCCACAAGGAGGTTTGGGCGTATAATATGGTGCAAGCGGGGGCTCCCGCCACCTGTGATGCAGTATTGTTGCAGTGCAGGTGCTACGTTTTTATCGATTGTGTATATATAATCTGTCTAAAGTTGTATCGTACGGTTCCATAAGAAGATAACTAGTGGCGTTACACGTCGTGTACTGCTGTAATGCCACACCGAGCACCGCTGTTCGGTGAGGCAGGTTATGTGTATGACGCATAAGTCCGGGGGTAGGGCCGGATGAAAACGATTCAATAACGACTTCAGCTGCTGTGGTGTGGATTAATACATCTGATAAAAGAGGGAAGCGATACCGCGCACTCGCAGTACACAGCAGCAGCGGCATGTTATCATGTGAACCTGATGCTACTCTGTTCGAACATACATACCCTAGATAATCTGTTCCGGAAACATGTAAACTGCATTGCACATGTCTTTTTATGGCACGCCGCCGTTTGCGTCCGAGGGGGGTGTACTCGATAGGAGATATGAACTCGATCTCATGCATGGCTGTAGTCGTATGACCATAGACCCTCGCATCACTACAATGCCGGGACGCAGCATGTCGGGTTTTCACCGACCAGGCAAACATTGCTTGCACCAAGCGCGAAGCGCCGTGAGGTGTCCGGCGAGTCGAGGGGGGCGGGAAACTGTACTACTGTAAACCATAACCTGTCTACGCTGCATACGGTTTCAACTACGACATTCTCGATGTTACCCGGCGGGAGACACCGTGATGGCATCCGCGGGTTTCCGTTCCATCTGCCCCGAGGTTTGTTGGAAAAGCTATATAAATACTGGGGTTTCTTCCCTTTATGTGAGACAGCTTTATTTTTCGAGCGCGTAAAGCTCACCACAGCAGCACCACAGGACCAACAGCACCAGGCAGGACACGGTCTACGGATGAAAGGGAGTCGACAGCCGAAAACTACTACAGTAGTACTCTCTGGTCATGTCGGGCTCGGTTTCACGTGGGATTTACTGAAGCGTCCACTTTGAGCGGCCGTCATGAAAGCCCAAGGTAGTGGTGTGCGAAAAAAAACAAAAGATGTTTTTTTATCCTGGAGGGGGGCGCAGATCTTAGTCCAACCCGAGGAAAGGTTCTGAAATACCAGATGATGAGAAGCGCTTGAACCGGAGCGATAAAGTTGCGTGCTCCGTTTACTATACTTGGTATACTTGGACGCCCAACGAGCGCGGCGTGTACACTATCGTGATTGCGAAAGTGTACATGGTTCGGATCGCCATCGTGTGTGTGTTTTGTCTCCCGCGCTAGGTCATTGTCAGCAGCAAGACAGAAGCCAGAATGCAGGCGATTGTATCTCGCGCGCTAGGCCATTGTCTACACCAATAAATAAGCCGCAATACAAAACCGACGTTGCCGAGAATGTGTACCAGGTATGTTAGTTCAAATGTGGACAATATTTCCGGACCGAGTGTTCGTTTACATCGCGCGTGGCATGTGGCCTGAGTGTCTCTGTGTTTTCGCCCGCGTGCGTTTGTTCAGTACTTGGTCCAGGTAGGGGGTGGAGTTGGCTTGCTGTACTTCGACTGGTTTGTGTGTTGTTTTGTTCTACTGAAAGAAGTATACGCCAACACTGCTGCAGACCCCTCGTGCCTCTTTTGTCGTCACCAAGGACTTTGACGGTACACTATGGCAGTGCAAAATATATACCATGCGCACTCTGTACTACAGTGCTCGTACCTGTCGTACCGTAACAACAGTAACATGCAAGGTCCACAACAAGACGAGTCCAGAAGAAGAAGCAAGAAGAGCAATAATAACCGCAACATCTGCACACCGACAACATAGCAGCAGCAACGACAACAACACAACAACTACTGTACAGCTGTCACAACGTTAACAACAGCAGCAGCAGCAGCAGCAGCAACAACAACAACTACAACTACAACGGCAACGACAAAGACAACAACTGTTACAATAACAGTTTTTGCTGCAGCACGCGCCTATTCTTGTCTCCCTCCGCCGCTTACCGGTGGAATGAGATGTGTGCACGCGCTCTTTTTTTGGTCGCAAAGAATTTGAAGGTCACACCATGGTGGCCACCGTGCACTATGATTACGCAGGTGGGCAAAGACTGCAGCCGACGACATGTAAACCGGTCCCACTATTATGCCAGGTATCGTGTAGTACCAGAGCCATGTTGGGGGGCTACAGGCTTCAGTCTTGGCAGTAAAATATATCACACATATAGGGCGTGGAGCTTTCGGACCGACTGTGCTGCTTAAGTCCTTATGGCGCGAGAAGAGCCGCACTGCTATTAATACTTTCTGTTGTTGTCTATTCCGGCAGAGTCCATGCCCCGTCTACATACATATATAAACTTGCTATTAGTACCCATCATACCTGGTGCGTGATGGCATTTTATTATTACGTGGCGTTACTCGTGCAACAGAGTAACGAGAAAAAAAGCGTGATTCACACCTTTTTTTATTAATGGACGTTGGAGATTTCTCGGTGCTGAGCAGCGCACTCGATAGTCGACGCACCAGTTTTTCTCGTGGGTGGGTCTACCATGTCAGCAAGCTGATGAAAAACCTGGTCACGAAATGCATGTACTCCGAAGAAAGGCGGTATGTGGGCGTGTGTGTGTCGGTGTGCGAGCATGTGAATCAACCAGATCAGCGCAGAGCAAGCAGACCTCGTAGAGGTTTACCCCTTTAGGCCCATTTTGAACACCCGGTGGGTAATTTTTGAGATGCACACAGCTTGCCAAAGATCCCAGCCGAGTGAAGCCGAGGTTGTTTCTGATGTCCTCGTAATATCCCCCGACCGACCGGTGCGGACCTACTACTACTACTGCTCGTCTGTTTGTCCATTTTTTGTACTTATCTGAACAATAAAATACCAGCAAAAAAAAACGTCAATTTTCGGAATTTTTTCAGCCCCTTGAAGGAAATTCATCAACACATGCCGCCGAAAGGGTTGGCCAATCAGCAGCAGTTTGCGGACTAATATTCATAGTGAGCAATCGAGATCAAGCTTGGAACCTTGTATCATATACTCACATCATAC
This sequence comes from Macrocystis pyrifera, assembly GCA_031763025.1. Lineage (NCBI taxonomy): Eukaryota > Phaeophyceae > Laminariales > Laminariaceae > Macrocystis > Macrocystis pyrifera. The sequence goes on along the minus strand of JASSKH010000009.1, from coordinate 7,963,197 downwards.
TACACGCCCTGCCTGTTTTTTATTTTGCTGTTCATAGCCCATAGTATGGCACCAAGCAGGCCAGCAGGTTGTACACCCGCTGTTACCCCATCCCGCGAGGACAAGGTCTCTCGGCTGCTCGTCTAATGCGTGGTGAGAGGCAGATGTAAGGGGCAAGGACTCGAGATTTCAGAAACCTGGCCCCGAAATGCATGCGACAAAGGGTACGAGTACAGCACTACTACGCTACTGCACTCCATCGTCAGTACTGCTGAGCAGCTGTACACGCCCCACAGTTTACTGGTACGTACGTACATGATAGTACCCTCGTACGTAGATAAAATAGGTTGGGTAAAGCTGACGAGAAGAGTGGTTGCGACCCCAGCAACGCAGCGGTGGGACGTCTGTCTGCTGATGTCGGCGACATCGTGGTGGTGAGTACGCCATTTGTATATTCCCGTGTGGCTGGCGGTAATACTAGACAAGGAAATGCTCTATGTTTAGCAGATAGAAGAGTTGGTCATATTTTTGATAGTACTATTGCTGTACCTGTAACGTCGTATGTATGTGCGTACGGCTTGTTTTGTGTAGTGTACGAGTATGTTCTGCTGTATGTTGAACACTTCGTAACCTGTGCGATATTGTGTGTACGACCAATGCCTGTGAATTTTCCTTTCTAGTCTCTGCAGCAGCAACAGCAGCAAAGCAGGAACATGAACCGCAACGACAACAGAAACAGAAGCCGCAGCAGCCACGCAGCAGCTGGTCCGCATTAATACTGCAGTTGGTTGTGCATTGTTTTGCAGCGCCTTCTTAGTCCGCTGGGTTATACGCAATGTCCCTACTTGTAAAACCTTCACACCTCGGAAAACGTAACACTCGGATAACACATGTATATCTACGTTATGGGGCCTAACAGAGGGACGTGGTAACGTGCTAACATAGTGTTAGCACAGGAGGAGCGATCACGGTAACGCGGTAACACATCAGTGTAAACTGGAATCCCACGAACATACGCACGCCTTAATATCGTTATGATGCTGCTCGTTCTCGTCCATCTCTGGTGCAGCAACATTATGTTTTGCCGTGAACAGTCCTTGAACTAACAGTCTAACACAGTGTTAGGCTTTGAGCAAACACGTATGTTGCGAGTTAGGGGATCCCCCTTTGCCTTAGGGGATCCCCTCCTAGCTTAGGGGATCCCCTCCTAGCCCAGGGGATTCCCTGCTTGCTTAGGGGATATCTCCAACGAGCTTAGGGGATCCCCTCCTAGCTTAGGGGATCCCCACCTTAGGGGATCCCCAACGAGCTTAGGGGATCCCCTCCCAGCTTAGGGGATCCCCTCCCAGCCTAGGGGATCCCCTCCCAGCTTAGGGGATCCCCAACGAGCTTAGGGGACCCCCTTCGAACTTAGGGGATCCCCTCCGCCATCCATATATTATATATGGGTGAGGTTGGCGTCGGTTGGCAACGACACTGTGAAACATGCCGCTCACTAAGTGAGCTAGACATCCAGGGTAGCGTTTTTTTTTTTTTTTTTTTTTTTTGGCGGTCGCCCACAGCTGGTCGTCTAGTTAGATCATTTGTGCGAAGTAAAGAACCTTTACTCTTGCACAAGGGAATTGATCGTATCACGTAGTGTTCAAGGTGCGGCACCAAAGAGGCAGTTACATAGTACTCCCATTGCTGTCTCTGGAAGTGGCCACACCGGAAATTAAACTAACTCATTGAAGCTGTCATCCATATGCAAGTCCGCCTCACAAGCGGTTCTTAGGAGGATGCAGCTCACCCTTCATGCGACTCGCCGGACATCTCACGGCGCTTCGCGCTTGGTGCAAGCAATGTCTGCCTGGTCGGTGAAAACCCGACATGCTCCGTCCCGGCATTGTAAGGATGCGAGGGTCTATGGTCATACGACTACGGCCATGCATGAGATCGAGTACATCTCCTATCGAGCACACCCCCCTCCGGAGGTGATCCCCTGGGACGTTAGGGGATCCCCTACGAGGTCAACGACTATAGGGGACCCATATGATGTGTGTACTGTGATATAGCGTCTCTATTCAGCAGTTTCCCTCATAAATTATTGTGAAACTTGGGAGATGCCCTAACAACGTGTGGATGGTATCCCTACGTCACAAATGATATATATAGGAGATACATCAGATCCATAAGCCTGTTAGGGAATCCCCTAACAGGCTTAGGGGAGGTCAGGGGATCCCCTAGGATGTTGCGGGATCCACTATGAGGTTAGGAGATGCCCAACGACTTTAGGGGACCCATATCATGTGTGTACTGTGATATAACGTCTCTATTCAGTTTATCCTTCACAAATTATTGTAATTGTGGGATCCCCTAACACAAAATGGATGATATCCCTATATCACAAATGATATAGGGGACAAATCGAATCCCCAAGCCTGTTAGGGGATCCCCAACAGGCTTAGGGGATCCCCAACGGCTTTACGGGATCCCTGCTACCTTAGGGGATCCCGGGGATCCACAATGACCATAGGAGACCCATATCATGTGTGTACTGCATGGACACCCAACATGTACAAATCGTGTGATATAGCGTCTCGATTCAGTTTTTCCTTCAAAAATTATCGTGACAATTGGGGGATCCCCTGTCACCATATGGATGATATCCCTATATCACAAATTATATAGGAGATACATCCACATTTAATACGGACAAATCATGTTGTCAAACCTGGTTGTTGGAAGTGTTGTGAACTCAAGGCGAGAGGGGATACTTCCTTTGCCTGTCGCGGATCCCGTAATCAAATCAAGAGGACCCCCTTATCACTATATTGAGGACTGGAACCCAACTCCAAGATACCACGTTGTAGTTATTATGGGGGATCCCCAAGCTAGGAGGGGATCCCCTAAGCTAAGAGGGGTCTCCTAAGCTAGGGGGGGATCCCTTTCGCCTTAGGGGATCCCCCCCTTATCTTAGGGGATCCCCTCTTAGCTTAGGGGATCCCCTCCTAGCTTAGGGGATCCCCTCCCAGCTTAGGGGATCCCCTCCCAGCTTAGGGGATCCCCTTCTAGCTTAGGGGATCCCCTCCTACCTTAGGGGATCCCCTCCCAGCTTAGAGGATCCCCTCCTACCTTAGGGAATCTCCTCCTAGCTTAGGAGATCCCCTCTTAGCTTAGGGGACCCCTATTCGAGGGGATGCCCAACGACTTTAGGGGACACATATCATGTGTGTACTGTATGAGCACCCAACATGTACAAATCGTGTGATATAGCGTATCTATTCAGTTTATTCTTCAGAAATTATCGTGACATTTGGGGGATCCCCTAACACCGTATGGATGATATCCCTATACCACAAAAGATATACGATCATTATATCACAAATGATAAAGGATCCCTATGTCACAAATGATATAGGAGATACATCTAAATGTTGTTAGGGGATCCCCTAACTAGGGGGATCCCCTAACTCGCAACACATGTACGTTATCACTCTAACATGCCCAGACCGATATCCGCATATTTACTAAAGTGACACGATAACATAAATAAAACTAGTACTGTCGACGCAGGGTCAGACATAACACCCTATTGTGATGTTACCCTTAAGAGGATTATACATAACACCCTAACACAACGCTACTACCAACACATAACATTGTGTTACAAATATCACACTAACGTAACATAACGCCGTGGCCAGCACTAACGCTACGTTGTCTGGACCCCCCATCTGATTTCCTTAAGCTCGGATAACGTATCACTTAACGTGCGTCAGGTACGCAATAGTCTTAGCCGGCCCGCGTAACGTTATGTTAGGATGTTAGACTAAATGACGAACCGAAGTCTCTGTACCATTATGTCACGGCGTTTCCGTCCGCAAATGTCTGATCGTAACATTCCGTTACCGTGTCACCTTAAAAATCAATCCGGGTCTAACTTTATGTTAACTGAGTTGCCCTTGGGGCCGAAATCGTTCTAACGTACTGTTACTACGTTTCCCTTTGGATCTCTTCCCGAGATCTAACATGTGTTACCTGTGCTAGTAGTAGTAAAGCGGGAGTGTGGGAGTAATTTAAATAACGGAGTCGTGTTATCTTATTTCGCCGACATCCTAGTTGGAGATACCTACAAAAATACCCCCGGAGGGGCAGGATAGCATGGAATCCCCGGTAAACATAATCCTTCATTTTTGAAACTCCATAACAGGGGATGTTTAGGAAGAATGTCCGATAAAACGCCTCATCTTTTGGTGGAAACCTCGCCAGTACGTTGTACATATATACCGTAATCTGCACACTCGCACGTCCGAGTTAACACGGCAGTAACATATTGTTGATGTTAGCTTGGGGGTGTACGTTATCTGCGAACTTGTGTCACTACATACAGTGCATACGAGTTCACACATTAACATAAAGCGAGTGTTTCATTGATCACATAGGTACGATATCCGTTTGACGTATGTTATGGTAGCAAGATTTCCGTTAACACCCTCACAAAACGTCGCTATGTACGGACTGCTGCTGCGGCTGATACGGAAACATAGTGTTAGCGTTGTATTGACCATGTGCGTCATCCCTCTAATGTGTATTATGATAGTCACTAGGTCTTTCACGAACAAACCAATATAGTGCCATGTACCCTTTTATTTAGTCGTGTACGTTATCCTTCTAAAGGGTACTAATTACGGTAGCAAGTAAGAATCCTGCCGACACACAAGCACAACATTACTCGCTACGTGCTGATGTCGCTGACACGGTAACATAACGTTAACGTTTAATTGACCATATACGTCATCCCTTTGACGTGTGTTACGATAGCCACACGGAATTCGGCTAACAAGCTAACATAGTAGTGTTACTCGCTATGGGCTGCATACCCAAACACCGTAACAGATATACTGCGGTCAGTACGGGTTTAAGGTAACACTTTAACATGATGTTACGCGATCGCCCGCCCATGTCGTAACACAGTAACACCATGTCATCATAAAATCCAGGAAGTAGTTAAGGTAGTAACGTAATGTTACCGTTTTTCATCGCTGACGCCTAACATTAACATAAAACGTTAATTTTTACGTTATCCAAGATGTGGAATCTTTACGCACGCTCTTCAATCTATAGGAGATCCATACTTGAATTGGTCCAGTACGCATGAAGCCCACGGTCAGCGTTCCGCTCATCACATCAGAGAATCCGAACGCAACATCTCCCGCACAAAACACCCATCCACCATATCCGACACCGACAACTACAACTGCTCCAGCCCCACTGCTGTGGTGGACGAGGACGCCCGCCCTCATCCGGCGCCCCCCGTGAGCGAAGGGTCTGATTTTGACTTTGTTATTCATCCGCCAACGGATCCGGTTGAAAGGCAGCAAGTCATTCACGAGACGCCATCGCGTGGAAGCGCCGAATAAGAAGAAAACCGCTGTCGTCGACGCGTGACGCCGCCCGCCGCCTTTGCCTTTGCCTTTGCTGCGGGCAGCACCGCTACGACGACGGGTGTATTTCACCATCAGCTGTACCTCCTGGCACGACGGACAATTATGTCCGGTATGTAGACTGGGCATTTGCAGCGCTTCCCCCCTTTTAGACAAACGTTCACAATCGTGGAGCGGTCAGTTCTGGCAGCTGCGACTACCAGGCCATTGAGATCTCTGTGTCCAGGTACGGGGCTGTTGGCGCTTCTACGCCAGATGAACACCAACAACGCCTCCCTCGCGCAGCCCATGGATGACTCACCAACGGCGAGGATAACAAGAAGACCCAGATGAACTGGCTAGGCGGGGACCTCGAAATCAAAACTAGCCGTCCAGGTGCGCAAGTTAGAAGAGATAGTTTAATACCTGTACGAGCCATAAGCTTGTTCGTGTTTCCAACATTTATGTCTTGTGCTTGTCCAACCGCAAGCTTCACACGAATTACTATGGAAAGCCCTTACATTCTAGTCGCACAAGACGGACAAGAAGGCGAAAAACAATTGCATATACAACTGCCAGCTCGTTTCTAGGACGCGTGAAGGATGGGAAATACTTTGTTCTTGTTGTTATGATGTGCTACTGTTATATATCGCTTTGGTCTGAACTGGCGAAGTCTTTGTGGGAGAAAGTTACCTGTAGTTAGTGTGCGAACTTTCAAATTGTTGTAACGCTCACCCGCTTACGCTCTTGCTTGTGTGCGCGGTGATAGTTAAACGCTTAGGGACACTCAAAGCCCTCCACATAAGGGTCGCTGAACCTTCCCGGTAAGAAGCAGTTGCCACCCTGTTGTCGCTGCCACGCTTTATCTTTTACGGTGGTTTGAAGGCGGATGCAGCCAAGAAGCGCGGTATTCGAAGCTGATGGCGCGAGTATCCGCGAGCAGCGAAACCCGGAGTTCGTACGCGCCTCTACGAGCTGAAGGAGGACGAAGACTCAATCTTCGTGCGCAAGAAGCAGAAGGCTGCCACCCGCACAGAAGCGTATACCGGACACGAACCCCGGGGTTTTCCCTGACCGGAGTTGTGCCATCAGTTTCCTCGGCTGATGACACAGTCCGGAGTAGACAGCAAAAAGCCAGGGTGTCCGGTAACTGAACAGCGATAGCCGAAGGGCTCTACTGCTCTACGAGTTGAAGGGCGACGAAGGCCCAATCCTCGCAGGGAAGAGACAGAAGGCTGCCACCATCGACGAAAGAGAGGACTAAAACGAATAACGAGCGGCAGCGGAACGTGACCGATGACCGTACTGTTACTGTCTTGGACGTTTGGTGGTCCCGTACGATTTGCGATCGTCACTGACGACGTCGGTTTTTGTCGTAGCTTGGTGCTTTCCAGACGTACAGCACTCGCAGAATCAACGATAAAGAATCAATGTTTATGAAACAGTTGAAACTATTTAAGAACTATATATCTGTTGTTCGCGAACCCCCTCCTCCCTTTTTAACCTTGAGCTCTGTCATTCCCGCCATCCTATATCAGTGTAAAACGATTACAGCGCGACCTTTGATTAGCGTGAAATGTGTACGAGGGAAACAAGAAGAACATATCTTGCGTTTCCCTGCTTTCTATCTGTCCCACCCGCACCCGAATTAATACTTCTCGGCTAGGGCACACAGGAAAGCAATACCAAATAAAACGCGGACTGATATATGTTTTCAATTTCGCCAATGGCTTCAATTCCGCCTATGGCAAACGCGGAATATCACGGCTGGGTGAAACCACTTCACTCCTTCTCCCGTAAACCCCGCGATTTCACTCATCAGGGAGTAGCGATACGAGCGCACCGTAAAGGAGGCGAGGGGAATCCGTGTCACTCCTAGTTGGAACCATTTCGACTAGTCCTAAGCGCATTTTTGCAAAAAGAAAACGATCAGCACACAACAGCAGTCGACGACCCCCCCCCCCCTATATTATATACCTGGTACATATATAAGTTCGGTTAGCGTCGGTTGGCGACGACCCTGTAAGCACGCGTATGAGCTAGACAATCAGGGTACTGATATAGTTGTTCTGTTTTCGGTGGTCACCACGGCTGGCAGTAGAGTTCTATGATTTTTATGCGCGGAGAACCTCAACGCCGCTGCGATGATCGTATCACGTAGTGCGTATATGGCATGGCACACACGAGGCAGTTGCGTAATGAACCAATCGCTGTCTCTGGAAGTGACCACACCAGAAAATAAATCAATTAATTGACGCCGTCATCCATATGCAAGAAAACCAGCCATAAAAACGGTTTTTACGAACAGAAGGATGCAGTTCGCCCGTCATGCGACTCGCCCAACACCTCACGGCGATTAGTGCTTGTTGCCAAAATGTCTGCTTGGTCGGTGTAAACCCGACGTCTTCTCGACATTGTAGTGATGCGAGGGTCTATAGTACGCCGATGCATGACTATGAATAGCCCCCGCCTTCAGAGCGACCTTCACCACTACGTAGGTATGGCAGCAACCCTTCAATACGTCTCCACAAAAGATTAGGAATTGGTTGTCATGATTGGTGGGATATTCCGTCGCAGGGAAGCATCCCTGCGCGAGAAAAAAACTAATTAGAGGTCCGTGGTCACCCAAACGATTAACACTATGTGGAAATCATGGTACGATACCGATGCACTAATGCGTACGGAAACGTTGAGAGACTGATGGCATGCATCCATGCCCGTGTTAAGAAGCGGCCGTGTATTTCAAACGAAAGCGTTCTTCTCACTTTCCCCCCTTTCCCGTTTCCTTCCAACCCGTCTTCCTCCGCCCCGAGACCCGCTGCCAATTTCCTTCTCCCCCGAAAGCCTCTTCCAGTTTCCCTCCTCCCCCGCCTCCCCTCATCTCTTGCCCCCCTCCCGCCCTCTCTTAGTCACCCTCCAAGACGTTAAATATTGATGTTATATTGATGTTAGGCGTCAGCGAAAAAACGAAGCGTTGCGTTACTACAGTACGTTAACTACTTTCTGCATTTTGTTATCATATATGTGTCTGTACGGTGTGATATTGGCGGACGATGACGTAACATAGTGATCGAGTGCTAGCTTGATCGCGATGATGATGATGGTTTCACAGCTCACTCCTCTGAAATCTAGCCTGTGGTCGCAAAAACAGGCTGTAGCAAAAATGCCTCTCAATGGGAGAAAACAAACAAGTACGAAAACGTTCGCGCGGAAGTTCCATACCTGTTCGGAGGGAAACGGTACAATCGAGCTGTGGTATACCGCCCCGTGTCACTTGCTACGAAATTCGACCAACAACATATCCATGGTACTAGATGTACACTCGAACACTGAACGAAGAGAGAAAGAAGGAAGAAAGAGAGGGGAAAAACAAATGAACGAAAAAATTAAAGAGTGAAAAAACGAATCAAGCATGCGCTCAAGGCGCAGGCCGAGTCCCGAGGACAAGGTTGCTGTTTGCTGGTACGATCAGCCGTATGACATGTCCAGCTATATAAGGACGCCAAAAAAGGACCAGACGGAAGGCAAGGTGCCAAGACGAGGATAGGGACAAAGAGCTAACAACCAACAAAAACGAGCAGGCCTATGTCCAGTTGGTGGGTCAAGGACGACACCACCGACGCAAATAGGACAGACACAGACCGATCAAGGCATGTCAACGGAACCGAGAAAAGGAAAACAAAAATAGGCAATGACGTGATCCCGTTCTGACCGCAGTATATAGGCCACGGAGGTAGGATAGGGTACTCATAGCGAGTAATACTATCTTATTACGGGGCACCACGGTAAATAGGACTTACGGTACACAACAAAAACCTATATATTTACATATTTTTACTAACAATATAAGGTTATATTTTCTATGGTCCCGCGTGATAGTGCGTTCGCGCAATTTCTAGTGGCTGTTGTGACACACGTTGAAGGGATACAACGTGCATGATCAGTTAAACGTCAATATTGCGTTGCTGTGCTAGATAGTGACATCAGGCCGTGGCGAGTAACGTTGTGTTAGCGCGTCAACGGAATTCGTACTTGCTACCGTAACACAGTTTTGACGGATAGCGTCTTACATAACACTATCATATTAGCGCATTAACGGGATCCCTAGTGGCTTTCGTAACACACACTAGAGATCTAAAGTTTTTAGTCAATAGCGTCAACAATATGTTGCCGTATTAGCCTCAGCAGCAGTCCGTATCGAAAAAAAACGCGCTATCTTCGGGTGTTGTTGGGAGTCTTGCGACCTTAACGTTCGTCAAACGGAGATAATAATATACATGGTCGATAAAAACTAACATTCTCGCAATAATGTGTTAGCTCGTGTGTATGCGATTTACGTATCAACAAAAGCTAAGCTAGCGTACTTTCCCAATCCATCATCAACATTATGTTACTGCTGTGTCAGCCGGTACGTGCGAGTATGCAACATAATTATAGGTGGCTAACGTACTGGTGTATTAGATGGACAATCTGCTGGCGGTGTTTCCTGTGCTTTCTAGGCGTTTTTCCGCGGCCGTCTCTCCCAAAAATACCCTGTTTTCGGGGGTTAAAAAAAAATGAGGCGTGCTGTCACCGGGAATGATATGTTATCTCCCCTCCCGAAGATATTTTGGTAGGTGTCCCCTACCAGGATCCCGGTGAAATTGGACAGTACGGCTACATTGCGTTACTCCGCGACGCCGCTTTACCACTATCACTGGTAACACATATTAGACCTAGGGAAGACCCCAAGGGTAACGCAACAACGTTACGTTGGAACTATTTCGTCCCCAACGGTAACGTAAGATGGTGTTAGGCCCGGATTGAGTACTATGGTAACGCGGTAAAGAAGTGCCGACAACGTATATTTACTGATAGTAACACCGTAATACAATGTTGGAGAGATCTCCGCATTTAGCTAACGTCCTATCAAAACGTTTCGTATCGGCCGGCTAGATACTGTTACGTTGCTAGCGTAGGCTGAATGTTATGTAACCTAATCATGGGCAATCAGACGGCAGGTTTCAATAACGTAGCACAGGAAGTGTAACTAGTGCTGGCCACTGCGTATGTTATCTTAGTGTGTTGTTTGTTGCACAATGTTCGTTGTTAGTAGTGCTGACCACCATGGTAACGTTACAGTTTTGTGTTACGGAGAATACTCCTCTTACGGGTAGCACGACTCTAGTGTGTGCTATGTCTGACGCTGCGTAAACAGTAACTTTAATGGTGTTATCATGCTAGTAGGTATGTGGATATTGATTTAGGCATGTAGGAGTGATGATAACGTAGGTGTCTGATCAAATACTAACGTTGCGTTACAGTGTTAGTACAAGCACTGATCACACGGTGTAAAATAAAGTTACTGTACCAGAGCCGGACGAGATCGAGCAGAAGCACAGCGTGTGCACGTTCGTGGGTTCCCAGGTAACATTGTGTTGCCGCGCTACCGTGAATACTCTGACCACGTCCCTGCATGAAGCCCCCGAGCGTAGAAAAGCGTCTTCCGAATGTTACTATGTCCGAGGTGTGGAAGATTTCATATTCATGTCTGGCTCCGGGTGAAATTAAGATGGCGCTTTTTGTTGGGCTGGGTTATGGAGGACAGATGTTGGGGAAGGTTCGCAGAACGGTCATCGCACGTGTACCCAACGAAGATACACCAGGAGTGGTATCACATCTGGGAATATCTCTGATAGTTGGGAGAACTCGGCGCAATAACTCGAGTCTCCTTGCAGTCGAGACAAGCCTTGTTTGCCCGTCCAAACCTCACTCGATAGCGATGTGGATTATTAACCCGGCAAGGACCGCGAGGACGACGAGGACGGCGAGGAGGATGTAGTCCCCTGCCCCACCCCCGCCGCTTCGAAGCCCACTGCCCCTGTTGTCGATGATGGCGCTTAGTAGCCCCCTGATCTTGAAGACGACGCGGGCGCCAAATGGGAAAAACCGTAACAGAAGGCGTCCGCCCTGTAGTCATTTTTCCTTCAAGGTACGGGGAAATAAAAAAAAAGCAAGTGTAAGGCAGATAGCTGTAAGAAGCCCATCGTCGAGGCACAGTTGACATCGAACTTGTCACGGCAAATCGATGGCCACCACAAGAATCTTCTGGTGTACGCGGCCTTGTCCCAAGAAGCGGAGGTGAAGGTCATAAAGGGTTAAAAGGTTAAGTCACGGAGTCCAACTAAGTAAATACTGGCAACATCACCACTATAATAATTCGAAATCAGTCGAACATAGAGGTCATCAGCACCTCCACGCTCGACCCTGTAGAAGAAGCAATTCCATCAATAGCGTTGTATGGTATTGTCTTGAATCAGGCTAAAACCCCGGTAATTACCTGGGTACAGGTATCGGAATCGTAACTGTATTATCTGGGAGGCGTATTTTGGATGGAAAACCAGGGGTTTTCACAGCGAGGTACGAGCCTTGCTCCGAGTCTCCACGTGCACGAACAAAATAAAGCTTCTCTTCGTCTATCTCTAAGCGAACAACACACGTGAATACCAACGGGTACTGGCTTAAAAGGCTAACCTGTCTGGGGATACAGAGTGTCCCGACCTTGTTCGTAACAACTGGCGTCATCGCCTTAGGCTTTTGCCCGTGGAGTCATCACTGGGTCGATGGTTTCTGCCCGTCCCCGCCCGAGCATGTCCGTGACACTCTCTCGCCCTACCCCCGTTGCGGGTGGCATGGCGATGGCTTTCGTTGACGAAATATTCCAGTCTTTAACGCGAGGTCCTGCTTTCTTTCTATTTTTTGACGGGTCTTGCCGGCCTCGTTACACTGGCGTTCAGAGGTGTGGGGGTGGGTTTTGAGGAGCCACCTCTTCGACGACTCATGTTCTAGCTCGGGGAATTGGAGCTTCCACGAATTTCCCATATCTCTCCATATTTTCAGCTCATCAGAGTGGGCTAGTGTTATGGTACTTCTTTGAATGAGACGGAACGCCAGGTAATCACCCCAGGTCACGGAATCGTATTTGTAGTACTTGGGAGGCGTATCGCAGATGAAACACCAGGGGTTTTCCCAGCGAGGCACCCGCCTTGCTCTCAGTCTCCGCGTGCACGGAAGGAATAAAGCTTCTCTTGTATATCTAAGCAAACAACACGCGGGCGTATCTACAAGTGCCGGCTTCATAGGCAAACCTGTCTAGGGATACAAAGTATCCCGACCTTGATCGTAGCAAGAGTGCTCAAAGTCGTCGTAAACCATAATCAAGTTGACGATACTTGGCCCCTTCCTCTCCCCTAGCCCTTGATTGAGCAGGCTGCCCAAAGCGAGGTGTTGAAAGGTGGCCGTCCACTGAACTCACTCGACCTCGTAATCATCAAACTCCAGACATTCCATTGAGTCTGGCCACGACACCGCCTGCACCCTGTCATCGAACCTCTCCACAAAAAACATGTCGACGCCGTTAAGAGCGGGAACACAACGAGCTAAGATCACGGTTGACAGCAGATCCAACTTGACGCTCAGCACGCGGATCAGTCGCACGCGCGTCTCATGAGCCAACCCGTTATTGTTGGTACTTGCTTCGCCAGCAATCACGATAGGCAGCAGGGGGGGGTGTCGTCGAAAATTAACATTTTTGCGCGAGGCAACCTTCGCACAACCACACACACGTGCAAGGATGTTCCTGAAGCTTCATGTCTACCTGTGCCACTTCTCCCTATCCATGATATTGACGACGAGCAGGACCGCCTCCGCTGTTCCTACCATGAGTACAGGCCTTTACAGCTGTGTCGCGGTGCGGAGGTATGAAAAACAAATGTGTCGAACACACGAACTGAAGAACTAAATAAAACAAGAGTTGCTTAGTTAAGCATGCTTATTTTGATAAAAAAATCGCATGCGCACGGCCCTGTTGCTTTGACCATGCGTGGTTAAACGCAACCCAATTAAGTAAGAATAAGCATTCTTACTTACTTGCTTCCCGACACGAGAGGACACATGTGACGACGGTATGTCCAGAAGCTGGAAAGTAAAAGGGAGATAACCCCGCGCAAGAAAACACGCGATGGCCTCTTTCTAAATCAGGTGCCCCACTCAAGACTCGCAACCGACACGATCTTCCAACCGACGCCGCAGCGGCAGTATCAGCTTCAACAAGAGGAGTAATTCGCTTTTATGCTACAATTATCGGTGTGATGCCGGCATCATCTGTCTATTCGTCTGTCGGTTACTTTGTAACTGTCGTTCGTACAAGCGCAATACCAAGCAGCCCCGCTGTGGAAAATGGTCGGAATTGGATATTGTGGCGGAATTATCAAGAGACCCCGCTGAAGAAATCCGTCGGAAATGCTGTTGTTGCGGAACTAGCTGCTTGTTGGGGATCACGACCCCTTTCTCGTGGACTAATAGATTTCGCGGTGCAGATATCTCTCGTCAATGTGTCGTTTGCTTTGTAGTAATAATAGTACAGCAGGGTTGATCCCCTACCATAAACCGTGTTTCACATGTTGTTCATTACGCAACCGACGCCGCAGCCAAATAATTTCATCTTCTTCTAGCCAATGCCGCAGCCGCAGTATCAACTTTAAGACGAGGAATAATTCGTTTTAATGTTGCGGCCCTCTGTGTGGTACAGACGTATTCTGTCTATTCTCCTGTTTACAAAATTGTAACCACCGTGCGCACTACAAGCGCAATATCAAGAAACCCCGCTGTAGAAAACAGTCGGAAATGCTGTTGCTGAGGAAATGTTACAGCGGGTGGCGCCAGGAGGGAGGTTCATAGCGCTGTGACTGTCGTGACCAGCGCTAAGGGGAGGATAATACGGCGCGAGACCACTGTCCTGATCAGGGTCACGCGTCGGGTCTATTCGATAGGTAGAGGGCAAAAGCTTTGGTTAGCATCCTCTGGGCGGATCTTATAGGGGCAGGGAGGATCCCCGGTGTGGGAACGCCTTCGGTCTCGGGTACAGAGCCAGTAACGAGGTTCCGGGACCACCCGGTGTTTACTAAACACCACCAAGAGTGAAGAAAGAAAGTCAAAGCCAAGTGATCTGTGATACCTGTACTATCGACCCCCAGCCCCTTGGGCCCTGCCGTGCCCGTCGTGCCCGTCATCGTGTCTGTGGTGCTTCGTTAAGTGTTCACGCTGATTGCTTGCATCTATCGCATTGCATCGATCCACGTTCTGCATGACCCGATCATTACTGCTTGAAGGCACTTCCTCGAACTCCCAAACGAACAGGTGAGCCGGCCTCAGAGATCTAACGAACGCAGGTCCTTTTTACGGTCTGAGAGCTGTACCCTGTTGTAACATGGTGAACCCAGGGAGATCGAAGTGCATTGCAGGAGATCGGAGTGTTCGCAAAACGTTTGCAAGAGATCGGAGCGTTTGCAAACGTGTGAAATAATGTCATCGTGTTCTTTGTATAATCCCACGTTTGATCTTGCATAATACTTTATTTGCATACCAGTTACTTGGTATATGCATACATCCACATGTTTTCGTTGTTGCCTGCCTTGTATGATGGTGATACGTGCAATATGCTGTTATGTATTCACGCTGCCAATGGTGCTCTGCTTGTTTGTTTCGTGAGGCTTTGAAGATACTTATCTGGTCAATGCATGCAGGCATACTCGTTGCTCGTGCTCCGTTTGCCTGTTGCTCGTGCTCGTCTGTTCGCTCGTTGTTCATGATCGCACACACATGCATGTTCGTTAATAAATGACTGCATGCTATTGACCACTTATTGTCTTCAAAACCGAATGCAATCGACAGGTATCGATACAAGCCAAAGGTGTCGTACGTACTAATGCACGCATACTCTCGTGTACCGTTTGCCTGGTTAGGTGATACCGGAAACTATCAACGTTGAGCCTTACGCCGTTTGGGCGTACGTAACCCTGTAGAACCATGAACCCCTGGACAACACCGTGCATTGTCGGCTGGCAAACATAGAACTTTCGTGAAAACCACGTATACTTTGGTCACTAGTATTCTTGCCGCGATGTTTATAGACTACATCAGTAGTAGTAGACCAATCGTCGTATTATGCACACGAAATGGAAAGTCCGATGCACGTTTGACCCTCTTCGATGTCTCCGGTATTATAAATTTCTGTGTTGTATGCCAACCGAGCGTTGTGCTCGAGTATCAGGTACAACACCTGGAGGACTGAAAGCCAAGTACAAGAGGAAATGACAAAAAAAAACTGGAGCAGATGAAGATCGGCTACGCAAGCCCTCGGGGGGCACGGGTCACACGGGGTGACATAGTTTCAGCTGGACGATGATGAGCTTGCACACAACGGAGGAAGGTGTGGCTTGCTGTGTCCAGAGAGCTCGGGCTAGATATATAGATGCAGCCCAACCTGAGTAGTACCAGGGCAACAGGTATGGAGCGGGTGAAACACAACCGTGGTGATCCTTCTCTTTTTCTGATGTCGTATCCACAGTCGAAAATGCTATACGTATTATTTTTGCTGTACGTTTTTCCTCGAGCGCAAAAAAAAAAACAAAATCGGGGGGGGTAGGCTGCTGTGTCGCCCTGATTGACTTAGACTTCAAGTCACGCACCAAAGCTAGAAAACTCGCGCAGCGCATGCCGTAATATGCGGGACCACCGATGTAAGACCAAGGACATGGACCCAATGAGATACCGGTAGCAAGCATGACATAGCGCATACCAGTGACGAGCTGCCCGGTGTGTTCGGAAAGGCATGGAATCCGAGTAGTAAATTGATTGATGTGCTGTATTCTTACCATGGAAAGTATTGCTGTGGGCTGTCAACATATGTACGACTCAATTAGTCTGCCCAACCTGATCAACCGTCAGTATTTTCGTTGTCACATATCACATGTACTGGTGTTGAAGAATATCTCGCTGCTGGTATCGAAACAGCAGTAGTAGGGAGTACTTTTGAATATCATTGCGGGATGAACGCCTCCCATAGATGGTTCTAAGTGTGAAGCTGGACGTAGTTACTGATGAGCCTACCATGCCACGAAACCTTGCCTACCGCCGCCCGGAGCAAAGGCGCCTCAACTCGGAATTACACAGAAGAACCGTATCTCCGTCTCTACAATGCTATCAGTAGTCTAAACACTACGCACGATGCTCAAAAAGATTAAAAGAATATTGCTGACGACCTGCACTGCCGTGCACTATTAGTATTAATATCAGTCTAAGTGCATGTAATTTGGAAGAAAATACAGGAACCATACTGCTGCTGTACGCTGTACCTGCAGTTTTTGTTTATTTATTTCCCGAACAAGGTTGATTTATCGATATCCGGGGTTGGTGAATACTAAACCACAAGCGTACAGGGGGGGTGGCTCGCAGTATGCTTTTTACACATACATACGTACATAAAGGACGTATACAATATACCCATAATACAAAAACTGTACGGCAAGATCCCGACGGACCCTTTGGCTCGCAGGTGGCTCGCAGCACGCTTTTGACACATACGTACATAGAGGACGTATACAATATGTCCATAATACTAAAACTGCTGTACGGCTAGATCCCGAGGGACCCTTTGGCTCGCAGTACATCTGCTTTTTGCACAAACGTACATAGAGGACGTATACAATATATCCATAATACTAAAATTGTATGGCAAGATCCCGAGGGACCCTTGAGCCTATCTCTATTCCTATCTTGACGAGTTATCATGTTGACTCGTTGAAACAGTACCTACACAGCAGTATCTGCTGGATGCACTACACAACACCCGTATGTATATATCTAGGGTGAAGAATCAGCACGGACACTATTGCTGGATGTCGACGAGTAGAAGAACGGTTTAATGTGAAAAACACACACATACACCATATTCACACGGGGCATACTTGAAGCTGGATGAACAGAGTGAAGCTGGGTATAAGACGTTGGTCTAAAAACTCAAGACAACAAAAAACCTGGAGGATGTATTTAAATATATGGGTAATACTATTGGTCGTACGGCAAGATCTCCCTTGATCCTTGGGCCTTACGATAGTTGTCCCTTACTACCGCAGCAAAGCATCAACACCACTGCCTCTCGGCATAAAGTACTGTTGTGAAGCCGTTCTATATGGTATTCATACTATAAAGAAATTAACTGTAACAGTTGATGATACTACGTATAGGTCGTACGGCAAGATCTCCCTCGATCCTGGGCCCTAAAAGAGTGTCCCATACTGCTGCCGCAGCAAAGTATCAACACTGCTGCCTCCCGGCATGAAGTACTGCAGTGAAACCGGTCAGCTGTCCAGTACAGCAATCAGATTTTTATTCGGGTGAAAAACCGCATGAAAGGTACGTTGAAACTGAGAACTATACAACGACTCATATGTTCTCGTACCCGGTACACCGGTACAATGGCAATTCACTTGCTTTACCCGGTATTCACCGGTACGCTGGCATTTCCCTTGCTTTCTTGCTTTACTCATTGCTTTGTCTGCAAATAATAGTAAATCAGAACGGACACTGGGTTGGACAAATGTATTTGGGTATATAGAACGGTATGGCACACACTTAAAGGAAGTACGTACCCCTACGACTCATATCCGTGGGGTCTCCATACATTCTACATCCAGTAGTGGTATAAAAAGGTTTTTTTCATCCGTACGATCGCACATTATTCATGCTGACTGCAAAGTATGTTGCTTTCATTCATATTCTATAATATACAGCAAGCAGTATCTTCAGCATACCGAGCGGTATCACACAGCCTCAGTTTACTCTTGGCAGATACCCCGTATAATTATGTCCACTACGGCGAGGAAGTGAGCAATGAGATCATTACTGCTGTGCGTGAGCTTCGTACGATACTATTAATGTTGTACTTCTCCGTCCATGGCCAAAAATTCGATTGAAGCATATTATCTGCTGTAGATTACGTTAATAATGTCCGCACAGAAACACAAAGATGATACCATGGCATTTATTAGGGTTCGACCTTATATATACATACGTATACCCGATCTGGGTCGTGCCCTGAAAGACTTTCGTTGGTTTTGATATAGTTGGCCTATTCTTTTCATCTAAAGGCCCGCGTGGTCTAGAGTATCGCTTCTGTTTTTTTTAGCGTTGAACCATGGAGCTCGAATCTCAAGATGGATGAGGCGGGGATTCACGCAATGTATACAACAAAAAGGTGCGGAATCAACTGCTGAGATCGCCTAACGAGTGTAGGCGCAACGAAGAACCGAAGTATTTCCGCAATAAAACCCAAGGCACGGACCACATCGGGGAGAGGAATAAAGAGCTTGCTGTGTGACACCGGATGTCTATACGCAGTACGTAGGAGGGATAGAGAAAAAAGGGCGAATATAACAAATGGGATAGAAATCAATGATATATCTGTATCGTACATACATAACTACGTAACGAAAAAAAATATAAGGTACCTGGTGTGAAAAATCAGCAAACGCGTACGAAGAAACACTGCATGGTCGGTGGGCGTAGAGGGGTTTCAAGATCGGTTTGGTTTGAAGAATACACTGCCTGTTGTTAGGTCCACCCCTTGCGTAAGTATCATCTGAAGATTGGGTTGTCCGAGAACGAATCTGACCAGCAGGTAAACGCTGTAACTCCAAGAATGTGGGGTGGTCAAATACATACTATTGTAGTACGCATTCCGTGTGATGTTCTCACACAATAACAATAGTAGCTCAAACTCCTGAAATCCCACCGGTGGTCACAGAACAGGCTGTAAAACTAAAATACATCGCGACTGGAGCAAACAAACAAGTACGAAATAGTGCCGTACCGGTAGGTGAGAGAAACGGTATTAACGAGCTATTCGATATGGTGCATACCATCCCGTACCAATCGCAAATGGATGACACCATAAACGTGTCAATGCTGTTACATTTACACCCTATTAATAGAGCTAAAAACAGAAAGACAAAGAAAGAATATCTGTGCATGAACTAGGGCAGAGTGCGAGCGTGGCATGTACACCCAGCATAGAGCGGGCTAGAACTTTAGAAAAGAATATAAACCCTGATGTGAAAACTGGTCTTTGTTACATCGTGCCGAAAGGACCCCGGAGCGTTGGCTCCGATCATGAGTGCTTTGCCTGCAGGAATTGCGACTGCTCTCCGAGAACTGATACATGCATCCTAAGCGGTGGTTTCGAGATACACTATGCAAACCAAACTGGGCAGAGAAAACCTGGCATTTTCCGATAATAAAAACCCTCCCCAGGACGCATATACCCATTCGCTGCTTGACTGCTGCTCTCCAGGTGACTATATTTGATCGCCACGATGGCAGAACAACAGTGACAGTCGAATAAGAGGCAAGTCGACACAAAAGCCCAGCTAAGAGAGTGGTATAGCTGGATACAGCCAAGCATCTATTAGGACCGACCAGGCTCCGTAACCCAATATCAGGGGGATACAGACCATCAGTGTTTTGCTATACGTTTTCGTGATAATACGTAGGCTTTGGGGTTGTTCACACAGATTCAGTTTATATACAGATACTCGACGTCACGCACACAGGAGGTACATGAGAAGGCGTATACCAGGTATCATAACAATTGGATACACACATGTAGGAAGGAACGAGTGCATGTGCAAGTCGCCACACCACGCACAGGTACACATTTGTAAGACGCTAAACCGAGATGGAACGTGACGACCTTTGGTATGATCTGCGCAACCTAACAGGATACTATTTGTCGCTCCAAGCATAGTGGTCGAGGGTTGAAGGAACGAATCGACAGGTGTGATTGGAATGCCAGCAGGTGGTGGGCAGTTTCTGTTCTGGGGGGGTGTTTGTCTCCACCTTGCTGCAACTACTTCCACAAAAAGCATACGAGGCGTACGATTTGGAAGTAGGTCTGCACGAATGCCGTTTTAAGACGCGTGATTGGTTTTAGCATGAACAAGTTTCACGAGTGGACAGTGTCCGTGCTGGGGGGGTGGCGTAAACGTCAGTACCCTCAAACACTTTTTAACTCGGAATCAAATATTTACCTTGGCTAGCGCCAGCAAGTCGATGTGGAGTACCTTGAAACGACCTAGGTCACTCGAATAGAGGTGGCGCAAACGCCAGTAGCTTCAAACACTTACTTAACTCGGAATCAAATATTTACCTTGGCTAGTGCCAGCAAGTCGATGTGGCGTGAACGTCAGTACCTTGAAACGACCTAAGTCACTCGAATAATAATTTTGGCCCGGAGTAGAAAGAACTCATGAACTTCCTACAGCCCGTGATGGATGTACACATAAAACGACCTCCACATTCGCAAGGAATACCTACTCTCAATGCAGAGAAGTTTGAGATCATCACTAAAAGAAAGGCCTATATAATATATAAAACGCGTGATACGCGCGACCGAAGTATCACACACAGCTTGCAAAGGACTAGCGTAGAAGCTGGCAAAGATGAGCTGGGAAGAAATCCTCGATCTCTTAGCTGTTTCTTTTGTTCTGTCAATATATCAAAATGTGGTATCCATACCAAGAAACTAGAGATATCTGGACGAACTTCAGAGTAGCAGATGGATTCTAACTTACGTAGAAACATTTGTTGAAGGAAGGTACAGTGAGAAACGTCTGGCGAAGGCACGTGAATGGTGGAAGCATCGACATAGTCCACTGCGCACGCTGAACCGTGACAAAGGTACGTGAAGTTTTGCCACATCGATGCAACAAGTACGTGAGTATATTGGAATACTGATCGGTGAACAGTTGTAACAGGTTTGACAAGTCAAGCCCGCAGATATATATAGAGGGGCAAAGTGGACAGCCACCGCAGCGTCTCGGTAGTGTGGCCACGTATAGCCATACGACACAGGACTGGCAGAATTATCTGCAGTCTCAGTTAAAGGTTAGGTGGTGGGGTAGGACGATGGTAGCTTTCAGTGGAATGTATGTCTGGCCAAAAGCTTAAACGTGTAGGTTATTGTCAAAGTGCAGACGTAGGCCTTGGAGAGGAACCCCCACCTCAGATGCAGGTGAGCCAGGAAGAAAACATGTTTTTTCGCCGATGAGTACATGCTCCGAGCGTGTTAGACAGATGTGGCGCTGGCAGTTACATGTGAAGACTGTACGAGGGTCAGGTCCGCCGCTCTTCTCAACACCGTCCAAGGTCAGCACCGCGGGAACAAGAGGAACTGCAACATTGGGCCGACGGCTATAGACGGGGGAGGAAGGCTGAAGAACATCTGGACGAAGGTCAGGACCGCCGTTCTTCTTACCACCGTCCAAGAGCAACACCGCGGAAATGAAGGGCGCTGCAACATCGGGCGGACGGCCATGGATGGAAGAGGAAAGCTGAAGAACATCTGGACTAAGGTCAGGACCGCCGTTCTTCTTACCACCGTCCAAGGGCAACACCGCGGAGAGGAAGAGCGCTGCAACATCGGGCCGACGGCGATGGACGGAAGAGGATTGCTGAAGAACGTCTGGACGAAGGTCAGGACCGCCGCTCTTCTTACCACCGTCTGAGGGCAGCGCTAAGGGAAGGAGAGGAGCTGCAACATCGAGCCGACGGCGAGGTGCGGAGGTGGAAGGCGCAGGCGCTGCAGCGATCCATGATCGTAATACCCGCTGAGCACCGTCGCTCATATGCGCCGGTCTGGGGGGGTGTCGGAGGAGGAAAGCGCACACGCTGTCGCCGGGCTAGCACCGGGGCGCCGGCTTTGTGCCGACAATGGTTATGTGTCGGGCAGGGGGGGGTGTTACAGCGGGTGGCGCCAGGAGGGAGGTTCATAGCGCTGTGACTGTCGTGACCAGCGCTATGGGGAGGATAATACGGCGCGAGACCACTGTCCTGATCAGGGTCACGCGTCGGGTCTATTCGATAGGCAGAGGGCAAAAGCTTTGGTTAGCATCCTCTGGGCGGATCTTATAGGGGCAGGGGGATCCCCGGTGTGGGAACGCCTTCGGTCTCGGGTACAGAGCCAGTAACGAGGTTCCGGGACCACCCGGTGTTTACTAAACACCACCAAGAGTGAAGAAAGAAAGTCAAAGCCAAGTGATCTGTGATACCTGTACTATCGACCCCCAGCCCCTTGGGCCCTGCCGTGCCCGTCGTGCCCGTCATCGTGTCTGTGGTGCTTCGTTGAATGTTCACGCTGACTGCTTGCATCTATCGCATTGCATCGATCCACGTTCTGCATGACCCGATCATTACTGCTTGAAGGCACTTCCTCGAACTCCCAAACAACAGGTGAGCCGGCCTCAGAGATCTAACGAACGCAGGTCCTTTTTACGGCCTGAGAGCTGTACCCTGCTGTAACAGAAATACCAAGACTTTCCGCTGTAGAAAATACTCATTTGGGCTCATGTCAATTACCTGTCGACTTCGTCTATCTCATCCGCCTAAGATACGACGCCGCCCTTAAAAGTCTCGACCTCAAAATTATATACAAAGCAGAAATGTTGTAGGGTGTTGAATGCCGTCACGAACCAAGATGCATATATCCCATACTCCCGCACAGCACGACCACGAGTAGTACCGATAGCCAGCACGCAGACGCTCAGTCTGTCCCAAACCCTGCCTGCTGGGGTGCCGCCTACGCCGGGTGCCGATTGGTCTCTCTCGTCACTCTCGCCAACTCCAACTAACTGCGACTCCAACTAACATATAAGACAGGCAAACTGAGAAGAGCCCTCGAATGCATTTCATCGAGGGCAATAGCCATAACAATAATAGTAGCAGGAGCGAATATAGATACCATACGGCTGTACCAACACAAGAAGTACACAAGAGCATGCGAGCGCGCGACGAGCAATGGCAGAGCGTCAAGTACGCAAGATCCGTTTTTCGTTGTTTTTTTCAACGTCTTGGCGGTGTTTTTTGTTAGACTCCTATATATATTGGAGCTCGTGCTCAAAACGGCCACAAAAAATCCAGTTACCCACGGCCGTAACCCCCCCCCAAAACGGCCGTATTTCTCCCCTTTCCCAGGCGCTAAGCACGTGTCGGAGAAAAACAAGAAAAAACTAGTAGAAGATTTAACGGAGGAAATCTGGGGTTTGTGGAGAGGTATTGAAAATCGTTGGCATGCTTGGGCAGAGGGGATGGGCAAGAGGTTCACAGAGTTGATGACGAGAGCAGTTAGTTGAACCAGGAAGACAGGCTGGGAAGGGTACACAGTGAGGAAGAAAACAATTACCGTACGTAGTACCCTGCTCGTGGGGGTGTATGAGCAGGAGGGGGTTGATATCCTTTAGAAGGTCGGCGAATTGAAAGAAGAACCCCAACATACCATGTGTAAAACAAACCGTGGATGTTTCGGAACATATTACGATGAAGAAGTGGATCCAACGGTTTCGGACTGTCATATTCCGGAGCAAATGATGAGAGTGGGGGAGGATCACCACCAGACAAGGAAGAGGCTGGCAGAATACAAGGTACGTTTGGCGGACGCTGTAGAGAGATCTGATGCTTTGAACGCAGTTCACAGAGAGGCGGAGAGATCCAAGGCTTTAAACGCTTTGCAAAAACTGGTGGAAAATGTAACAGAAAGGGCTTGAAAGTGTGTTGGAAGGATGGGAAAGGTAGTTGCTTCATTGGGTGGGGAATTGATAGCTTCGCATCATAGTGCTAACTTGATAGAGCAACATTTCGGTTCGAAAGGTTTCAAGGACATGAAGCGTTTGATGCAAGCGGTTAGGAATGGAGTGCCAGTCCAAGTTATCGAGGGAGGAGATCTGGAATCATCATTGCAATATGAGAATCATTCCAGCACGTTACAGCACAGTGGTGTGCTGTTGGACGGACTCATGGAGGACATTATGAGTGGTCGCGTGTTACATTCACACCGGTCGGCACCTTGTGCGCTTCGGGGGTTGAGAAAATACCCATTGTCTGTGGTAGAGGAACGAAAGAAAAGATAGGGATATTAGATTTGACAGTAGGATAAGGAATGAACACAGACACTGACTTCAACAAGCGCCCGAGTGTGATTTGGGGGAGGTCTTATCCAGATCTACCGCGCAAACATGCGCTCGTCGCGAACAATTCGGCGCGGAAGTGCCCATTTATGTTTAAAAAATGAACGTGAAGGGCGCAGTCAGAAGATTTCACATTGAGTGGGACAAATAACCTATTTTTTCATATGTGATAGGCGAGTACATTGTTGTTGATATCAGGTTGGCGTTCGGTTGGCGTTCGGTTGGCGTTCATCACCTGGATGGTGCGGTTTGATGGCTGCGGCAATTCGTCACTCGCATCGCAACACTGACGTTAATTCAGCGGTGGTTTTGCTAGAAGTACGATTGATAGCAAGGAATGTTAAGGTTTTGGTCCCTGCTGAAGGATCAATTGCGATGTGTGCTCCTCCTGGAGTCGTTGTCGTACCTGAACTACATGGTCACTCCGAGGCAGAGTTTTACGCTGAGGTGTACGTCGACGATATGCTGAATTTGGAAGTATGTAAGCGTGGTAACGAGAGTCGGCCGTTAATAGCAACACTTTCTTCGATTCGGATCTCTTAAGGATGTTTGGTGATGACAGCAAAACTTATGTACCGGTTTTGTCACAAAGGAAATTGATTAATTGGGCAGTGTGTCAAGTAGTTGTGGGTTTTGACATTGACACGCCACGAATGAGCATGCAATTGCAGGAACGGAAACGTACCGAAAGTTTACGACTGTTGCTAAAGTGACCGTCGACTAGAAAGACCGTAACCGCTAAAGAGGTGTGAAGTTTGACAGGGAAATTGCGTCGTGTCGTCACGGTCATGAGGCGAGGTCGATTCTTTGTGTGGAGTTGATAATAGGACTGGAAGGCCAGCAGGAGTCTAGTGACACGCAGTATGCTGCGGTACCCGAGGGGGCTATTGTATAATTAGGCCAAGAGTTTCACGCGGACTTGGATTGGTGGAAATGGGCTTTGCACGAACCATATTTAGTGGACGGTGTGTCGTTATATTCACCTTTTTTTTCACACGCAATGGGATCCTGAACGGCATTGACGATCGTACGCTACTCTTAGTGCGGTTGGAGGTATCTGCGTAGAATCAGGGGAGTGGTGGAGATACGATTTACCATCTGAAGAGAAAAAGGTAGATCCGAGGTAGGGGCAAAGTGCGCAAAACATAACACGATTTCAATTGATGTGTTGGAATTGCCGGGGATGCTATTGACAGCGTATGTGATGGTAGTGCAGGAATCGGACCATTCGACCATTGTTGGAGCGCCCGTTGTTATGCTTGGAGGCAACGTGTCGGCGGTGACGTAGGTTAATAAGCGGGGGAACACGTGATCCAAGAGCTGTGTCTCTTATGCGATATTTGGGCAGGTTAGAGATGCGAGCTGGTTGGTGCTTTGAAGCTGAGCAGTAATGTTTTGGTTAATATCATTTCTAGGTGGCCTCGCGAAAATATTTATTCCCGATTATCTTCCCTTCACCCGCATGTGCAATGGCAGTGGGCACGTTTGGGGGACAATGGTGGAAGGACGTGTTCGGGAATATTGCAGGCTTATTGGCGACGGTCGGCTTGGCTACTTCGGCAAATGTCAGATATAAAGCTGCCTGGCGTTTGTCGACGCAGTAGCGTTTAATTGCTGTGCACAGAACCGTATATTTGGACATGGGAGTTGGGAGAGGAGGTTCTGGCGAGTGAGATCACGAAGTATTTGCCGTATCTGTAATGTTTCGTGGAATCAAAGAGTCGACGGTTGAAGGGAAACTGGTACCTGTAAAGCATTTTCATCGGCGAGTAGGAATATAATTGCCGATGAAGAATTTTCGCCTAAAATCCGTGAAGGCGGTCATTGCGAGGGAGAGTGCATTGAAGGGGGAACCTCAGCGGATTCGGCGTCCAACTTTAGGTCGTGTTTAAAAAAGAGATTGTTCCGGAGTGGGGGGAAGGGGGCAAAGTGATGTGGCTGATGCTGGCGGTCTCATATTTTGTTCTGGGCCGTGCGTCGGAGATGTTCTATGATGAAAGCCTCCACAAAGACATTGGAGTGACGAGGGTAGCTCACAGATAATGTAGAGACTGTTTTAAGGTGGGGTTAAGGTATGATAGGTTGTAAGTACAAGTTGGCAGTCTATATCGGGTGCATGTTATGTATGCTACTGTAGGTTAAGTGTGGACAAGGTCCAGCACTTAATAAACACAATTCCAGATTCATGGACCAAACAAAGTAGAAGATTGAACGGAGGAAATCTGGGGTTTGTGGAGAGGCATTGAATCGTTGGCATGCTCGGGCCGAGGGGACGGGCAAGAGGTTCATAGAATTGATGACGGGTGCAGTTAGTTGAACCAGGAAGACTGGCTGGGAAGGGTAGTCACAGTGAGGAAGAAGACCATCTACCGTACGTAGTAATCTACTCGTGGGGGTGTACGAGCAGGGGGGGTTGATATCCTTTAGAAGGTCGGCGAGTTGAAAAAAGAACCCGCCCGCCCTCCCTTGGGGTTTAGGTATTGTAGGTTTTCAGTAAAAATTGGCCGTGTATATCGGGTGTATTGTATATGCTACAGTAGGTCAAGTGTGAACAAGGTCCAGTACTTATTAATTATAATTACAGATTAATGAGCAAAACAAATCGAAAATATTATCAAAACGTCAAAAAGAGGTACATTCCGGCCTGATTTTGGTATTGAAAACAAGCTATTTTATCGCATCAGCTTCGTCTGCGCTTTGTCTTTCCTTAGGACCCAACTATAAGGTCATCGTCAACACCGTCGTAACCAAACCACAAAACGCCCATGCCGAGCAGACGTATGGGACAAAGGAGTCCATCACCACAAGTACACAAAAGCGTGCGAGCGCGCGGCGAGCAATGACAGAGCGCCAAGTACTCAAGGGCATTCATTCCGGGCGACAGAGCAGGAGGAGCTAAATATACTAGGTATGGTGGTTGGCGCGTGTACCGGCTCGTAGCTAGTGTGTACGCCTAGACTCGATTGCCGATGGCCGGTCAATGCACAGTCCAAATAAAAAAATGTTCGGGGTAAACGTATAGCCACTGTTGGGTGACTTGTACGAGAAGTTTCAATAGAAGAGAAGAAGATGGTGTGGTGGCCCCAAGCCACAGTGTTGATTCATTTGCTCAGCTGGGCGCTGATGCTGGTGAGCAAAAGTAGAGTGAGCTCAAAGGAGAGCGGTGCGCGCGTGCGCTCACCGATCGAAACAGAGGACGACCCCTACAACTCGTTCAAAAACAAAAATAGGGAAACACCCTTGCATTCAGTTCAATATTAAACAACACGGAGACCCGCAGTTCTACTGCTAAAAACAACATAACTTGGGGTACGTACTCATGACGCTCTTGTAGCCCATGTTCTTACTTCTTCCAGAACTAAAACTATGTCACTGGTCCCTTTCCATTAGTTACCAGTTCGCACGTACCAGGTACTGCTGCACATGTGCTGCTAGCTGTAGATTATGCACGTACGTAATACAGTAGATCCACGATACTGCTTGTTATTGAGACCTATTATGGAACGTGTACGAGTGCACAGCAGTAATTATAGTAGGACTGCTGCTGCTGTATACTGCTATAACTCACAGACTGGAAAACTGTCCGTTGTACGTAGAAATGTGTAAATGTATACCAGATGACGCAGGTGTTATCGAGTAACGACTATGATGGCTACTGACAAGTATCATCTCTAATACCTCCTCCCGTCAAGCATACACTTTCTTACTCTGCGTTACATGCTAAAACTTCTCCAAAAGAAACACATGCAACATCAAGCGGTGATGATGCTATTGGGAACAAAAACTTGTACGCAGTGTACCTACATGAGTTCCAAGGATACTCAGTTGTACATGTACCTACCGCATGAGATCCAAGGAGTGAATTCAACACGTACAGGACAACAAATAACCGAACATAGAATCGTTCTGTTCTTCTACTGTTGTAAAACGCCTGCTTGAGTGAGATGGGTGTGCACCTAAATTATGGTTGCTACAGAGTACCTGGTAGCCCTGACCCTGTGTTTTATGCAGCAGCGACTAGATGATACTGGCTACTGCTGTAATAGGTGTCATCCCTATTACAGGGGTCCATAGTTAATAGGACCTATGGTATACGTAAAAGCCAAAATTACCTATTGTTACCAACAATATTTGGTCCTATTTACTATGGTCCCCCGTAATAATAAATTTTGCATTGTTGGTCAACTCTATTTTCGAGTGGAATAAGATGACTGCAACTGTGCTACGAGCGATGAGCGACACAGCAGTGGCAAAGGTCTTCCCTCCCCCCTCTCCGCTTCTCTCGCCGCGCCCCTCTCCCTCCCCCCCCCTCCCTCCCTCCCTCCCCCTCCCTCCTTCTCTCTTTCTTCCCTTCGTGCCTGCAGCCCCCCCATCCTTGCTTTCTTTAACCTTCCCTGGTATCTATTAATAAAACCTCGTAAAACGATACGAAACACTGTTGCTCTACTCTATTTTCATGTGGAATGATACGAAATTCGTTTTTGGACTGTCCTACAAGCGCCCATGTTCCGGGCGTGATTTTCTGGCCGCTGAGGCCGTTTCCCATGCGGTTCGATTTCGAGCTTCAGATTTGTATTTTTCGATGTCGAAAATGAATGACCCTGCTTATGCAGTCCAAACATGCAAAATCCGGCCGGAAACTTTTCGATAGGTTTACCGACGAAAACACCCTATTAAATTTTCGTTCTGCGCTAACACTAATAATGGTGGTTTTATGTGGGACAGAAAAATAAGTAAATGATACATTTAATAACTTGAAATTGGAGTCAGTCGTTTTCTTGATTTAAAAGAACACAAGAGGTGTAATTTCACACAGCGGGCACGTAATCACGCCAGAAACTCGGAGAAGGAGACACGCTGGTCAATTTCTAAATATTGGCGCGCATTTAAGATCTTTCTCGGATAACGAACGTATGGGTGGGGTGTCGTGTGCAATAATTTGCAAGTACGTGGTATGCTGTACCAATCTCGTCTGCGATGGATGAGCGCTGTGCGCTGTGTACCCGAATAAAACGTTGCTGCCGTTGTCGTGTTCCTGAGTGTGAGACTTGATACACAGCGCTGCGGCGAGCCCTCCAAAAAAAGGCACCGCGCCGAACCCGACATCAGCACAGCAAAGCAGCAGAGTGCATACAGTAAACCTCCTGGTGGCCTGCGTTTCATCGCTTCTCCGTGCCCTGCCGCTCTCTCAGCCCTTTGCAGGAAAAAACAAAAACAAGCTGTCAGAAACGACACAGCAAGATGCTGTACCTGCTGTATGTACGTGTGTACTCGTACGTTTACCCCAATAAAAGTAGCTTTCGTGGTACCAAGGTTCCATGTATCCGCATATAATCACGATAGAAGAGCGCGGCTTCGGACACACTACGCACGAGAAAACGAGACAGAGATAGAGGCAGGAGAACCACCAGAGAGAAAGACAAGAGTATTTGATCCTCAGAGGAGCTGCACCCGGCGACCACAGCTAGACGTGCGTCGCCTATCTCGTCGGAGCTGGCCGAGGAAGAGATTTCCACAGCCACATCTCTGCACACAGCTATAGCTGCTGTTACTACAAGTCTTAAAAAAAGCAAGGTCAACGAACGAAAAAGGCGCAATTGCGCAGGGCATCCGCCGTTTTCACATCACCAGCCCTGTCCCCCACCGTGACATATGGCTCAGACCACACGCCTGTCGCACGGGGGCCGTCCCGACACGTGCCGTTTCACACGGAAGTAAAAAAATGTCACGAGGCAACGACGCAAGCACGTGTGGTATGATGGTCAGCCAGCTCCATTTGGTCGCGCCTACACAGTAGTACTCTTGGGGTGTGCTTGACCAACCGCGGACGCTCGGGGGGATGTAGACCAACCGTCAAACGTGGTCCTTGTCGTTTTCATCTGTAAGTATATTTTTCTGGCTCGAAATTTGCATTTGCTTTCGAAGTTGTCTTATATTAGTGCGCACCCCCCCGCTCGGAGCGAAGGGGGATGGAGAGAAGAAGGGCAGACCCCGGGGCTGCTCCAGTATGAACCCCCTGCTAACATCCGTAAACCTGAGCCAAACTCCATCCCCAACTGGCGACGTCGATCTCTCGATGCCAGCCAGCCGAATCGAATGACAATACAGAGGCGAATATCAGGTAAAAACAAATTACCCATACAACGTATGCACACAACATACACACCAACCACAAGACGTACACGTCGTATACCACAACGCTGCACGTGCAATAAAAGCATAATATATACATGACGTGTACATACCAGCAACAACAGAAAACGACGCGTAAACAATACTCCGTATACTCCGCGCCCCATGCCATCCCCCTACGGACAAACCTCTCTCCTACGATTCAGATTGCGCGCATAATCCGAGCTGATGACGCAACACCACGACGTGTATACGGAAAGGCGACAATCACAGTAGCAAGAGTAACAAAGCAAAAATAAAAAACCCGGCCATGCCCCCGCGTCATACCCACAGCTGATGCACCGCGTATCGTGCAGCTGAACAAAGCATAAAACGGCTAACCCCCCCCGCAACCTGCGCAATCTATGACACTCAGACACCAGCAAAGGCGCCCACAAAGTACGTATACCGAACAGCAGCCACTGGGTCATACCGCTGCTGCGACTAGGTAACTCCCCCTCCACTGACTCCCTCAAAAGCACGGGCGGGTGGGTGGGAAGCTATACCAGCCTTTTCCGCACTTTGGACCTGTCTTGACGACCCTGCGTCGCTGTGTCCTCTCGCTCGCGATTCAACTGCTACAGCAGAACTGGTCCCTGGTGCACTTTGGACTATACGGGTATAACGACCCGTGTTGATCTAATTGGTCAACTTCTCCCGAACATACAAAACACATATTTTCTCGTACCTCGATAAATTTCCGCTTTGCATTTTGCTTTCGAAGTTGTCTTATATTAGTGCGCACCCCCCGCTCGGAGAGAAGGGGGGTGGAGAGAGGGGCAGACCCCCGGGGCTGCTCCAGTAGCAACCCCCTGCTAACATCCGTACACCTGAGTCAAACTCCATCCCCAACTGGCGACGTCGATCTCTCGATAACAGCCTCCAACATGGGGTTGGCTCACGTTGCGGATGCCTAAGCTACCCCTCCCCCCGTCCCATGCACTTGTTGCGATACTTTACAACTTCTCCCTTCGTCCACCTGGCTCGCATAACCGCACCTACGCGCCCCCCCCATTTGTTATCGCTTCATACCCGGCCCGGGGCATTTACTGACTTGCCCCCACTTCGTACCCTGCCCCGGCTGGATTCTGCTGCCCGTGCCCTTTTGGGCCATCACGCTTGCTACCCAACCGGCGTCCTCCCCATGACTACGTACGTACGCCTTGTACTAGTCGGAGGCCCACCGACCCTTACGCCACAAGACCTCTGGTGTAGCCCCCCCGGCCGACAGGTGAGTTGCGCCTCAAATCCTCAGGGAATGCAGGGCGTAATCCTCCGCCTGCACGCCCGCCAACATAACCACCGCTCGCAGTGAAGCCGTCGCTTGCTACTTGGTCCGCATGGCCCAGTTGCCGTTACCAGTACCAAATGAAACCAGAGGGGTCGAAGAGGGAAGGAACAGGCAACAAGACATCAACTCGAGCATAAGATCGTCGGCGCCCCCCCCGGCGCCCGCGGGCCTCGGAGGACCCGTCCTCACACGCGTCAGAACCGCACCCTTCTGCAGCTGATCTCCCTTCGACCAGCGAAAGCGGACGTCAACCCGGTCAGCGGTCGACCACAGCGCTTCCGCCAGCTGGGAATCACCGCGAAAGAATGCGACGTCAGCCCGCCGCAAACAATACGACTCGTGAACTCGCGACCTCGTTTCCGCAAACATTTCAGACGCGCGGGTCAAGAAACAAAACGATGCACACAGAGTAAGCCACAGAACCCGACCCCCAGCGCGCCACGATGGAATCAGAGTTTCCCCCGCAAGCAACATTCCCCAAGAAATGGGCCGACGCACGGTTGCTCGGTTTCCCATGTCGGCGTGCGAGCGAGCAGCGCCTTTGAGGGCGTTAGCGAGAACAGGGTGGGTTGTGTCGAGCTCGAAACCGCGCGAAATACGTTGAAAGTATTTGGTCGCCGACAAATTACTCTCGATGGTTGCCGACCACAATTGGTTTGTGGCAAACGCGTACGCTACGTACTCAAACAAGCACCACACGTTCGCCATAGCATCAAGACCGGGCTGGAGAAAAACCTGCACCCCACAACGCACCCAGAAGTCTACCCAGGCGCCAAAATGCCCCAGATAAGTCTGTTCAGACCAGACCGCAACTGCGTTGCGCATGAGCTCGAGGCCAACACCGAAGTACAGAGAGACGTCCCGGCCTCCCCCAAGTCCTGGGCCTGCCACGGAACATCAGGGCGCACGCAGTGCAAATTGAACGGACAACAAGGTCGCGATCCCAGCGTGAGATAAAATCAGCAGCGACATTAAAAACACCCCGCACGTGTTTCGCATCAAAAGGCCAACCCGGGGAACAATTCCAGCGCCCCAAGGAGGCGCATCAACGCACCAGACCGGGGCTCCTTACCCCTACGACACCGCCGCACCCACTCAACGGTGGCTTCATTGTCCCCACGCAACAACACACAGCCGCCCGTCGCAGACGGGCGCTCAGCGCACGGAGACACCAGGACCCACGCCAACACCACCATTCCCAACAGTCCAAGGACGTTGATGGAAATATCGTTCTCGCCAGCGACGGCCTTACTCGAGCCGCAGAAACGAGACTGTTCGGCGGGATCAAGCTCATAACGCCAGTAAATGCCAGTTTCGAGGCAGAAACCTCCGACGGTCGTTTTGGAAGCATCCGAAAACAGAGTACGGCGGGCCGGGCGCTCCAGCAAGTGGTACAACGGAGCCGTCAAACTACCCCCCCCGCGGTTCGAGCCCCTCAGCATCGAACCATCGCCAGAACTCGAGGTCCCCGTGGAACTCGGGCCCTAGAACAACTCGCCGCCCAGTGTTTGCGGGACGGCATGCATAGTCAGCGCCGGGGGTGATGCGTGGCATCCCCACCAAGGCCAACATGCGCTGGACGAAGAACAACCCCGAACGGACGGCGAACGATACGTGCATGAGAAACCCGACTAGCTGCGACACGTGCTTCGCAAAAGCGGAGGCCCTAGATGCCGGCCACGCCGCGAGAAGCTCCCGCAGCTTGCCTCGCTTATTCGGCGGCAGCGTCACCGTGAGGGACACAGTGACAATTATCCAACCCAAGACCTCCAAACGGGTGTCCCAATTAGTGAATTTAAAGCTAGACAAGAGGGGAGGATCAGATGCCCCACGTTCGCCCAGCAGGCGAAAGTGGTCCGACGCGAGCGACTGCACCGCTCGCTGGCAGCGATGACCGTCCGGCCACCATTGCAACTCAACGAGCATTCCATCGTCGACGTAATACCGTACGAAAAAACAGCTCCCGGTACTACCCCCCGCGCCAGGGACGGGCTCACAATCCCCCGGGAGCGGCACGACCGACCCGCCCCGCGGAGGGGCGACGACGACGTGCGCGACGGCAGCCGCCCCTTGGCGAGACACGACTGCGTCTTGGAGCGTTGAATGAGTGCGAGAATGTTCGAGCGCTGACGCAACCAAACCCCAGAACCCGGGGCTGTTACGCCACCCGAACTGCAAACGCAAGTCCACAACCACGTGACCGCCGGCCACATACCCAATGACGGGCGCCCCGGCAGGGTCCACCGGAATCTGCCGAAACGCGCC
This sequence comes from Macrocystis pyrifera, assembly GCA_031763025.1. Classification (NCBI taxonomy): domain Eukaryota; class Phaeophyceae; order Laminariales; family Laminariaceae; genus Macrocystis; species Macrocystis pyrifera. Next base: position 7,929,250 of record JASSKH010000009.1, on the reverse strand, counting down.
TTTGACGTCTATCCGACACAAAACAATCCGAGCGTTCCTACCGTGTTCCTGACGCATGAATAAAACCCGCATAAGCACATCGCGAAGCACGCTGCCGAGTTCGCATGTCGGGGCCGAAGAAAAAATTGTGTCACCGTTAACGCTGGTCGGACCGCCAGCGCGCGCAAAGGTGAGATCATGAACGATACGAAAATTGGGATTCAGAACGACAGCCAAGGGTGAAATACGCAGCCCCCGAATCTCCGCCGCGGAACCCAAATCAAAAACAAGGGCACGCCCAAAAGTCACGTCCGCACAAACCTTCTCAAGAATAGCACCCTCGTGCGGGAGAGTGTTAGGGTGATTACCGTACTCAAGTTCAGTAGTTCAATCTCCCCCACGGGCAACGCAAACCAGCGAGCCCGGAGACAGCACGTGGAGCAGCGGAGTAATCGCCGGGAACGGCTTGATGGTCCCGCACCAGTGACGCACGGTATCCAGACATATATGCGGAGCAAGATGAGATGGCCCAACGGCGGCCACGAAAGATGCAATGCTGCCCTGACACCGACGCAAAAGAAAGGTACCTACGCCAGGGATCTGATCGAGACTCGCATAACCTACCCTAGACAAGGACTGTGCTACATTAGCCTTCGCGGAAAGCCACGACTCAACCTCAACACGCCGATGCACGGTACACGATAGATCACTAGGCAAAAACGGCGAGCACACCCCCACATTACCTCTGTCCCCGAAGAAAACAGAACCCGGAGACACGACGACGTGCTCCCGCCCACGCCGCCGTCGCCAGCTAGAGCATCCAACGCAAGCCCCCGCAGCCCCCTCCCGGCACCGCGCTTAGCCGCCGGCTTCGTCGCCTCGCTGCGTGCCGTGGGCGTCGCAACCGCCCCGCCGGTGGTAGGGGAGGCCTAAGAACCCCCAGATGATGTTGCCCCGACCGAACGGAAGGGCCCGAGTCCTCATCCGGAGCTAGAACCACCGCCCCCAGATGCCCCCCCGCCACCCGCAGCCCTCGGAGAGTTGGCCGCGCGCAGGGCCGAAGCGCGTGACCCGGCCTCGGCCGACGTCGAGATGCCGCCACCCCCAGCGCTGAGAGCGGCGGGAGACGACGAATCCGAGGGGAGAGCGTCATGCACGAAGATATAATCGCGCCACTTGCACCTCCCCGTGGCGGCAAACATTTTACACGGCTGAAAGCCCTTGTTCCTGGCGTGCCCGGTGCCCGGGGAAGCAGGCATAGCCGCGGCCTTACGTTTAGAATACACTTCCCCCGCGAAGCGGCCCCGAGATGTTTCTTCGACAATCTTCAGGGGTTCCCCCCCGCCCTGGTAAAACGTGGACTTCCGGCCAAAGGCCGGAAAAGGGGGCACTGCAAACATCGTGTCCGGGGGGGGAGGCACCACGGGTGGGTGGCTTGACAAGGCGAAACGCATGAGGTCGTTGACCCACAGCCGAAGATCGTGAGTGACCATCTCGCACATCACGCTCCTTGCTTTGACGCTCGAAAGGCTTGCATAATTGCACAGCGTGTGAGTACGGAGGTCGGCGGACGCCGACGAGAAGGCAGAGCTGAGAGGAGCCAGCCGCTCCAGGCACGGCATCAGCGTCTGCCGACGGCGACAGCCCGAAGGACAGCACCCCGATGAGCGCCGACCGCACGAGCTCGAGGCGGTCGGTGACCATTAGGCAACCGTCGGGGGGCCCGTCCGTACGGGGACCGAACTGAGTAACGTCGACGTCGCTCACTGAGCGGAGCTGGGCGGCCACCCGTACCGTTACATTAATCGACTCCCTCACGAAGGCTTGGGGGATACGGCCCCGGAGTATCCAGAGCCGTTGGGGGCCAGACTTTCTCCAGAGGGCAGCCTCGCCGACCAGCTGGGACTCTTGCAGCAGTCGCTCCCGAGCGTCACGGCTGTCGCGGGACGCGTCCCCTTGAGCGGCCTGGTTTGCCACGAGCTGCTGGAGAACGATGTCCAAATGGGCGCACTGCGCCGTGCAAGTTGACACGGAGTCTTGAATACCAGTCTTTACCGCACCTTGGACCTGTCTTGACGACCCTGCGTCGCTGCGTCCTCTCGCTCGCGATTCAACTGCTACAGCAGAACTGGTCCCAGGTGCACTTTGGACTATGCGGGTGTGTTGATCTAATTGGTCAACTTCTCCCGTACATACAAAACACATATTTTCTCGTACCTCGATAATACTCCGCTTTTGCCTTTCAAATATACATAACTCGGCCATATTTGAGTAAGTTTGGAAATTATTTGCTATCCGTCGGTAACGGGGGGGATACAAGTGGTCGTTATAGTCAATTTTTCACGAAGCGCTAACACTCTACTCAACTCTTAGGTTCAGACAATGCGATACATGCGGGTTGATCATGTCAAACAGAAAACCTCGAGTAGGTTTAGCAATCTGGGAGAAAGTGTCTTTTGGGGTGTTTTTGACTTGAAAATTGCGTAGCGCGGTCTGCACTCCGGAATCGTCATCTGCAATATATAAATTTCCTGGTTTGATGCAAACGTGGCGCAGCCGCGTTTATGGCCCGTGGCCCGTTTTGGCTGTGATTTGGGGTCAGGGTTAGGGTTAGGGTCAGGGTTAGGGTAGGATTAAGATTTGAGTCAGGGGTTGGATTGGGTCTTCGCCCGCACCTTGATCCCAACAGGAATCAAAATACCTGAACAGCCTATTAACCTAAAGATCCTTTCTCCCAGATTGTAACGGGACCTTACAGAAAAATTGTCGGAGATGATGTTGCGGAACTGCCTACTGGGGATCACGACCAGTACGCGATAAGCCGTAGCCGCAGTATCATAAAACCCCGTAGTACATTGCTGTGCGATCGATCGATTGGGGGTACAGCAGCTAAACCTGAGGCGATTATTGTTCATGTTGGAATTAATCTTGAAAATTCCGGAATTTTCTGCCAAGTAGCCACACTCACAGATCCCTTCTCCCAGATTATGGTGTTTGCGAAGTTCACATTATGGTTGGGTTTGGCGTATTTTATTCTCCCGATCCCAACAAATAATCAACTTCCCAAAATAAGGACCCAAACTCGGCCCATATGGGCCATATCTTCACAAACTTTTCGGGTTGGGTTTGGCTTCTTGGGTTTGTTTTTTGGCTTGTGATCATTGGCCAGGACAACCCGGAGATGCCCCGGGCGAATGAAAACATCGTATTTGGCAAGAAATCAAATCGTCTACGTCACGTACACATACGCACAACGTACCCCAGCACAAGGAGGGAGGCATGTGATACATGGGTTGCCCCACACACCACCACGCTATCTAACCAAGCGCACGGCCCATTTGGCGAGTCCGTGTCAACGCGAGGTCAGCAAAGTCATGAGGCCATATGCGGCGGAGGGCTGGCAGCGTGGAGCTTCAACATCGTTGACGGCGCCCTGTGCGTTGTGGACTGCTTCTGAAGATGTTTGCTCCGCTGTGCTGCTTGTTCTTGCTGATTGATGCGGCAACAAAGTAGCGGTACTCTGGGCTCTGGCGCGTGTTACCGCACCACACGCACACCCACACACATCACGCCTACGCACGCACTGCACAACGGGCTGCGGTCGCATCGATTGGCACTCTTCGCATGGCTGCCATAGAGCACAGAGTACACACACTCGCAGCCAGCCACGCAGCAGCAGCAGCAGCGAGCAGCATCTCGCACGAAGCCGTTGTTTTCCATTTTTCGTACTTTCATTTCGTTGTTTGTCATTTGTTGCTGTATTCCATTTTCCTAGAGTCTTATTTCCAGTCCAAAACTGAAATGATCGTTTTGGATTCTCGCAATCAGTTTCGAACCCGATTCTGTGTCGGTTTGGTGAATAGTCTGTGGTTCTCGACCCAACCATATTCGGTTCTTTCGCAAACACTCTATTGCTAAACCTACTCCGAGTTTTGTAGGGATTTTTGTTCGGACGAAAACGTCCGTGATTGGCACCACCATCGCGCCACGTTTATCACACGAGACGAGAGGTCGCGTGCGCGAGGAAGAGGAAGACCTTTGTTGTAGCTCGCTTCTCAGACAATCGGCGGAGCAGAAGGCAGCCTCAACACCGTGCTCGTGTCTCAGTGTCTCCCGCCTATCGTATGTATGTGCCTTGTCGTGTGTCTCGGAGTCTACGTTCTTTCTCTGTGAGAGGGTGGAAAATCGGCGCCTGCGCAGCCTGCTGTCCCTGCACGTACTTGCCTTCATCCGCCCATCGGCCACAGGCGCAAGTTGTTTTGCGTGCGTGCGCGTATCCAGACCACATAAACACCTGCACCAGACTACAATACCAGCAACAGTAGGTTTGTCTCCGTCTATCCGAGCTCTAGCCCTCGCCCGCAGCATCGGACAAACCCAGCGCTTGCAGTGGCTAGAACGCGTTTCCTGTCAAATTTCAAACTGAAGCAGTATAGTAAAACACACATATTACCACCACGTCCGGAAATGTAAAGAGATTCTTTGTACTCGTAATAATACCCAAACAGTCATTGTATTTCCGGAGATAGTGATAGTGCCGGCACCACTTTCTGTCCGGAAATGTAAGATATTGTCGGCGCTGATTTTTATATTCGAAGAGCCCTTACATCATCGGACATAGTAGTATCATTCACGCGAAAAACCCAAAACCAATTGTAAAACCAGGTTGAACGAACTCTCCGCGAGGAAACCACATCTCGTAATTTAAAGCGCTAAAATAAACCCCAGGTGTAGGATCGGAGTCCGATTGGGGACCACGACTCCACGACCCCCAATTTCGGTTTATCGGTCCTCCGTGTTGTAAAGATCTCTTCTGTCCTCTCCTCTGTCGATTACTCTATAACCGTCGTGCGTGTGTGACATATTGCACAACCCATACCGAAGCTGAAGTATCAACAAACAGAAAGATCGACCCCGACGAGTATAGCACTGATAACCAGCCCACAGCTAGTTGCTTACTTTGAGCCGAACTCTGCCTGCTGGGGTGTCGTCTGTGCCGGTGTCGGCTGGTCTCTCTCGTCACTTCCACCAACTGTAACTGTGACTGACTTATCGCAAAAAAAGACAGGCAACCCGAGAACAGCGCTCGAATGGTTTTCAACGAGCGCGATAACAATAACAACAGTAGCTGTAGTTGGAATGTCAGCCGGGTTGGGGCCAACCTGTAGAAACTTTACATGATCTTGATCCCCTCTTATAAAACCTTACCTTCCTGGGACGCACCACGAGGAAGAGCTACCTACTCCAGCTCACACACGCCGGAACACATGTGATAGCTCATCATATGTATTGTAGCTTTCGAATAGATCACCCCCATTAAACGTGCATGTACATGCGTAGAAGAAGAGTTCTCTCCTACTACAGCTCACATCCGGCTAACGTGTGATTGATTGTTTATGTGGCTCCTATAGATGACGGTTTTATATATCCCGAAAGCTAATATCTTGTCTTCGGTGCGTTGTTCTGTCCAACTTGTGAGAAGTTTCGAAGCCAGACCCTGTTTGTACTACCACCTGCACCCAATGGAAAGCTCATTCAGCAAGAATGAACTACTCCCATTTCCAGGCATGCTTATTTTCAATTTTACCGCACGATATTCCGCAGCCGCTGAAATGGCGCACGTAAAAACCGTTTTCTCAAAACTTTCACGTGGCGTTTCCATTTAAGCATCTCGGCTTCTCCTAACGAATGATACTATCCAACACAGGCACGTTACCTGGAACGAAGCGCACAGTAGAGAAAACTATTTGCGATCGCGGCCGGTTCAATGTGGTGTGTTTATTTTTAAAGTGTGTATTCAACCACGGACCGCCATCACGACATCGCGCATGCGCACCACAACAACCCGCAACCTGAGCGTTGGTCGCGCTTCTTTTGTCACGCCCCCAACCCCCATCTCCTCAAGGAGCATGTCTCACGGGTACCGCTCTGCGAAAACACTCTCGATTGCCTTGGCGGCCTCTTCAACTCCGTGGGGTTCAGTGAACGGCTTGCGGTGTCCTCTTCTGCGCGTCGAGGAGCGTTCTCTTTTGACGACGGCACAGGACTCGTTCGACGCTCACGCTAAGGGGTTCGAAGCCGGTTCGCAGTGGACCGACGAGAAACTTCCAACCAGTCAGGCGAATGCACGCGCGCCGCACGTGGTCTGCACTGAGTACAGCCGCGGTCGCGAGACCATTTCGCACCTGCAACAGTTACCATCGCCCGAGGCTGTGCGGCCCGTAGCCCACTCCAGTGCTACCGGGGCTTGCATTTTCGTAACAGCGTCGCGTGATGAAGCGCGAGCAATGTAGGAGAACGCGGACTTTGGACTGACCAGCATCTCGCCATTTCCATCCGCGCTGAAAGTCGCTCCCGGTGTTCTGAACACGACGTTAGTCATCTCGACCAGGATAGCCAGAATCTGGGTAGACCGTCCACGACTCACGGGCATTCGTTTCGCGTGGACAACGTGGAAGGCCTTCACCTGGAGCTGTCGCCGGGCACGCTGCCAGAAACCTCGCCTCAGGCCGATATGTTCATCGCTGAGCTGTTGGATGGCCTCATGTCGGAGTCGATAAACCTCCATGCTTCCGATGTATGGTCGTATCCGGTTGCGGCAAACGGCGAGCACCTCACAACTCCTGCAGGAGCTGTGCGCAAAACGGGTTGGGGCATGGCTGCTACATTGGTACACGAGCTGAGCGTGGCGGGCAGGACAGTAACATCTGCTCTTGGGGTAGCATCTCCATGCATCACGGTGGTGCCGATCTGCTGTTGGTTTCAGGTGCGTGCCTACATTTGTTTTACGGCGATTACATGTCAAAGGAGGTATACATTAATTTCCCCATTTTTCTCTTTTCGTTCGAGAAAAATGGGGAAAATACGAAAATAGTGGAAGGCTGAACGGGGGAAATCTGGGGCTGCTTGTGGAGGGGTATTGAATCGTGCGCTTTCTTCAACAAAAAGGATGGGCAAAAGGGTCATAGGGTTGGCGACGGGTGCAGTTGGTTGACCGGGAAAGACACAAGCGGGGAAGCGTTGAGATAGAGGGAAAAAATACCAAATATTATTGTATACTGTATTCGTGGGTGTCGACGAACAGGGGTCTGGCATTCGGTAGGAGGTCGGCGAGAGTTGAAGAATACTAATAGCGGGTGTGTGTTATATGTATGCTATTAAGTGTGGATAAGGTCCACAGCACTTGTTGAAAATAATTCCAGATCCACGAGCAAACAAACACGATGTGATAATCACTATAAACTTGCTTCGAGGCACGCGGACTTTCTCGTATTACGTATTAATAACAGCTGTATCCTAAATGAGATTCCACCAGCATACTATACAGTCGAAGTTTGTTTCTTGCGACTTTTTTTCAGTGTAGGCAGAGAACAAGTTTCCCAATGGGGTTACTGGTTTTTCTCTAAAACTTTAGATGATAGACACGTTATTCACAGTGCTTTAGAATCGCGCGGCCGAGAGGAATCCAAAACCGGACTTGAAGAAAAAAAACATGAACTACGACCATTTTCGAAAAAAAATGGGAAATATCACGCCGGAATTAACCCGAAATGTTGAAAAACAAGAAAAATGATCCGATTCGAAATAAAATTTAGAGACAACGAGACGACGCTCAACGGATGCATGCCTGGTTTGTCGAGGAGACATGTGTATGTACACAGGACTAGGCGAAGTAATTTATTTTATACATCCACAATGAATGGTACATCTGTCCATACACGATAATATACATGTCATATACAATTTGAAGTTCCATGAATAGGCTTTTCTCGGCCCACATATTCTTTTTCGAAAAAATACCGCAAAGGGGTCCTGGGTCCAGGTCTAATTCATCCGAATTCGAGGAGTTTTTCGACATCCATCGAGTCAGTTTTGCGCTATACTCTCCACAGCTGGAACCGGGAAACAGTAGAAGATTGAATGGAGGAAATCTGAGGTTGGTGGAGTGGTATTGAATCGTTGGCATGCTTGGGCAAAGAAGATGGGCAAGAGGTGCATAGAGTTGATGACGGGTGCAGTTGGTTGTCTCTTTTCGCCTATATACCTCGCGTTAAAAAAAATCAAAATCATACATATCCACAGCAATTTGCCCCTGGATGAGATACGTTCGAAACCGGTGTAAAAAAAATATAATGACAACTGCTTCGGCCTCCAAATGTTTTACACATTTTTGTCGGAAAAAAGAATTCCTCCGACGCAACAACAAAAGAGGAAGGTTGTCGTAGGGACAACCTGGTGTTTCGCGGGTAACGGGTAGAAACGATAAACCAGTGAAGGAATGAGACGGTTTTGGAGGGTTTCCCATATAATAACAAGGGATGTTTAGTACGGGGGTAAGAATGAAAAATATTAGAAGTTCCGGATGATTGATGAAGAAAGACCAACGCAGTTTAGATACATGCAAGCAGCGGTAGAGCGGTGTGAAGCGGGGTCGTCGGTGCAGCGAGTATCCAGGATAGATATCTAACAGGCAAGGCCCTGCACGAGCTGAGTAGAACCGGGCAACGGGCGTCATGGAGTCGTCTAGTTGTTTTTTACAGGGTAAGGGACGTCAAGGAGTCGCCAAGTGGTCAGCAGTCGTTGAGCCTGTGCGTTGGGAGGGTCGACGAGCAGAATGGGGGAACCTCTTCCCGCTATACAGCAGCAGGACGAGGAGCACGACAATCTTGTGGGAGGCCCGGGCCCAAGGCGGGGGTCGACCCAAGGGAACGGAGCGACCGGTAGCGCGGAGGACGATCAGTGTTCAGCAGAGGGGTCGGGCAACAACGACGACGGTAGAGTGCGAGCAAAAATCCTGAGTAGCCGGGGGACGAATAGGAACGTGCACTTTGAGGGTAGCCAGACAGTACACCAAGGAGCTCACATGCGGTCGGGTAGGGGGGGTAAGGGGGGTTACACGTCGCAAGGTAGGGGGCGTGGGAACGGCTCGTATGGGAATCACAAGCAGTCCAACTCCATGCAACATGCTCCATCGCAGCGCAACGACCAATGTTTCCCCGGAAAAGAGTTTCAGGGCCCCCCATGGTCGGGTGGAGGGAGTTCGTATCAGCAGGAGGAAAGGGAGAGGCGGGCTAGCAATCAGCCCACGACCTTTAACGGGCCCTCACAGGCACCCCGGGGCCCGGGAGATCCGCCGCATCAGCAGCAGCAGAAGCAGGGGTGGGCACTGCAGCAGCCGCATAGCCGGGGCACACCACATCAGCTACAGCAAGAGTGGGCAGCACAGCAAGAAGGGTGGGCATACAGGGGGGGGGGGGGGGGGGGGGGGGGGGCACCACAGCAGCAGCAGCAGCAGAAGCAGCAAGGGTGGGCAGCAAAGCAATGCGGCAGGGAAAACGCGGGGGTGGGGGGGGTGGGGGATAGGTTGGGGCGGGAGAGTACCGAACCCTCGACAGCAGTAACATCGGCCAAGCATGCAGCTACAGCAGCAGCAGCAGTCAGGCCTGGGGTGTTCGGGGATGAAAGCGAGTGAGAGATAGATGTGTCGGTGTCGCGACAGCGGCACATGGGGGCACCCGAATGACAGTAGGGGTGGACGGGGGAGGAGACAAGTCCGTGAGAGAGGGGAGCACGGAGGTTGCACCGGCAGCCGCAGCACGAAGCAGCTCCGGGGTGGGGGGACGGCATCAGCTAATTGCTCAGCACCAGCCCGCAGTGGGGGGAGGGAGGATCATCGAAAACTCGTCCGTGTTGCAAGGGGGGGGGGGGGGGGGGGGGGGGGGGGGGGGGGGGGGGGGTGGGGGGGGGTAGGGGGGAGGGAAGGCGGTGAGGAGGCGGGGATCGGGGAAGCAAGCCATCAGCAGCGGAGACGATGTGGCGCAAGCGCAACCGCACAACAATGGTCTGCTCATCATTCATACGGAAACCATTCAAGCGCGCGAAAAATTAGCGGCCCAGTGTGGGAAAAGCAGTTTCGGACGTGGCCGGGGGCAGGGCGATTGGTTTCCCAAAGAAGCAAGCAGAGAAGGTTCCGGGACTGCGGGTGTCCCCAGTTGGGGTAGTAGAAGAGCGCGAAAAGATAAGGATAATCCACGACATGACATTCGAGCACGAAAATGGGCGCGGGTCGGTGAACTCGACGACGGATTGGGATGAGATTCCGGCATGTGCGCTGGCGGGGGTGATGCATGAAGTTTTTCAAACGGTAGTGGGGTTGAGGATTAAGTTCGGGCATCGAGCGCGAATTCGTGTTAAACAAATGGACGACAAAAATGCATTCAGACAGATCCCAGTAGACCCTGACGGTGCAGAGGCGTTCGGGAACGTATTGGGGGAGTACTTTTTCGTCGATTTGCGCTTGCAGTTTGGGGGGAGGGGTACTCCGGGGTGGTGTGGCGTGATATCAGCTGTGATACAGCATGCGCAACGCAACACCACGAGAGCATCCGTTTCGTTCTCGAGGGCGGGAGACCGCGCGGTAGAGCACGTGACGGTTCCGCAGGCACGGGGCGTCCAGTAGCCCAGTGGCCGGTAGAGTGCGTAGTGCGGTCAGCGAACGGGGGAGGGCCGCACGGCCTAGCCTTTGTGTTTTTTTCTTTATGGATGATGCCATCTCAGTAGAGGTTCAGTGGGATCCGGAAGGGGAGCGGTGTTTGGACTTGTCTCGATCGCTAGCGGGAATCCACGAGCAAGCTATGGGCGAGAGGTCAGAAGGGGAGGAGCCGTTACTTTCGGAGAAAAAGTGACAGGCTGGGCAACGCAACAAGAGGTGTTGGGGTACGATATTGACACGGAGAGCATGACTCTTGCCCTCCCGAAACGAAAGGTGGACGGATTACGCGCGCGATTGGCAGATTGGCCAGCAGGGCGGCAGACGGCAACGGTGAGGGAGGTGCTAGTGTTAGCAGGAAAGTTGCACCACGCATCCGTTGTAATCCGGCCCGGACGGTACTTCGTCCGTCGGCTTCTGAAGTTATCTAATCTGCATCTTGACGGGATGGAGCGGGCCGAGGGGGGGGATGCGTGGGGTAGGTTCAGAAAGCAGAAGGAAACGAGACGAGTTTTACGGTTGTCGCGGGAGTTCATGGCAGACGTGGGATGATGGATAAGGTTTTTGGAGACGGGGGGAGGGTACGGGGGGGAGAGAGCATAACAGCACCGTCTTTCAGCTTCGTGGAGCAGCGGCCGAGTAGAACCTGGTTTTCGGACGCTTCCTTGACAGCGATAGGGGGGTTGTGCATGGAAACGGGGCTGTACTGGAGATTCGCCCTGCCAGAAGAGGTGCAGAAGCGTACGATACGGGGGGGGCAGGTGGTAGCTGATTTATTTTCCATTAACCTGTTGGAGATCATGGTCACGGTGGTGACGGCGTTCGTAATGGTGGACATGAGGGGCGAAAGACCTGGTAGGAAGGGGGAGGGCAGTTTTGATGAGGGCAGATAACGAAGCAGCCGTAACCTGGGTAAAGAGGTGTCGTGGGGGTGGGGGTGTACTCGATGGGAAAGATGTACTCGATCTCATGCATGGCCGTGGTCGTATGACCATAGACCCTCGCATCCCTACAATGCCGGGACGGAGCATGTCGGGTTTCCACCAACCAGGCTGACATTGCTTGCACCAAGCGCGAAGCGCCGTAAGGTGTCCGGCGAGTCGCATGAAGGGTGAGCTGCATCCTACTAAGAACCGCTTGTGAGGCGGACTTGCATATGGATGACAGCTGCAATGAGTTAGTTTAATTCCCGGTGTAGACACTTCCAGAGACAGCAATGGGAGTACTATGTAACTGCCTCTTGGGTGCCTTACCTTGAACACAACGTGATACGATCAATTCCCTTGCGCAGAGCAAAGGTTCTATACTCCGCATAAATTATCTAACTCGACGACCACCTGTGGGCGACCGCCAAAACAAAAAACAAAACAAACGGGTATCCTGGATGTCTAGCTCACGTAGTGATCGGCATGTTTTACAGTGTCGTTGCCAACGGACGCCAACCCAACCCATATACAATACATACAATATGGGGGGGGGGGGGGGGGTAAGAAACAAGCGAGAGTAGGGGCGTTGATAAGAATGATGGGGGCGTTAGAAGCAAGGGGAATGAGGTGTTTTCAGGCAAGGCACGTACGGGGGGTCGATAACAGGTTGGCAGACGGTTTGACTAGGTGGCAAGGGGAACAGATTTCCGAGAAACTGAATGCAGAAAGTCCCGAAATCGCTTGGCAGGTGCAGGAACTGGGATCGGGGGAGCAGCTAATGTGTTCGGAGATATTGCGAGAGAGTACGCATTTGGAAGAGTTGCAGCTTTTGATCTCGAAAACTTACGAAGCGAATTGGAGGATGTGGGTGAGCTGGAGATCGTTTGTCGGGAAGGGGTGTTGGCTGCAGAACGACATGGGGGAGATGGAGCTAGTGAGGGGGTTGGTCGAGTTCACGGGGTACTGCTGCGCAGAAAAAGGGAACAAGGAGTCGACTGTAGTAGACAAGTTGGTGGCGATTAATTTCTATCGTGAGCAGTTCGTGAGGGTTTCGGTGCCCATGAGTAACCCATTGATCAGATCGGTGAGGCAAGGTATCAAGAGGGCACACGTAGAGACGGGTAGTCAGCAGAGGGTAAGAATACCAGTGACTTGGGGGATGCTGAGGGGGATGCAAGGAAGCACTGTATTATGGGGGGAAGGGGGGAGGGTGTTATGGATAGGTCTGACACTGTCCTATTTTTTTATGTTGCGAGCATCAGAATTGTTCGCCAAGGAGAGAGGGGTGTATCATATGGTATACTGCTTAAGGGGGGGAGGGGGGTAGCGTTTTTTAAGAGATAACGATCAACTGGCGGAGGGTAGCATTCGGGAAGCAAAATAGGTAGAGGTGAGGTTCAGGTGATCGAAGGGAGATCAAGGAAGAAAAGGAGCGGTACTAGTCAGGACAAGATCAGGACGGTGTGGAGGAGAGGAAGGGGGGGGCGTGGGGCTATTGGTGGAGCGTTTCGAAATGTTCAATGACGGGGAGTTGACAGGGGAAGGCCTTCGATGTCATATCGAAGAACGGACGGTTGGTGGGTCTGGTCCAGGGGGACGGCAACCCAGTGCTTGAGGAAGGTTCTCGCCAGTGTAGGAAGGAGGTGGAAGGAAGAGGGGAGGGGATCGGGGGCAAGTCTGATTCCGGAAGAATTCGCGTTGATTCGGGGAGAATAGGGGGGGCAACCCGACTGGCCGCGAGACGAGTGCCAGAGGCAGTGATTAAGAAAGAAGGGAGGTGGTCGTCGGACTCGTTTATGATGTACGTTAGGGAAAACATGGAAGACCCGGTATGGGTATCAGAGGTATGGGAGCATGGGGGAGGGGAGTTTGAGAGACAGCCAGGACAAGGGACTAGGTGGGGTTTAATACTTTAGGTGCTACTCCGCCCGGTATAGTAAGGACCGCTTGGGATGCTGCAAAGTACACAAACAGTCCCTACACATATCCGGACGAACGGGGAAAGGAACTGCGGTCTCGTGAGGGGAGGCGTTCCACTAGCGGAGCGCGACCGGTAAGGAGGTCGACCGCGTTTCGTTTGTGTGGAAGGGGGGCGTAAGCAAGCGAAAAGGGACGAGGCGACCCCCCCCCCCCCCCTTTTCTCTCTTCCCTCCGGCTTTTTTATATAAGGGTAAGGAAGGTGTACGCATGCAGGGGGGGGACGGGCCAGGGCAGCCCCCCCCCCCCCCCACCATTTCGGCTTCTTCAACGAATATCAAGCATTTTTTCGTGGAAGTTGGCAACCAAAGAGGAAGGTTGTCGTAGAGGCAACCTGGTGTTTGGGGGGTAAGAGGTAGAAACGATAAACCGGTTAAAGAATGAGACGGTTTTGGAGGGTTTCCTATAAAATACCAAGGGATGTTTACTATGGAGGTAAGAATGAAAAATAATAGAAGTTCCGGATGATTGATGAAGAAAGACCAACACAGTTCTGATACGAGCAAGCAGCGGTAGAGCGGTGTGAAGCGGGGTCGTCGGTGCAGCGAGTATCCAGGATAGATAGCTAACGGGCAAGGCCCTGCACGAGCTGAATAGAACCGGGCAACGGACGTCAGGGAGTCATCTAGTTGATATTTTCCCGCCCACCCTCCCGCAACTAATTTCCCGGGGGCAAACGGAGGGGAAGGAGACACAGTGGTCGATTAGAAATTGCTTAACCCCGATCGCACGGGCCGTTTTAAACGGAATCATTACATTCAACAATCGTTTAGCAATCGTGGTGGGTTCCCGATCGCACGGGCCGTTAGAAGCGGAATCATCACATTCAATAATCGTTTAGCACTCGTGGTGGGTTCCCGGTACGAACGGGCCGTCAGAAACGGAACCACCCGAAAGCACAAGCACATAGAGGTCGATTAGTCGTGGATTAATCCCGCTCGCACGGGCCGTTTGAAAACGGAATCATTTCATAATAATCGTTTGGTTTGGTGGTGGGTTCCCGATCGCACGTGCCGTTAGAAACGGAACCACTGGAAAGCACGCGTGTGTTCTGGCAGAATCGTTTGCATCTGGACTGCTGAAGCACCACGCCCACGGGTGGTTGATGGGGGGGACGTTACCCCCGAAGAAGGAGACGAGGGAGAGAGTGAAAATGGCGCAGGGGGAGAAGTCTGCATCATCTGTTCGGGTTGCGCTGCCTCAAGAGAGAGGAGATGAAAGAGAAGGGACCGAGGCGCCACCAGCAAGGACGTATGTCCGCACCAGGCATGTTTGACTTTGTTGATTGATTGCTGTGGTGATTTCCGTTTTTAGATTGATCGTGTATCGATTTAAGAATCGTAGATACTCTGCGAACATCCCCAGTAGCTTGGTAGGTGGTCCGCGTGCCTATCAAGATCAATTTGTGGGTTCAAGTCTCACCGAGTGCATGGTGGTATGGACTTGTTCTTGCATTTTTAATTGATTAGCGGACAGCGCGAGGGCGTGAGTTAGCAGCATTCGATGGAATTCGACGAGCAGTGGGAATGCTGAACCTTATGCGCGACAAAACAAATGGCACTTACCGGGGGGGGGAAGGGACGACACCTGTGACCACGGCTTGTCCAGAAGATCGCTGAGGGAAAAACCAACCTTCTACGAGTTAGGCTGCAATTTGAGAGTTATGATTAAAAAAATATATGAAAAAAAATGAAGATTCATATTTGCGAATGTTGGAAATGAAATAAGATGCACAGACGTATATGTATAAAGCTTCCCTCACTTAAGTCTTCCTGTAGACGCACTGCAGGACTATGACGTCTGTCTGTTTAATTTTTGACTCGTCGAGGGCTCTGGTTGGGCATTGATACGAGTACGAGTGTGAAATGAAAAGCATAAAGGTACTCTAGAATTTAGTTGGGATACGTGCGAATGATGTGAACTCAACGACTGCACGAAGACCCTTCGCCCATGTGCACCTTTGTGACGTCATTACGTATCAGATACCGTAAGAGCATTGATATGCCCACCTTATTGCTGAGTTTGGGGTTGCGTTGGTCTGACGCGGTCAGAACCGAGCAAATATGGCAGAAAGAGGTGTATGTGTTGAACCCTTGTGCCCAACTACAGCAACACGTCTGTTTGCGGCATATCACATATGTACGTATTTATATGCGGGTATCTCATTTTTGAGTTGTTGGGTTGATGTGTAGCTGTGTCGCACGACCGGCGCCACTTATCACGTGCCAAAAGGCAAGATATTTATGGACGAATAAATACTCTACGAGTGCAGCAGCAGAAGTAGTATGGTACTGAGAGCGAAACATCAGAGCGTACACTGTGCGTAATATACTGACTGAACTACAGAGTAGAGGAACACCCCCTCGTCGAGCGCCTGTTACCCCGGTACTACTGATGATGATGGTAGAGAGATGGGTATGAGCTTAGACGAAAACAGTTTGCCTGGCACTGTTATATATGTTCATCAAGCACGTACTGCAGTAAAGAGTGGTCGTGGAATACATGCGTTCAAAGTGGGACCAGGTATTCTCGTCGGCAGGTAACTGTTTACTTGCAGTAGCATTTGAGAAGTTGAAGTATAGTAGTAAAGAGGAGTTTGCGAGCTGTGAATGCGTGATAAAAGCAAACACCCAATGCAGACCTAATCGCTCGAATGCACGTCCGTCCCTTGTGTTTGCCGGGTCAATGCTGCGGAGGCGACGTTTGATTTCACCCAGGAGGATAGCTGGATGACCCGAGCTGCGGTGACGCCATGAGACCGGACGGAGAGGCAGCCGCGGCGGAGGCAACAGCAGTAGTGTTCGGGGCATCGGGGGTGATTCTTACGGAAATGTGATTGCCTGTGAATCTGGATGCATATTTTCATTGCTTGTGTTTTTGAATTGTTTTTCTGGTCGATTTGGATTTCGCGACTGTTATTCGAGTTTCGAGTAGTTTCAACGTCGAATAAAATTTCAGCAGTGAAAAGCGATGTATGATATCTCGCATTACCGTCGCGATCTGTGTATCTATGGCGGGAGTGCACAAGGGGAGGCGCTTCTCCGGAGGAACGGGGTTCCTTGCGATCTCTAGCATGAAATTTTCTTCGCTTAATTTTTATTCTTGATGAGTATGGCTACTACTGTGATATTTTCCATGATTTGCATTATTTGCCCACAACATAGAAGGAGAGGCGTTTGACGAGACTGAACAAGAGGGATTATGAAGCGCCTGGGGGCGTGTGCGGCCCATGCATTACATGTTTTCTGACTTGGAACGTTTGGATAGTACTTCGGAAATTGAGAGTTTGATTTATTTCGTGCTTGAAAATTGGTGCTTTTGTTCAGAGTCAGTACCGACTGAGTGGTCTAGCAGGTAGTGCTATGTAATTTCCTAGGGTGGGTCGGGGGTTCAAGTCTCGCCGAATTCGTAAGTTGATCTTTTCGAGCGTGCGCGCTGGAGACAAAACGAATGGTTATGATTGTGTGCTTGTAGACACCAGTAGCGTTTGGCGAGGGGAGGGCCCCGAAGATCACTGTACTAAGTCGACGAGATTCCACTGAATATCTCTGGAACACTTTCGTGGAAAATGCCGTTTTGCCTGATTGAATCCGAGAAGAATGCCGTTTTACCTGGCAGTGGATTTCGAGAGTTTTACGTGTTTGCAACAGAGAGGCTGGGGATATGAGCATTTGAATACTGATTTGAGGATTTGAGTGTTGATTCGAGAGTTTAATTTTTGAGTTTACAGATTGGATTTTGACTTTCTGAGTTTGATTCGAGTTGATAATAATATTGAGATATATCAGCCCTGCGATGTCGTACATTTTCATGTTCAGAGCTGGGGGGAATATTGATCATGCACAAGAGAATAGGGGATTTAGTATGGTCTTGTATAATGAGTAGAGGGGATGTTGATTGTACTCAGAAACACGACATATAAGGAGGGATGGACAGACCTTGATAGTAGATCTTTATGGGGGTTTTGTGTTGGACGCCTGAAGCCGACCCTCCGACCCGAACCCTAACCCTAACCCGAACCCGAACCCCATGCCAGTGGTCAGTGCTGGGATGCTGTGCTTGTTAAGACTCTAGGTTGGCTCGGCCGGCGTGGATGCTGAGCTTGGGAAGACTCTAGGTTGACTGGATGCTGTGGCTGTGAAAGACTCCAAAGTTGATTATGCCGCGTAAAACATACCCCTAGCCAATCAGAGTGACTAATTAGCTACCCTAGGAAGATCTACTATCAAAGTTTGCCCACTACTGCATATAAGATCCATGGTAGATTGGGGAGTTCCAAACTGGAAAGGGATTCCGGCAGGAGGGTGTTTGGATATCGGGGTAATGTGTGCCCACCAATCCCACTCGTCAGGTGTAACTCTATTCTGCATATGAGGCGAGTCAACTTGACATCGAGGATGTAATATAAGAGGAGTTCCGTGTCATGTCTGTAGTCAGCCATGCGTTCCAGTGCCAGATGCGCCTATACCTTCAGAGATCAATCAACAACATTTAACGTTGCTGTAAGACTGCTGTGTCCGTCAAAGTAGGGAGCGCTGTGTATTGTATCCCATACTACATATACCCAACCTTCCTTAAATACCTGCTGTGCATATGAATAGTGAGTCGTGCCTGTCATGTCCTATATAAAGAAATGGCATTGCACCCTGAAGTCAACTGTTGTGTAGTATAAACTAAATACTCAACGTGGAAAATGACAGGCCAACCAAGGGACGAAGCAAAAAAAAACACCCTCCTGGCAGCGGCAACAAGTTTGTGTTCGAGTGTTGATAGCACTTCTGGAATCAAGTCTTTTCTTTCCATCAAATTATACTTTCCATACTTTCCAACCTCACTCGTAGAAGGTTTTACCCTCAGCAAGCTTCTGGGCAAGCCGCGGTCACCGGTGTTGTCCCTTCTCGCCCCCGGTATGTGCTGTTTATTTTTTGCCTCGCATAGGGTTCAGCATTCCCACTGCTCGTCGAATTTCATCGAATGTAGCTAACTCACGCTCTCGCGCTTTCCGCTTATCGATTTTAATTGCAAGAAAAAATCCCAGAGCCTGCACTCGGTGAGACTCGAACCCACAAAATTGATCTTGATGGGCACGCGGACCACCTACCAAGCCACCGGGGACAATGCGCCGCCTCAGCAACTACTGCGAGACCGAGGAATTACTCCCGGAGGAACATTGCGGCTTCCGCCCCGCACGATCAACAATATATATCTTGCTTGACGTGCGCCGCGGATACAAGAGTTCGGACGACAGAGGAAAATCCCCCTGTACGTGTGCTTCATCGACATACAGAAAGCCTACGACTCTGTCGACCGAGAGCTGCTATGGGAGGTACTCACACGCTTTGGCGTACCTACCATGTTGCTGCGAATTATATCTAATTTCCACGATGGCATGCGGCTCGCGTGCGTACGGATGACGGCGAGCACTCGGAATGGTTTGATGTCACGCAGGGGCTGCGGCATGGCTGTGTGATATCGCCGTTACTACTGTTCATCGTGTTCTTCGCTGCTGTGTTACACGTCGTGCCAATACACTTCAGCCCAGGCGAAGCCATCGTAAGGGAGTTGGTCCAACTCAGTGATGCTGGAGTTATCGGAACCGAAGAGCAGGAGCCGGCGGCGTGCGTGCCGTGCAAAGGGCTGTACGGGGCATGTTGTACGTCGATGACGCACGAATTGCCCCGAAGTAGGCTGAAGGGCTCGCAAAAATGATGACAGTCATCGTGACTGTCTTCGAAGCAGCAGGCTTTACGGTGTCGGAAAATAAGATAGGGACAATGCTTCTACAAACACCAGACCAAAGAACCCTCGCACCACCGCTCGACATCGAAGCACCAGGCCAGAGGTATATGTAGACGGCCCAGTTCTTTTACCTAGACGGCAGTATCCACAAAAACGCTGACCTCTCGCTCGAAATAGGCCGACGGACCCGCCTCGTGCGAGCATGCCCCAAACGGTTCATGCCGAAGCTGTATGATAGGCCGAGGTGATTGAGACCCTGTTGTACGGATGTGTGACATGGACCCTCAGAGGGGAACACTCTGCCAAGCTTCGAACGGCTCACCATTAAATTTGTTGCGAGTCAATGGCTTCCAGCGGCGACTTCGTGCTGACCATACCACCCTCTCGTACGCGAAGGCCCTCAAGATAACATGTTGCGAGAGCATCGAAACGACCATTCGTAAGAGGCGGCCCTTCTTTGCGGGGGGCGTGGCACGGCAAAGCAAGGAGCGTTTGCCCAGTCGTGTAATTTTCGGGACGATGGCTGGTAGGCAGAACCCGAGACCTGGCGGACAGTTAAAGACTTGGCATACATGCATAGTCGAAGACCTTACGGAGTTCCGAGCCGCCACCGAAGAGTCAACGGAACCTGCCCCCTTGATGTTCGGAGTTGAGATCGCACGGTGGTTCACTGCCTACTACGTCGGCTGCAAGGCACCAAGTTTGGAATCCATGACGCTGACGCCGGCCCAAGGTGTTACAGGTGCAGCGAGAGAGGCCACATTGCCCGAACTACCGCGATATCATGACGTTGGTAGACGACCCGAACCACCTCGTGAGATCTACCGGAGCCACATCGTGACGGATACCGCCCAGTCTACCACACCGGTACTCTCCACCCCAGCCCTTATTCGGCAGCCGCATCAGCAGCTCTAGCCGCAGTCACAGCATCAGCAGCCGCAGCAGCAGCCGCCCGTCAAGCAGCAGTCACAGTACCACCACCAGCAGTGGCAGTACTAAATCGAGATCTCACAGCAGTAGCAGTATCAGTAGCCGCACCAGCAGCCACAGGTCCAGCAGCAGTCACAGTACCACCAACCATAGCAGGAGCCGTAGGTCAAACAGCCGCTGCAGTACAAGCATAAGCAACGACACCACCGTCAGCATTCACAGCAGCAGGCGCAGCAAGCGCAGCAGGCGCTGCAATCACAGCAGCCACCGCGGCACAACTCGGCTCCTGTAGAGGCATGACATATACTCATATCTCAATCTGCTTTAGTTGGTCAGTATGATGTATGGAGAAGAGGGTTTGAGTGTTAGATAGCTAATGTCGGGGCGATAACGCACATGACCTTCCGGACCACCTAAATAACAAGCGAATTCACTTCCGCAGAGAACGCGAAGATAAACATTGGCGACAGTATCGAACTGATAGTCGCAATCGTAGGCAGTCTGGACATGATTTAGCAGAGAACGCAAGACGTGCGAGTGGCCTTGGAAAGTGTGTTTTTATCCTTAGGTTAGAGGTACAATTGCTCCTACTGCACACTGTTCGGGCGAAGGAGGCAATCACTATCGAAGCCACCGGTGCACACCTGATGAATGGAGGTATTTTTTTTTTCTCCCTTACAGGGTGCACCGGCTTTGATGGTATTGATGCGACCCCCACCCCCCCACTCCCCCTCGTGCGCCAATGCCTGTGACGGTACAACCGGTGAGGACGCCGGGGGTATTTCCTATGCCACCGTCGCCGAGGGTGATGGCAGCAGTAGGCCCGGCAGGAATGGCGGAGTCATCGGTAGCTGTTCCCCTTCCGCCCTGTGCATTGGTTACCGGTTTACCTCCCCCCCCCCTCCCCCGGCGCGTTGCCCCTCGTGCGCCGGTACCAGTGACAGTACATCCGATGAAGACGCCGGAAGTATCTGATATGCCACCGTCGCCGGAGGTGATGGGAGCGGTAGACTCGTCGAGAATGGGGGAGCCGTTGGTCACTGGTCTCCCCCCTTTCCACCCTATTCACCGTAGGTCGGTTATGCACCCCCCCTCCCCCTCGTGCGCCGGTGTCTGAGACGGTACAGCCGATCAGAACGCCAGGAATATCCGACCTACCACAGTCGTCGGGGGTGACGGTAACGGTAGACCCATCGGTCGTGATCGCAGCGGTAGCAACCCCCCCCCACACACCCTGCACACCCCCCACCACAACCACCAACCAACACCCACCAACCACCAACCCCACCCCCCCCCCACCACCCCACC
This sequence comes from Macrocystis pyrifera, assembly GCA_031763025.1. NCBI lineage: Eukaryota > Phaeophyceae > Laminariales > Laminariaceae > Macrocystis > Macrocystis pyrifera. Next base: position 7,907,902 of record JASSKH010000009.1, on the reverse strand, counting down.
CCCTACCCCCACCCCCACCCCCTCCCACCCAACCCCCACCAACCCCCCCCCCACACAACCCTCAGCAGTGCCGGGACCTAGTGAGCCGGCATCGTCGTCAGCTCGCCCCCCGGAAAAATGCCTCCCCCCTCTGCCCCCCGCGCGTTCTGCCCGGCGATTACTGCTGTCGTGCTTATCCCCCCGTGAGACGTTTAAAAGAGGTGGACAATATTGTCTTTCAAGTGTGCAATGCCCACTCCCACGAGGGTCTTTGGCGCGAAACGACTCAATGGCAATATGTTAAGCTCACCGGTACCCTGATCACTTGCAATGGGTATGTGCAGGCGAAGGGGATGCGCGCGTCAACATCTACGACTACATTGTCTCAGAATGCGCTCCCCCTTCAGCGCGGTTTTGTTGGCCTTGCCAGCCCCAGACAAACATCATCTGCTGTGGGGGCTCTATACTTGATCTTGTTCATTGATGAATGCGACGCGCATGGGATAGCTGTACCCCCTCAAGAGCAAAAGCGCTGCCGACGTGGCCGTGGCGATCCGGAAAGGCTTGACTGACGTGGGCAGAGTCGTCGAGTGTTTACGTACTGTTAACGGCACAGAGTTCGTGAATGCATTCTTGGCGGGGATTACTTTGTCAACTACCGGCAGGCCGGATGATCAGGTGAGCTTCCCCGCGGATCGAACTCAGTGATTGTTAGCCTTGATGAACCTAATACTGTGAAAGTGGAGGTACGCACTTCTGATTATGATATAGCTGAGAGGGTAGGTGAAGGTGAGCTCCTCTCTGAAGTTTGGATGCTGTGGGATTTCCTGGGACTCGGTTGGTTTGCGTGTTGTGGAGTGTCCTGGGGTCTGCGTTTGCTGCGAGGTAAGAGCCCCTGTTGGTCGAGTTCAGTGAAGGTGAGTACTGATGAGTGTAGGACCTGACAGTGAAGGTGAGTACTTGTCATTGCGGGGGGAGATGGCTAGCTCTCGCAATAGGCTTGTGTTTTGCTGGATTCCTGGGGGTGGTTTATGTTTACTCTCTTTACGTATGAGGTAATGAACTCTACAGCACTGTCCATATTGCTTAGAACTTAGACGAACTCCCCACTTTGGCTCAGACCACGCTAGGTTATGGGCCGTCGTTATGGCAAAGGTGGTGTCCCTTCGATCTAGACGAGATGGGGCGTTTTGCCGTCGCTGTGGTAAAAGGCTCTGCCTTGCAGGCCTAGACGACGTGAGGTTTTGTGCTGTGGCTGTAGCAAATGAATTACACTGTTTGCTCAGACGACGTGAGGTTGTGTGCCGTCGTCGTTACGTAGGTAGGTGCTGAGTGGCACGAAGCGTTACTCTGCGCCGTAGCCGTGAGCTATATGTGACTTATGTTGCAAAAATTGTGCCAGTTTCGCCGAGACGACGTGCGGTAGTGTTAGGCCGTCTCTGCGGCAAACGGCTCTGCCATTCCGGCCTAGACGGCGTGCGTGGGGTTTTGTGCAGTCGCTCCGGCATAGGATTTGCCCTGTTAGCGCAGACGACGGCATAATATGTATCCGTACGATGGTATGTCTGATTGGATGGTTTTGAGCAGTATACCTTAGTTTCAAAAGCTACAGTAGTATCCAAGAGTGTATACAAAAATATGCACTCGTGCGATGGTGTGTTTGACTCGGTGTGTCGAACGACTTTTCTTTGTTTCACGCGCGCTCGTTTGTACGCGGTATCCGGATTGCTGCTGGTTTCGTGAGGGTGAATGACTGAAGGAAATAAGAGACAGAGAGGGATACATGTAAGATTATCTACATGTCAAGGTAACAAACCGCGGCGTAACACCTGCACATATTATATACAGTAGCGGAACCTCCCAAAAATCAGAAATAACATGACTCAACAAATCACAGTCAATTTATTTAAATACCTGCGCAGAGTATTTGGCACGTGCTGCAAGCTAGGAAACCAACCCCGCTACCGGGTGTATCAGCTGTAATACGTGGCCGGAACAAAATGGTTGAATATGCCAATCAAAACGGTAATGAGCGTTTAGAATGGCTAATCTACGTCTGATCAACACATCCAGGGCTTTCCACGTGATCTTTCCCGTTGTGAGCATACCGCGCGATTCCACGGGACACGAGAGAATCCGGTGATCCCGTAGAGATTTGAAATTCCCGTTCTCGTCTAAACTAGCCCCGAGGAAATACTCGCGATCGCGATTCCCTCCTATGCTTTTTTTCTCAATCCCGAACCCACATAAACTGGTCCCGCATAATCTGGGCAAATCTCGTGATATTCGTGTCCCGTCCCGTGCACACCCGTGAAAATTGAGACCTCAAAGGCCGTTCGAAATAAACTCGAGGATTCGTGACCCCGCAGTATATATTGCGTGACTTCTGATACAACGGGATTTTGTAGGGATTTTTTGCTGTATAGCTCAGACGTGCTCAACTCCAAGGCAGGAAGAAACGCTTTCTAACATTGCTTGAAACGTTTTTTTTTTATGTGGCGCGAAATAGTTTCCAGATATTTTCTTGACAAATTTCCCACGATTAACGTGGTTTCATTTAACGTACATAGGTATGAAAAACATATATTTTGATTTTGATATTGTTTTCACCATTCAATGCGATCAGAAACGACACGCATGCACCCCTCCCGTGTGACAATCCAGTGGAGTACCGTGCTTTTTTCGTATCATGATATCTGTGATCTCGCATTTGCCGTCCCGTGGAGTACCGTGTTTTCGTGCCCCGTTAAACTCCGTCCCGTAAAATCCTGTGGTATTTCAATCCCGTCCCGTGCAGGCCAGTGAAATCACAATCCCGTCCAATTTTTGCCGTTCAATCCCGTCCTGTGCTGTCCCGTACACTCAAATCCCCTTGTAATCCCGTCGCCGGGAATCCCGGGATACTTCGATCCTCCCACGGGATCCCGTCCCAGAACGAAAATTTGGCCCCGAGGAATGCTTGGAAAGATCAACCACGACACCGAGAAAAGGTCGAAGCGACAGTTTAGCATCCCCCAAAAGAAGTTGTCGTCTACTCGATGTTCCACGGTGATAGAAACATGGCCAAGTGGATAAAGTTTCACTTTAAAGTCTTGCGTTCGCCCAGACGACTGAAACGTCAGGCGGGGGGAGACAGGGTGTCCAAGGTAGTAAGGAGATCAATGTAGGCGGTCAATATAACCCAGGGTTGAGTGCCCCGCATATACGATAAAAACACGAATCTACCACAAGGATGTCCGAGATACAATGAGGTTGGTTTGGGTGGTCGTTGAGTTCCACCCACCACGATGAGAAGGTTCATTATCACCGAGGTAAAAGGGTGTTTCAAGGCGTGGACTCCTGGGTAACGACATTGGAATGAAGAGAGTAGTCGATTCCAAATGTATAGGGATCGCTCCGACAGACAAACTCAGCCACGAGTAGAGTTCCTATTCTCCTAGCTCCTGTGCTCGAAGATCGAACTCCCAAAACGGAGGTATTAATAAAGAAAGGTTGTCCTATAGAAAAATCGGGAGTGTCATCGATGAGGCGAAAGCGGAAGTCGTTTCAACGGGATGCCACATTTCAGAGGCAAAATAAGAGGGCCATCAATGAGACTGAAATATGACTGGGTCCGGAATTATCACGGATGCGGCAGTGAAGGGAAATAAAGTCAACCGAAACGAAATTGGAGATACATTCAAGAAACCGACTTCAGAGGCAGCACGGGCGCAGCCATGAAGGAAACACTGTGACGCCCAACGAAACGGAAGAAAAAGATAATCGGCTGGTAGACGACGCCCAATCAAGACTCTCTACAGCAACGCTTGCAGTATAGTTGACACCATGGGACTGTTCATAGCTTAACGCTAAGAATGAACCGGCGTATTTTGAGGTTTATTCGCGCGAGTGGGAGTGATCGAATCATGGGTGAGTATACAACGCTCCAACATGGACGCTACGCCCAATTACTCAGGTCGACGTAGTCGGAGATGTAAGCCCTTGTTAAGTGTTGTTTGGCACCGGTGAACGTGTGGCTCAATACCTTTCACTAGCATAACGACCGAACCTGGCTGGGCCAGATAGGGACGTCCCACCACACAAGCAAGTTATTGAGAAAGAAGAGAGGGTCATCAAGTGCACTGTTGCCTTGAGTAAATCAGGTTATGCTAGGCGGCCATCCGCGGCGCAGGAGGTGAGAGCGGTGTTGTGCACCGTTAAGCACTTCAGACTGCATACCTTGGTAAGATAGTTAGTTGCCCATCGTCGATCTGGATGTTAAAAACTCGGACGCGTTCCTCCATACGGAGCAGCAGATATAATCGGTGTTCGCATACGACGTGGACCTCTGCTGGCCACCCTGAGCTCGTCACCTTCTCCCGAACATATGGTCGAAGTTGGCGTTTTCTGTGTGGGGCGAGCGCATCAGCGAGACATTTCCCGGACGATGCGCCGTGTTGCCAAACGTACTGAGGCCCAAAGGAACTCGCATCGAAGTACATTGCGGAGCTTGGTGCAGACGAAGTGGTTGCACCGGCGACAGAGAGTGATACATGACTTAGAGTCACAACCAATGAATACACGCCATGTTCTATTAACACCTGTCCTACATGCATACAACCCGTGAACGCGCTCGGAGCCAGACAATCGGTCGCGTTGAACCTCATAGCATGCCTGACCAATCAACGCCGATAGAGGTTAAGACGACTACTATTGTTGCAGAAAATCCTGACGTTCTTGGCGTTGGTGAGTTGCTATCGCCGTAGCTGTGGAAATTTTTCTGAGATGTTGGGAATTGATCGGACACACGTAAGCGTCGGGGCTGGGATGGTGCTGGAAAGTAATACCACCCTAGCCGGAAATAAATAGACCGTTTAGTGTAGGAATATTTATGGGACATACATAACGTCAGGTCTGGGACTGGCTGTCTGCGCTTGAACTTTTTCTGCTTCAACTCTGAGCGGAAATATATTGACCTGCGACCTTCCACGTAACTGGCAGAAGTGCTAAAATAGAAATATCAGATTTATGTCTATACTTTCAGTTCCTTCAACAACCAAGTGATGCACTTTGTGCAACCCGGCGAGTCAAGGAAAATTCCCTGAAAAAGAAATCATTCTATTACGGGGGGCCATGGAAAAGGAGGACCAAATATTGCTATTCAAAGTAAGAAACAGGTAAATATATAGGTTTTTGTCTGTGTCTGGTACCCCGTAGTAGCATTCTACCTCTCACTGCTGTAGGACGCAGCCTCTCGTTGAATACCCGAGCTGCTTGTATCAATAGCAAACTGCAAAGGAGAGGGCGTACACACCAAGCGATGTATCCATGGAATATCTCAATGAGATCTTCGGAAGCCATCATCTCCGTTGCATGTGCCCCCCTTGGTTCAGGTGACACGCCTCGGAAACCCCCCAGGATGTCATATGTCGTGAGCGGTACGGTACCATAAAGTCCAGAATTTCTACGATATCCACTAAAAGATACCAGGTACCTGGTATGACGGATTGCCAAATGTATTATGTCGTCCTGGTCATTTCCGATCAATATGACCAGGTCCTCGTTGTAGGACGTTTAAAGTGAAGTCAGCTTGAGTGTGGTTGTGCTGATGTGTGGGCTGTAGCTGGCTGGCCGATGATTAAGAAGAGGTGTGGCGAGCGCTGACGAGAGTTGTTGATCAAGACATGAGGGGGAAGACTGAGGAAGGGAAAAGCGCATATATGTGTTTCCACCGTGCGCGGCGACTAATAACCTGACAATGAACAATGCACTAACTGTCGACAGCTTGCACCTATCAGCCTGACCAATCATGAAAAAAGGGCGGTGCGTAAAAAACGTAAATGTCAGCACTGTCCTGGCAACTCAGATCCGGGTCACCAGGCAGGATCTCATCCCACCTCCCCACTACGGTTCGCGCCTTGTATTGCTACCAGCTATATATTGGGAGAAGACGTCAGCCCTTTATGCCCTCTTCCTCGTCGACTCGCGTCGGTTTGCGTCAACCGACGCCATGCGTTCGCTCTCTGCAGTTGATTGCTTGGCTTCTGCAAGAACAGTCATACTGCTACAACTGTAATATTATTTTAACTCGTGTATCTACCTTCGTACCTTTCGAGGGGAACCACTAGGCCACTGGCGCGATAAATAACTTTCATTACTGTTTGCCATCGGCGGGGAAAAAACCGTTTTAAACTTCTAACAACGGCCACGGCGAGCATTTGGGCGTTTCACCATTTTGGATGAAGACCCGGAGTTGTAGTCCCTCGGAAGGGGGATCGATTAAACGTGCGCGGGTAGGCTTGGCTGGAGCTTGGGTTACCACGTGGGTACCACATCGATCACTGGAAAGCACGGATAAACGAAACTGAGAACGTGTGACTGAGAATCGAAACCTTGCGAATCGCTGGCACAAGACGCTTGCTCTAGGCGCACGTGATTCTCGTCCTGAACGCCTGGAACGCTATCTGCACTCTGTGAGTCACCCGCCTGGCCCACCCCCTCCGATTTTCCCGACACCCGAGAACCCAACCAGGTAAATCAGCATAGTGAAAATGCATTCTTTACGCAATAATAGGACACTACGCAGGTAGGTGTACGAAATCGTGATGCGCTAGGGGCGCTTCCCGTGACGTGGCTCCCCCTCCAGAATCGATCCCGGGTCTGATCAGTGAAAGTCATATACCATAACCACTGGACTACAAGGACGTGTCGCTTGCTGTGCTTGCACGTCCGCATGTCCATTGGAATGCTTGGTCGTTTACCAGCTTCAACTACTGTGTGCTTACACAGATGCTCTACCGCATTATCGAAAAGTCTCTAAATATCTCTACTATTAGTAAGATGATCTTTCCCTATTAATAGCAACATTGTATTTTTGGGGAGATTGATACCACTTGTGCAAGGTTTTGATTCAAACTCATGCTGCATACCACTGCTCCAACTACAAGAGAGGGTCGCTTGCTGTGCTTACATGCCCGCTTCTTCATTCAGTGGCATGCTCGTTTACGGGCTTTTACTGGACATGTACACATCCTCCATCGCCTTAGCCGAAAGGTGTATATCCTTCCTGCACGTTCACCAACAACACTGCACCTTCAGACAGATTAATACTACTTACGCAGCGTCATTTTCCGAATCGAATCCATTCCCGCGTACCAACGCTTCGTCCATATGCACGAGCACACACGCACACCAGCGCTCCACATGCATACGCACACACGCATACGTACGCTTTTGGTCCACATGCACGGGCATATCCTACTGCGGCAACATACTCTACCAAGGCACTACCGCTGCAAGTATACTATAACGGGGAACCATAGTAAATGGGACCCAATGTTGTCATTGAAAAAAGGGAAATATATAGGTTTTTGTGTGTAACGTAGGTGCTATTTGCCATGGCCCTCCGAAATATTTATGCGTGATAGCAAGGTTTTATTCTATGTAGTTGAAACTGCTGTAAGGTCGCCTCGTCATCCATCGTATTATCGAGAAGGGTGAGAAGGGTGGTGTCTCCAAATATGCACGTTCACCAACAACATTGTACCTTTGCGATATATTAATACCATTTATTGTGAGACCTGCTTTTCCACATTTAACCGCTCCAAATACGAGGACGTGTCGTTCGCTGTGCTTGCATGCCTGCTTCTTCATTCGATTGTAGGCCCTTGCCTTCAAGGCATCAATGCATGCCTGAATAAATGCCTCAGCTACTGTTTCTGAAACTGGCGTGCCTGAGCTCGTACAGCTTTCGGGCCTATTGTGCCTATCTTTTGCCAGGCACGCGTCAGGCATGCTTACTTGGCGTTTAAGGTAAAAACAAATAGCTCCGTTTGTCTGCAACTCCCAAAAACAGGGAAAGGGGATAGGGTTCTATGATGCGGTTCGTGAGTCTACAAGCCACTGGATTTAGGGTCAGGATTATGTGATGCGACCTATTCAGGGATTATCCCTGAGGCACTACCCTGAATGGTTACCGTTTACAGTATGTATAGGATTGAACAGAGGACCGCACCATTCCGGCACGATGCACAACCAACTAGGTCCATAATCCTACCAATCTCACGTTTGTTGAAGACTCAACCGAGTCGAGAGGTGCGCTTCACGTACCCCCGAAGGACGGGAAGGGTTTCCGGTCTTAGGGAGTAGGTCTCCCAGTTCTGTAGATGGTAGAATGATTGCTTTATGCCACAGGTCGAGAGCAAAGACCACAAGTGGCAAGATGGATTGGTCCAAAAGGGAAACCATCCACAAATTGGGGGGGGGGGGCCGTAAATGACGCGGCCCCTACCGATACAAAAATGCATGCCGTCGTAACTCCTGAAACGGTCCTGAACCGTAACATCCCCCCTAGCATAATGCGAATAAAGGAGCAATATGCTATAGCAATCTATGACCATAACCAAGGGCGAGGAACCGCAAGGCTCTACACAAAAATAATAGCCTCGGGGATAGGCGAAAACAAACCGAAAACGCAAGGGCCATCAGAGGGAAATCCCCGATAAAAACCCTCACCCCTGCGTTTTCACTGCGAGTTTGGCCGCCTGACTAATATTCCATGGTTAATAGTCTCCCTACTACACCTTTTCCACTATAAATAGGCGCAGTACACTCACGCCTAGCTAGGCTCAAATCGCCAGGTATGCGTGCTCCCAACAGGTCAACAGTCAAAAACCCGTGCGATTTGGGTCCCCCCAAATCGAATGCAAATACTCGTGGAGGTCGAATCATAGACACCGATCTGCCTACTACGAGCCACAGAAGAGTAAACCCCCACACAAAAGTACCTAACTGATTCACGCCAGAACGACTGGCTGTTACCGAACCATTAAATTACTCACACAAACGCCTATCATTGGCACAGAAGCAGAGATACGCCTCCAAGCAAACCCATCACAAAAAAAAACACTCTCGTCGTCATAACATACATCCCACACCCCTCGCGTATAAACCCCCGGATCCCTCGCTAGACGATCCCAACCCTTTCATACAAAAACACGAAACCACGAAGGGTAAAAGCAGAAGTTCTTCGTCTCCTCGGCAAACGCTCAGTATCGCTCCAAATTTGCATCGGCTCCCTATGGTGGCTAGGCGGCTCCTTCCAAGTTCTGCTCTCTGGGTGTTACGATCAAGGCGTCGGAGCGAGAGAGCAGAACATGTACACGGCTTCGGAGCGAGCGAGCGGCGGACGGGTAGAACGCTGGGGGAGAGGGAATCGCACGGCGTCGAAACGAGAGAGTGGCACAGCGAGGCCGAGAGGGAACGACGCACGGTAAGGGGGGAGAGAGAGCGGTATACTGGCTTCATGCTCGGAACCGCTTCAGCTCTTCAACTGCTCCATCTCGCGGCGAGTCAGCTCTTCCCAGTTCTGGTCGCTGTAGCGTACTCGCCAGTATCGGTCTCTGTAATCGTACACCTGGCCCTGTAGTCGGAGGCCGCCACCAAAATCCTTCCAGATAGTGAAACCTATTGGGAATCGGGTCAAGGCTTCACGTCGAGAGAGGGGCGCACGAGGTTTGACTGAGACAGGGGCTGTGTCGCTAGTAGACTGTTGGTTGTACAAATGCCAGAGTGCAATAAAGCCATCCAACTGCAGAGGGGTGAAGCTTTTTAGCATCTCACTTTCGGTCAACCAGCCCGACTCTACTCCCTCCCTCGACTTTCCTTTGTATTCCCACCTAGCCGTGCCCGAGGGGGAAATACTCCCACGGCAGCTTACGATGGAGTCGAACGTCGCAGAGTCTATACCATGCGACGGCATCTTGAAATCGGGGCCCCAAGCATACTGTGCGAACTCGTCGGCTAGGGAGTGTCTCAGAGTTAGGGGTCGGACGTGGAATGGCTTGACATCTGCCACGGACACAGTTCGGGTGCGCTGTTTTCTACCTCGCATCGTTACTTGTACGCTTATGCCTGCCCGCACTACTTCTGTGACTCTCCAAGGGCCTGTGTAGTGGTCGTGCTGGAGCTTCCTCCCTCGGTTGTCGCGATGTCTGCTGCTCTCGGACTCGCGCACCAACACGAGGCTTCCCTTCTCGACCAGGACTCCGGCGGAGGGTCTCGCGATAGTAGCGTTGGCGTGGGCCCGTGCGGTTACCCTCTGATTGTGACGTTTCTCGAGCGCAATGCGGACTTCTCGGAGGTTCTGCTTGCGGCGCTCCACGAAGTTGTCAAGACCACCGCTTTGTCCTGTCTCTTCTGATAGGGGCACCAGGGAGTCTAACGACGTGCGGGGTTTGCGACCGAAAAGCAGCTCGAAAGGGGTCATGTGAGAGGGCAGGGAAACGTCTGGCAAAGTGCGTTTGATCCAGATTGCTGGGGACACGTACTCGTCCCATCTCTCGGGCCATGATCTACATAGCTCTGCCAACAGCTCTTGAAGCCAACCTCCTAACCTCTCGACGGCCCCTTGACCCCGTGGATGGTCGGCCGGTCCGAACACTATTTCTGCATGTAGCCAACGGCACAAGTGTGTCACTACTTCCGCTCCAAACTCTTTGCCACCGTCACACCGAATCACCCGAGGTACGCCGAAGGTCAAACATAGCTCGGTAAGGATCCGTGCCACGCCTACTGCCTGCTTGGTTGCTAGAGGAAAACCGAAGGGAAACTTGGAGGCTCGGTCCACTACCAGTAGGACATATTTATTGCCGGAAAGAGAAGGCGTGTCCAACTTCAAGATGTCGATCTGCAGTTCATCCCAAGGCTCTAGCGGGCGCCCGGGCAACATCGCGAGACGTCTGCTGTTCGGTCTCTTGCGTCTTCGACACCCGCACGATAACACGTATTGTCTCGTGTCGCGGGTGACCGAGGGCCAGTGAAAGTGATCGCGTACCAGAGCTAAAGTAGCTCCTACTCCTGCGTGTCCGTGCAGCGTGTGTACCAAAGCGAGTACGTCCGCTACCATGGATTCAGGGATGGCTGGCAGTTTCCTACCCCTTTCGTCGGCGTACCGGATTACATCGTCGTCATCTAAACCGTACCCGGTAGTGTCAACTCCACCCGCGCCTGCGCCATTACTACCACACAAACTCTCACGAACCTGGCCCAGATGGGAATCGGCTCGTTGCCTTCGCGCCAAGGATTCGGGATTAGTGAGTACTTGAGCCGCCCGGTGGATGGCCGATGCTTCCGTGATGTGGCGGGTTTCTGACGAACGCGGTACCTCCCCCCCTGCTGAAAGCACCTCTCCAAGGTCGTCACGGCCAGCGTGAACCCGACACGTGGGGGCCGTCGTGGGCGGTGGTGAAGACGGAGTCGACTCGATCGGTGTAGCCGTGTTGGAGTGATCGTGCTCCTGATCCACCAACTGCTCGATGGGCGGCAGCTGGATGTCGTTGAGGGGACGTAGCCGTACGGAAGGCGTACGCGTCCTGCTACTGCGGCGCCGCGTACCGGGGTCTGTCTCTAGTGCGGCACACGTGGCAAAGGGCAGGGCTTGTAGGGCAAGGAGGCGAGCGTCATTAGTAGCATGAGTGGACGGTTCTGACGGTGGATAGGAAGGGCAATCCCCCCCGTCTGTTCCATCTACACCTACTGCCTCTACGTCCGCTAACCTAACTCCATCAAGGCTCGGTCCCCGGGGTCCTACGAACTCGGATGGTTCTTTCGACGTAAGATCGTCGGGAAAGGAGTCATCAACATCGGCTTGAGGAGTCTGTGAGTGCGGCAGCCGCGACAGGGCATCCGGTAGGACGTGCTGTACTCCCGCTCGCCATACCAGCACCATATCATATTCCGTCAGTCTTAGTGCCCATCTGTGTAGTTTGGGGCACAACTCGCGACTTCGAAACAGCCAGGTTATAGCGGAGCAATCGGTCACTACCGTAAACTGCCTACCCGCTAAATAGGGTCGAAAATGATCCACAGCCCACAGCACTCCCATGCATTCTCGTTCGGTGGGGCCTCTACGGGCATCTGTACGCGAGAATCTGTGACTAGCGAAGGCAATCACGCGAGGCGTACCGTCGATGGTCTGCATAAGAACTGCTCCCGCACCTATTGTGCTAGCATCGGTGTGTAGTTCGAACGTGTTGTCGAGATCGGGGAATGCGAGTACCGTAGGCGAGGCTAGAGTGGAGCGCAAAGACTGGAACGCTTGCTCCTCCTCTAAATCCCACGCGATGGTACTCTTGCGTGCGCGTTTAGACGCGAAGTCTTTATTGCGTAGGATGTTAGTGAGGGGGGCGGCGGTCAGACTATAGTTGGGTACAAACTGCCGCAAGTAGCCCGTCAGACCAAGGAACGTTCGGAGTTCCTCGACTGTCTGGGGGCGCGGCATGCGTGCAATGGCTTCCAACTTGGTCGGGGCGGGGTGTAGGCCGGTACTATCGATAATCATGCCAAGGAATTCTTGCGAGGAGGAGCCGAAAATACACTTGGCAAAATTAACTGACAGACCCGCCGCTAACAGACGGTTGAGGACTAGAACGAGTGTGGCTAAGTGATCGTCCCAGGTGGCGCTCGCGATGAGAATGTCGTCGAGCCAGCTGAACACTCCTTCTAAACACCCCAAAGCGGACTTCACCCTCCGTGTGAACGCTGAAGGCAGAACTGTCAAACCAAAGCCAGCCCTAGTGAACTCATACAGCAGTCCATCTGCATCTCTGAACGCGGTTTTGTAGCGATCTTTTTCTGCAATCTCGATTTGGTGAAAACCGGAAGCGAGGTCCAGCTGAGTGAAGTACCGTTTGCCTTTCAACCCGTCGAAAATTGTCTGCATATCGCCAAGACCTCCACTATCGGAAACCAGGAGCTTGTTAAGTACCCGCCAATCAATGCACAAGCGGAGGGTTCCGTCTTTCTTCCGCACACATAGGCACTGCGCTGCCCACGGTGACACTGAGGGACGAATGATTCCTCGGTCAAGCAACTTCTGGATCTCTGCTCTAATCATGCGCCGTTCTTCGGGGGAGAAACGTCGTTGTTTGGCCGCAAAAGGGGTGCATAGCTCATTGATCAAAGGAAGCTCAAGCTCACCATCGATGCAGGCCGGCACTCGCTTGGGGTCGATGGGGAACAGGCCATCTTCGATGAAACCTGCCAGCACGTCCACGAGTTGTTGTTTCTGCAGGGATCCCAGTGTTCCTAGGTTGGCGTCGGTTGCCTGTACCTTGGGGACTGGTTCTGTCCTGACTTCACTCGAAACACACGTCGGGTCTGGGGCTTGCCGGGGGAGGGGCGGGTCAGCGGTGGAGGGCATCTCATCGAATAAAGACTCGAATCGTGCGGGGTCGCGGACGTTGAGGGCTACCAGTCGAGCTATCACACGGCAACCCTCTACCACTGTTGTCTCTTTACTGCGGTTCACCAGTTTGACGTATACTGGGGACCCCGGCAACCACCACAGCGCCGCTCTAGCGACCCCCACCAACGCTCCCTTTTCTAGATCAAACCGTTCGGTGGGAAGCATCAGGACCAGCTGTGGGTCCTGCGGTTGGGGACCTACTGCTGCTGCTTCCACTGCTACGTTGGTAAACCCCTCGACGGCGGTGGCCTCGGCGACCTGTCTAACCTCCCACTCCAAGGTGCTCTCGTCCTCCCACGCGATGTCATGATAACTGGGGCGAACAGTGGGTGAGGCGACTGAGGTAGGTGTGTGCAGCGGCGGCGAGAGCTTGGGAGTAGCAGTTAGCGCAAAAAACTGATCTCGTGTTGTGCCGAAGGGACTCTGTGGGCTTGGGGTGTCGGCAACAGACGTGCGAAACGGTACCCAAGGTGCCGAGGGTACAGGCCTAAACCCTCTGTCTGGACTGAACTCCAAAGTACTGCGGTTGGCTCTGAAAAAATCTGCTCCAAAAATGAAACCGTAGGGGAGGTCCTCGACGACGCGAACCATCACGTTTCGCACTCTAGAATCCGATTCTAACAGCACGGGGATAGCTACAGACCCCAAAATACGCATGGGAGGGGTCCCACTACTTGATGGGTTCGCTGCCTCGAGAGCACCAGCATTACGCGTATCCAAACTACGTCGCAAGAGCTTGCGGAGGCCGCGCCACAACGCAAGTGAGATATAACTGCCTCCCCCAGCTCCCGTGTCTAGTAAGATTTCTACCGGCCAGGGGCGTCGTCGGCGATGACGGTGCCAGATCTGACCTTGCACCCACAGTTGGTCTCTCACCCTGTCCCGTGCTGTGGCAGCAAGATGTCCGTTCCCCAGGTTAGCGTCACCTGGGGCGCACCTTCAGGAGGTACCCTCTCTCTGCTCTTGCTGGTCATTGGAGTTGTCGAAGCCTGCAGGCTCCGTCTCGTCACCTGAGCCTTCCAGAATCAGACCTAGCTCGGCGGCCGTGTTGTACTGGACCTCGGTCATTGCAGCTAGGCGACGGCGAGGGGTGAAGTTTCCGGACCGACGCGTCGAAGCGGTATCCTTGTACAGAGCTGCCGGGAACGGCTCGTGCTGCCACTGGCAGCTGCCTGGGCGGCGGCAGTTACCAGTGAAGGCGTGCGCGAAGCACACCTTCTGCGTCCGGAGGTAGTCGAGAATGTCTCCCCGGGGTGCCGTGGTCGGAGGTCGTGGGACGGGGCTCGTCGGCATGGTCGGTGTGGTAGCTGAGCGCTGGGCCGGGGCTGCCGTGCGAGGTTTCTCGAAGGGAACCCCGTGTTGACCCGGTGCTGTGGCTGTCTGGTTCTGGAAGGCAGCTACCGTGACGGGACCTGTGGAAGGCTGCGAAACCGGACTAGGGGCAGGGGCTAGGGCGGCGAAAGGGTTTGCTGGCCGGTAAGTCGGCCCGGCCGCGGCGGCACTCCCTCCTGCGTTACCAACTCCCGCAGTGGCTGAGGAGGCCACGTTAAGGGCAGCGAGGGCGCCGGCGGGTGAGGAGAACATGTGCCTTACTTCTGTCATGGTGAAAAGCCTGTCTGGCCCTGCATGTTTGGCTACCTTCCGTGGGGTTTGCGGGGCCAAGTACGACGCGTTGCGAGCAGAAAGTACCGCGATTAGTTCCCGGAATAGTCCTTCAGCTACCTCTCCTCGACGCTGCATGGGTTCCCCCATGGGGTTGTGCCATTCTGTACGCATGGGGCGCAGGGTAGTAGTGATCGTGTGGACTCGCTCGTGCATTAGCCCGCTAATGCCCATTCGGTCTAACGGGTTCGGCAGGAGCACTTCGACGACTCTATCGTACAGAGTCTGCATCTCTAGCGGCGTGATAAAACGCCAGAAGAACAACTGCTCCGTCGCATGCGGCCGCTCTGGACTAGCGAGCGAGGCACGGAAAGCCAGCAGAACACGAGCTGCGGCGGCGGTCCACGCTTCGGCTGACTTGAGAGATACAGCTGACAAGGCCGCCTGTGCGAACTCGGCGGCACCCCCTGTCAAAGCCTGTTCTCGAACGAAAAGGCGTAACCAGTCGGTGGCGGTGACTTCACTGTGCTGCTTCTCAATGACTTCCCCCGTGATGAGATATACGGAGACAAACTCGGCGGAAGCAAGTTGGTGGCTAACCGACAAGAAGTCATGAGTCAGATCAGTCAGCAGCTCTACACGGCGGGGTGTCAGTGTGTCGGCCACTGTGACCCATCTACCATCGATGTACTGGTCAGGCTCAAGCCGCATGGCTCCGGAGTCAACGTTGCGTAGGGTGCTCAGTACCTTCTGCTGCAGTATGACAGCAGAGTTCGCAATCGACAATGTCCCGGCAGTGGGGCCACCAAATACCGGACACGGGAGAGTACCTGCGATGCGCTTACGTACTCTCTCGACCAATTTCGCTGCCTGATTAGACTCCACACCAAACTGCATACCGGGCTCGGAGGACTGCTGTTGTGTGACAGCGGTGGGAAGCATGCGTGGCCTGAGCGCAGCGGCTGCCTCTCCTTGCCTGCGGCGGTGTCCGTTCCGGTTGCTGTCTCCCCCTCCCCTTGGTACGTCCTGCTCGTGGTCGGTGCGGCGTTGGCGTGCATGTCGGGAGCTCCGGCGAGCGCGTTTCCGGAGCCGCGCCTCTGATCTCGTAGTCGGGAGCGAACGGGCAAGACGGCGGCGGCGGTGGCGGCGGCGGCTACTCTTCGCACGGCGGCGGTCAGTTTCTGAGTCGCTGCTGCTGCTGCTGCTGCTGCTGCTGCTGCTGCTGCTGCTGCTGCTGCTGCTGCTGCTGCTGCTGCTGCTGCTGCTGCTGCTGCTGCTGCTGCTGGAGCTGCTGCGGGAGCTGTCCGTTGAACTAGAACGGGTGCTGCGGCGACCCTCGCGGGAGCGGTACCCGCGCTGAAACGGGTCTCCTGGGCCGTCTGCGCCCTGGCCGATCTGCCCGTGGGGCGCAGACATCCCTGGACGGAAAAATAAATGAATAAATAAAAACAAAGAAAGGACAAAAAAGAAACAAAGATTAGGAGAAGAAGAGAAAAGATCAAACAACAACCAACCGGACACACGGAGAGCAGACAAAGGAAAAAAAAAAAAAAAAAAAAATATGTATATATAAATATATATATATATATATATATAGCAGAGGAAAGAGAAGAAAAAAAAAAAAAATCGGAAGAGAAGCAAGAAAAGAAGAACATAGAACAAAATAAAAGGGAAGGAAAACATACAGGGAGATATTAAATTAGTATTACGCGAGCGGGGCACAACCGTCACGACATCTCACAGCGCGAGAACAAGCGTGGTAAAAATGATGGAAACTGAGCGTATCGGGGTAAATGTATATTCTAAATATCGGTGCCGCCACCTGGAAAGGCACAGACCTAGAGGGACCTGGTTGTCGTCTCCCTCCCGCATGGGAGACAACAACAACGGCCCCACCAGGTACAGACCCCTCCCACTCAATTCAGATATCTAATTATCGGTGCCGCCACCTGGAAAGGCACAGACCTAGAGGGACCTGGTTGTCGTCTCCCTCCCGCATGGGAGACAACAACAACGGCCCCACCAGGTACAGACCCCTCCCACTCAATTCAGATATCTAATTATCGGTGCCGCCACCTGGAAAGGCACAGACCTAGAGGGACCTGGTTGTCGTCTCCCTCCCGCATGGGAGACAACAACAACGGCCCCACCAGGTGCAGACCCCTCCCACTCAATTCAGGTATCTAATTATCGGTACCGCCACCTGGAAAGGCACAGACCTAGAGGGACCTGGTTGCCGTCTCCCTCCCGCATGGGAGACAACAACAACGGCCCCACCAGGTGCAGACCCCTCCCACTCAATTCAGGTATCTAATTATCGGTACCGCCACCTGGAAAGGCACAGACCTAAAGGGACCTGGTTGTCGTCTCCCTCACGCATGGGAGACAACAACTACGGCCCCACCAGGCACAGACCCCTCCCACTCAATTCAGAACTGAGTGTCTACGCCGCCTGTCGCAGCACAGCGGTAGTGGCAGCAGAACGATCTGCCCCCGGAAGAGACCACAGTAAAGTATTTGAGGCGGCGGGGCAGGAAGTGACCAGCGGCCGATGATAGTACTGTAGTAGGTACCAGCAAGTTGTCTAGGACAGGCATCGACACGTCGGCACAGTTAGTTCAGCATTGATTGAGCAAAAAAAAAAAAAACAAAAACAAACAAACAAACAAACAAAAACGGTGACGTGTACAGGACCTACCCTGGTAGGTGCTATTTTTGTCCACCCGTACCAGCTATACGTTATACTTCTTCAAAGTAGTGATGCCACTAACTGCTGTTCATGTACCCCTATTCGAATGTACACAGATATACAATTAAACTAACAAAATTAGTTGAACTCACAGGTGGTATATTTTACTCGTAATACTGTCACATAAAGCACCAAAAACAACAACCAAAAACAAAACAAAAAAAACACAACACAACAAAACAAAAGCAAAAACAACACGAAAATAACACATGAGGGATCGGAAATCAAGGACGGATACGGCAGCAGTGGTGGAAACCAGGTACATTCCACATTGCAAAGCACACGCAAACAGGCCCTAAAAAAAAAGAAAACACCAACAGCAGCCCTGTCACAGCTATGTGATCGAAGATTTCGTCGAGTACTTCAGTAGGTACACCATGCCGGATACAGTAGTGGAAACACGGTGCACAGCAGTGTACGTCAATAAGCGAATTAAAAATAAAGGCACCCCAGGTATACTCGTCCAGGAAAACGCGCGTGGGCACATGGTGTATGACAACACTTTGACAGGCGCACAAAACGATCAAGCAAACAGCTCAGTCAAGCCGCATGGTACATCAGAACAGCACCACGGATGGTTTAGCCTCTGGATTATCGCTGACCGCGGTGCGTACAACACCGCAGCCAGAGTCCCGTACAGCGATGACAACGGCGTGGGGTACACGGCGACAGCAGCAGACACAACGCGCACGGGGCAACCGAAAACGGCCTGGGAGTCACTAAAGTGAGCACACCCGGCCGCGCTGCGCAAACCACACATCACATCACGTCGGACTTCTGCTTTTCATTCATTTTTTCTCGCTGCCGGTGGAAAGAGGGGGCGGGGGCCTAACGAGTGTGCTGCAACTTTTTGGACTCCCACCTGAGCCACAAGGCAAGCACAAGAAAAAAAAAAGCAAGCGAAACTGGAGGGCGATGGCGTGAGAGCGGAGAGATTGACACACTCCAGGAGCCCCGTGTGCTCCTGGGTGTGCCTTCCACCCAAAATCGAAATTTATCCGGAGAGAAAAAAAAAAAAAAAAACTCAGCCGTCCGGTGCCCCTGCAGGACACCAGCATGGCCATCAGTATGGGAACAGTACGGTTGCCCGGCGGAGGCAACCCAGACATGGGTGGCTACATGAAGAAGGAGTATGCCATCGCATCGTCAACTTACAGCTCGCGCCAAGGGCACTTGCGCGAGAGCAGAGAGAATAGAGGTGGCGTGAGACACCAGGCGCGCGCGGGCAAAGAAGCAAACAACAAGAAAACAAACAAAACAAAACAACACAACAAAAACTACAGCACTCAGGGGCAAGACCGAGGGTCTCGTGGGAACAACAAAAGACGAGCACCGACAGAGTGGCGTAGAACGATTCCTAGTACGTGCAAGCGCGTGTCTCGGATTGGACACCATGATGCGGTTCGTGAGTCTACAAGCCACGGGATTTAGGGTCAGGATTATGTGATGCGACCTATTCAGGGATTATCCCTGAGGCACTACCCTGAATGGTTACCGTTTACAGTATGTATAGGATTGAACAGAGGACCGCACCATTCCGGCACGATGCACAACCAACTAGGTCCATAATCCTACCAATCTCACGTTTGTTGAAGACTCAACCGAGTCGAGAGGTGCGCTTCACGTACCCCCGAAGGACGGGAAGGGTTTCCGGTCTTAGGGAGTAGGTCTCCCAGTTCTGTAGATGGTAGAATGATTGCTTTATGCCACAGGTCGAGAGCAAAGACCACAAGTGGCAAGATGGATTGGTCCAAAAGGGAAACCATCCACAAATTGGGGGGGGGCCGTAAATGACGCGGCCCCTACCGATACAAAAATGCATGCCGTCGTAACTCCTGAAACGGTCCTGAACCGTAACATCTATCCATACTTAATAGGACACACAAACACCCATTTCCATATTCTCACTAACAATATTTTGCCTACAGCCCCCCGTAATAGTAGGGTCCCCGTAGCCAGTAGCGGCCACACAGCGCACAGCCCACAGCTAGCTCCGACAACGGATACCCTACGATGTTAAATAACAAGTTCAGTTGACAATGTCGTGTCTTGCATATTGTTGACTATTAATAGTTCGCTCTGGCAGCGCCACTTCGCAGGCACATCGTATAATAATAGATGTAGGCAGCGAGCATTCAGCGCATTGGACAAGTAGTGCGGGGTGCGGGCATGGTCGCTTGTGTGCCAGATAAGTAGACTGATGATGTCGCCGAAGTGTAATTTGAGGTCGGAGCCAACACTGCTGCTTGGGGCTCGGCAGTTTTCTCCACCTTGTATGCACAACATGCAAGATGCGCAAGTTTGCTTCGTAGAGTTGTTGGTGGTGCGAATCGAACCTCGTTTTTTTTTTTTCTTCTTTGCAGAGTGTTCGCTTCACACGCATGAAAATATGAAGTATTTTGTTTTCTATGAATGGGTATTCAACCCAGAGACTAGATCCGTCCAAGTGACTCTGCACGATAAAGAACATGTATGTTATTGCACGCATAGACACCGGGTACGTACGTAGTCGAGGATCGATGAATATGCTACCCACACATTGATATTAGTACTGGTATTACGTACTTCGAGGTATACCAGGTACAGGTATATATTTGTGCTGCTGCCGTTATCACGTTCCGTGTCAGCTGAAGGTTGGTGCTGTAATGAACCACGGCTTGTGCCAAACCGGTACAAAAAACAAACACGCTCGTACGTACGTTTGCATTGTATTATTTCTGGCATTTAACCTCTTGAAACTAAACTACTTGATTTTAGAATTAGAGAACTGCTTGCGGCACTCAACAGGTTTCAGGCATTTTTTTAGACATTTCACCACTTGAAACCAAAGTACTTGAAACCAGTGTAGGATTTGCGTTGGGGCGCTGAACAAGTTTCAGGCATTTTGCCCATTCACAAAAACTACTAGAAGTTAGTATAGGGTTTGACTTGGGGCGCCGCAAAAGTTTCAGGCGCGTTTCAGGCGTTTATTAAAGGCAGATGTCCTAAATAGATAGGCACGCTTAATGCAAGTTAGGGCTCGTCAGCCATATGCCCATCTTTGTGCCTGCTTTCTCAACCGAATTTTGCCCACTCACACAAAATTACTTGAACTCGGTCTGTCTTGGGCGCCGAAAAGGTTTCAGGCACGTCTCAGATATTTTCGAAGGCAAATAATGCCTTCAATAGATAGGAACGTTCAAGCCGAATTAACACGTCAGGCATACGCCTGCCGTTTCGCCTGTCTCGTCTTAACTTGCAGCGGGCCTATCCCGCCTGCGTGCCCGAAAGCGCGCGCGGCCTATTCGATTGCATGCTCATTACAGAGCTCTACATATACATGCTACATCGCATTACCGGAAAGTGTGCATGCATGTATCTCTAACATGCACGTTCACCAACAACACGGTGCCACATCCATGCGCACCCCCGCATACCAACGCTTCGTTCACATGCACTCGCATAATATGGTGCTGCGAGGTACTCGACCAACCCACTACCGCTGGCTGAGTATACCAGATAATACAAAAGAGAAAAGTCATGTTCTACGTACGTGAAACCGCCCGGCCGCCTCGTCATCTAACAACCCTACCTATTAATAGTTGAAATGCCAACTCTCCGAACTACCAGAAAACTTCTAAATTTCGTCGACAGCAGTGACATGGCAGACGAACGACCGTGAAATACCAGTAGGCTAGGCTCTAAATTCTTCCACCAATAATATTGGTAGACCGTGAAATTTGATCGGTTTCCGGGGGTGTCAGGAGATCAACCATTAAACCTGTCGTGGCACGTTGTTACCACCGACGAAAAAGAAGAGAAATATCGCTTACCCATAAATAATTATATAGTACAGCGTCATCAGTACCATGAATTTCTTGAACGTAATCACCGACAACTGACCAGGTAATAGAAGTCCTCTGCTCCCCGGATAATGGTTTCCATTTATATGGGTCTCTTCCCCTCCCCCCTTTTGTGATCGGGGGTTGTACGCAATGTTTTTGCGGGGAGGACGAAATCACTACCAATACAATAAGGTTCCAGACCAGGTTGTATATACACAAGATGGTCGTTTCGTTTCCTTGATTTTACGACTCACTAAATTCAAGAGATGTTATTCTCACACGAATTTCAAAGAGCTATTAAGCAATAACCGAATAGAATAAAAGGAAGTAGACATAAAAGATAGATTATGACAAACCTTGTGCATAGATAGGTTTTCTTTGTATCCGGGGATTTATTCTTTCAGAAATGATTTGGTCGATTCACGGTGAAGCTCATGCTGCACATTGTCGGATGGCAAGACTAATAATAACTGAGTACTTGTAAATAATTTGATAATACAATCATGTATACGTGTGAAGGACAAAGTCACTATTACGGGCGAACAAAGTAAATAGGACCAAATATTGTTTGTAAAATACGCATATATATATATAGGTTTTTGTGTGTACCGTAGGTCCTATTTCTATGGTCCCCCGTAAGACGAGAACGTACCACACCAAGTTGTATGCACACAGGATTTGTTCTCCGTATCCATCCTTTTACGACACGCTATGTTCAACAGAGAAAAGTCTCACACTCATTTCAAGGGGATTAAAAGATCAAGTACGTACCGGAAATATTTTCTAGTTGTAGATATATATATTTTAGTAGTGAAGACGAAGTCACCGCCAGAGTAAGGTATCGCACCTCAGTTGTCTGTACTTGTGCATTATGTTTGTTCTTCGTCTCCTTAATATGACGACACACTAAGTTCAAGAATTAATAATCTACACTAATTTTGAGAGAGAAAAACACTAACAAATATTATGTTCATTTTTTAGACTTATATATACATTTTTTCTTTCTTTTTCCGTTCCCCTTTTCTCACCACTTTCCTCCGCACGATATGGCCAGCTAAGGATATACGTAGGGGAAGGGCGTGAGCGGAGCTGAGGCTGAGGCTCATATACATACGTCTATTATATATATACTTAACCTATTATACATATATACTTAACCTACAGAATAGTATATAGTAGTATTCGCAGCGCTGCTGCTCTCCTCTACTACTACACTGCTCGGGGTGCTGGGCCGGGTCGCCATAGGAACTCCATGCTATGGACGGCCCGTTGACGAACTTGGTGTTAAATCGAATGCAAGCACACTCGTCGCTCGTCCGTATGTCCGTTGCTCGCTGTGCGTGCATGCATGCCTCGTCGCATATGACAACGCCGTTGCTCGCTGTGCGTGCATGCATGCCTCGTCGCATATGACAACGAGTGCGTGCATGCCGTTCCACGACCGAACATGTTCTCGTATCCAAACACGAGAGACTGTAACGAAAAGAACCTCGGAGACACCACCCCTCCCGAACCCACGTTTCGTATCGAATCAACTGGAACAACCTGGTTCCCCGTCAACATGTTAACTATTTCGCAAGAACTCGTTCTTCAGCCTAACAGCAGCTGGTGTCAGGTCGCCACGAGAACGCGACGGTATCATCTCTTCCTCGACGAACTCAGGATGTATTTGGTCGTGAATCGCATGCACGGATACTCGTCGCTCGTCTAGACGTCGATCGCTCGCTGTGCTTGAATGCATGCCTCACTGCGTATTACGTGAATGCTCGCTCACCAACCAATGCATGCATGTCGTTTGACGACCAGCCATGTTGTCGAATTAAGCCACACGCGGAATCTACTGAAATGAACCCCGGAGATCCCACCCCTCCCGAACTCACGTTTCTCATTGAATTAACGAGAGCAACCGGGTTCTCCGTCAACACCTCAACTCGTTCGAAGGAAATTGTTCCTGTGCGCAGCAACAGCTGGGATCGGATCGCTATAGGAACTCGACGTTACGGTCTGACTGTAGACGAACTCATGTTATACTTGGTCTTGAAACCTATGCAAGCACGCTCGTCTGTTCGTCGATCGTTCGCTGTGCTTGAATGCATGCCTCCTATCACGTGAAAGCTCGTTCACCAACGAATGCAAACATGCCGGCCGACGACCAACCATATTCTCGAACTAAAACGCGAGGGGAGTGTAATTAAAAGAAGCTCCGAGACCCCATTCAGTAAACTGCTCTCTTGTGCCGCGATACACGCTGAACTAGTTGGAACACGGTGGAAGACAAACAACCCCTTTTGGAGTTCTCACTCGGAGCCCCCCAAGGAGCCGCCACTCATAAGGCAACCAACCAAAGAACCCGCATCAACAACACCAGCCGGGGTAGCCAGGAGGTCCAATTCATAATCACCATGAGGGGCAACACATGTAGCACTGGGGAGAAATGAAGCATACGCATTATGAACCACTAACTCTTGGCTAACTATATGGGTCGGCTTCTATGTACTCTCACACGCAAGACCAAAGCGTTTCAAAGGCCTGGTTTTCCCGACCCGCGGAACACCGATCAGCCTTGCCTGCGAACACGTTCTCTTCCCGGACGCCTTAACTGTTGCGTTCGCGCGTCAAGGCTCGTCGACTATGGTTTTCGATTTAGACGACGTCGGGCATCTCCCACAGCCGTCGAGCAACACCCTCACTCCCCTGGGGATGGAGATGCTGAAGTAAACCCGCAGCAACGTTATGTCCGCTGGAGGCAACAAGACGATTCTAGTGCTTCACGTGCTCGCACAGCGAATTCCCACGCCGGTTCATAGCCTCACAGCTCCAGAGATTCTGCATACCTTCTTGAACGAATCAATTGCCTCAGGGGAATTCGTAAGTAACGCTAAGGAAATGCTGAAGATCATGATCCTCGGCAAGGGCGAAGCTTGGTTTACCGCAGAACTTCCAGTGCAAGCTTACAGCACGATCCACGAGCGTACAGTCGCATGTGCCGTTTCTCGTGGGGGAAGCGTAATATTTCCGGACCCTCAATGGAAGCACTCTTTGAGAGCAAGGATCTTTGTAATATCGGGGTTGCAGCGGGCAAGCACGCCAGGTACGTCGTGTGGTTCCTACAAAGTGTCGAGCATAGCATCGAACAGCTGAACTAGTTGCCGCTCGACCTCGCGGATTTTCTCAGCCCTCAGACGCAAGCCCGCGACCAATTCGCGGAAACACGTTACTAAAAGGTCTTCAATAATGTTGCCCAGCGAAGCACGGACTTGCTCGAATCCCAAGATCCTGCACCAAGGATTCGTAGGTCGCTCTTGACCAGACCTGAAGTAGCCGTTTGAAACGCCGGGGGCTCTAGGATGGACATGTGTGGCACAGATGGCGAAGACAGATCGATATCCGACCTTAACGGCGCCCGTCCGCAACCGGCCCAAACGCAAACGTAGGGAGCCTCGAGGGTCACTAACTGGAAGCCTCGCCAGCATCGTAGCCTCTGCGGTCGAAACTCCGCAAGGAAGTGAAGCCACGATACCGGAGGTAAGAAAGACGCGGACGGGGAGTTCAACCTAGACGAAAAAGCATTCGCCGCTGTTTCCAACAAGCCAGCTTCCAAGTCCGTTAATCAGGGGACTTCTTTTCGGGAGACCAAAGGCAAGCGGCGCGCCACACCCACGGTCACTTGTAGTGCAACGACCTCAACTGCACCCACGACCTCCATGGCCACACCGTCACCCTCATCAAGAAGGAACCCGAGCTGACTGAGGCGACTTCCCCCACCTCTCATTTCCTGTGCCCCGAGCCGAACGCAATATCCAAACTTCACTCAGCACTGAAGGAGCATCGCATTTACTTCCACATCGCGTACGGAATGGAATGCCTCCACAAGCCCTGCCGCTACCTATGTGGCCAAGCCATTTTTCTCTCCGGTCACTACAGTAGAGTCTGCCCCAACAACCCAGTGTTGGCGGCTTTCGAAGCGATGTCAGACATGCCCAACGCTTAGGGGATCCCCATGCTAAGCTTCTGATGAGGGTATGCCCTAAGACAATCTCTTCGAGGAAAGCCCCAAACATTTCACCGTGGCCGAAACCGCTATCGCTCACAGACTGGTCGCCCGCACCGCCGCAGTCATTGCAGATACCTCCACCCACGTCGGGGCTAGCGCCATCAGCATCGAGCACACCAACGACTCTATCTACACCTTCGGCGCCGCCAGGTACGACACCGAAACCGTCAGCTTCGCTGGTGCCATCGCCATCACTCACGGGCCGGTCGCCCGCATCGCGGCAGGGGTCGCCGATACTGTCGGAGTTGCCGGAGATGGCCGCATGAAGGTCCAGAACCACCCTAAGTGTCGGCGAGAACAGTCGTTTGGAACCCAACACGCGCTATCTGCAGGACGCAGAGTAGTCCTCGATCCGGGGGCAGGACCTAGCAACTACGCTTCCGGAATATGCATCAATACCGTTGAATCCGCTTGTATGCCTGGGAAATCCATCGTCCCTTCTGCAGGCAAGGGGTCCCTGCGAGCTGCCAACCCCCAGGGAAGCACGACACCCCCCACGGAAATCATGGCACCCTGCACTCCACGTCTGTGTTTGCTCCGGCAAATGAGGTATTCACGGCTACAGTGAGAGTCGTCACCGACCTCCCCTACGCAATAGTATTGGAGACAGCTCTGGTCAAGGAAAACGGCAGCGCACCCAGGTTCGAAACAGGTGAAGGTATTCCGCCCAACACCTGTTTCCCGCTGGGTGCCGTTAACCAGCAATCATCCAAACCTGGCGTCACCTGAAAGGGAGACGGCCATCATAGGGGAGTTAAGTCCCGCCAAGTACTGCCCCGGGGAAAACGAGACGACCTCGGACGCGGAAACTGCGCTGGATTCGACGCGGACAGCCGGCCAACCGATGCCACACCAGCGCCCCCCTACGGTTGTAGTGTCAGCGTGTGGGGGGGGGGCAGCATACGAGCG
This sequence comes from Macrocystis pyrifera, assembly GCA_031763025.1. Taxonomy (NCBI): domain Eukaryota; class Phaeophyceae; order Laminariales; family Laminariaceae; genus Macrocystis; species Macrocystis pyrifera. The sequence continues at coordinate 7,881,560 of JASSKH010000009.1, read as the reverse complement.
TCTGAAAGCATTCTTGACGTTCTCAGAGCCACATACCACGACTGGAGAGTTTTTGAATGCACCGGCACAACGACGTTCCTCCAGGAGCAGCGCCCCGACGTACTTGCACCGTGGACAGCCGTCTGCCGTTCCTGGATCCAATAACTGCAACCCGAAGTCTTGATCGAGTACGCGTGTCGGACAATCACCGAGACAGACCTAGAAGAGATCCGAGAAGCAGCCAGAACCACAAGGAGCCTTGTTTACACCTTCGTCGACTCCCCTGTCGACCTTCCGATTTTTCAATTCACATCACATCTACCAAAGTCACCAGACTGGAAAGATAGGACGCACTCCCTTCTAGAAGAGGAATGTGAGTGGGAAACTGCCTAAGTTTCAGCGATAAATGCTGAAGGCCCACACTACAGGAAAATAACTTTCATCACGGCCTACATCACGGGTTCAAGGAGGACACCCAAGTCGGACGGAACATTGCTGAGATGGAAATCGCACCTGGACGTGCAGGAAGCGAACACGAGAGGCCTCGGTGAACACCTGGGACGCGAAGGGGTGTACGTTGTGCATCGGGCGCAGGGTGCGCAAGCCATCGTCTCATTCAAACAACGCCATCGTCTCTCCGTCACGCGGGCATCTCCGCGCGTCGGCCGGTACGTGCCACACTCTGGGGATGAGGGGACGCTCGAAGAAACACAGGAGGTCAATCGTACAGATCTCGCGAAGATAGTCACAAGAGAGAAAGATTTCTTGCTTCCGGCTACGGTGAGCCGGGAAACAGCTCCCTCGACCGTAGCTGATTCCACGCCAGCAACAATGACCAAAGCCGTGCTGGAAAGCCTTTTTGACGCGGAGATGTTCACCAATAAACGTATTAACCGCCGGGCAAGCAGCGAACCGGAGTGGTAAATGTGCGCCGTATTTACATATCTCCTTGCAACCGACATGGAGGAACACCCCCACCCAGGGTCACTCGCGGCACTCGCGAGAGAGGACAGGGTGTCATGGCTCAACCTAAGGTGCAGGAGCGTTCGTCCGCCATCTTACGCACTCCAGATACCCTCAAAGCCGCACCGACACCGCCCCTGGCGCCAGCGCCGTCAATGTCGAACCCGCGAAGAAAGTCTTCTCAGCACCCATGGCGCCACCGTGGCCGAGAACACTGCCGCCAGCACCGCTGGAGCCGACGCCATCACTCACGACTAGAACCTCGCGAGTGAAGCGTTCCCCGTCATCTCCGATGCCGCCGTGGCCCAAGCCACCAACATCGGCCTTACGGGCGCAGACGCCACCACCCACGACTTGACCCCTCACATGGCTGCCATCGTTGCCGATACCACCGCCGCCCCCGCTGCCGGCGTTATGGACATTGTCAGACCAACTAAATTCATGCCCACCGATTGTGCGGCAGATGTGACAACTTCTTTAGGGCACACCAGAACTCGTCAGGCGACAGGTAGGGGACTCATCTCATGCCGGGATCATTTGGTAGTTGAAGGACAGGGGGGGAGGCAAGACCGTACCTGCTAGACAAGGAGGGATTCTCGAGGCATTCGTCGATGTTTTCGCCTTCGCGGCTTGCGGTGCCCCGTTCCATGATACCTGGAGTAATGGGTCTGCTCCACACGACTTGGACGGACGACGGAGCTAATCCAACGGAAGTTCCGCTGGCCCACGAACAATCGCGACGTCAGTGACTACGTGTTCTCGTGTGGGTGCGGGATGAGGAAAATGTCGGCGAGGCAGGGTAGTCATGCTTCCCGCTCGATTTCTACAACCCTCGGAATTGTTTGAAATGGACACCCAGGACATGGAGGAAATTCCTCGAAGAGCAAATGATACCTTCTGGTCGTGGTGGACCAAGCCAGCCATTTCGAATTCGCTACCCACTTAATGCCAATGACGCCGAGAGCAAGGCCAAAAAACCTGCTGCGCTTACTCCTCATGTTCGGCATCCCACGCTCCATACGGAACGATCCGGAGTCAGAGTTTGCGGCAGATGTCGAACAGCACCTATTCCGTTGGCTAAAGGTGTCCATCGATTTGGGCCGTTCGACCACACCAGAGCACCAGGAGCAGTGGAGAGACTGGGGGGATGGATTCATGAAACTCTTGTTCGGGTTCCAATTGCTTTACCGAGATGCTCCGTGGAGGACGGGGGGTTTTGAACTTTATATTGCTATGTCGAGAAGTATCATTCTGCTCTTCTGGTTTACTTTTAACGTTCGCTGTTTTGGTCCGCCGAGATCGAACGTGGGGGGATGTCAAGGCGTGCAGAGGGCATTTCACCGTTATATTTGTACACCCGAAACTGGAGTCCCTCGGAAGGACAGCATAGAAGGGGATGGAGCTTGGGATATGCCAAATACTGGAAGGCACATATCAACAAAACTGAGAACATGTGTCTGAGAACCGAACACGTGTGCATCCTTGACACGCAACGCTTGCTCTCAATGCACGTAACGCTCAACCTGAATGCCTGGAACGTTATTCGCATGCTCGGGAGTCACCTGCTTGGCCTACTCCTCCGATTAACCTGATCCTCGAGCGCCCAATCAGGTCAACCAGTTGAAGGGGAAATACATGCGTTATTATGATGTCTCACGCTATACTTGGACAATACTCACAGGCGTACGAAATCGTTATGCGCTAGGGTCGCTTCTCGCAACACAACCGAATATATCGGGTTTTTTTAACTTTATAATTGCCTTTCCGATGATAATGTTGTTCGAACGTGTCGTGTTTGGTTTTGAAATTGAGGTATTTCCCTCACAGTAAAAAGTTGCACACATTTTTCTCTGTGAAAATTGTGATTCGTGACAGTTGTCGATGGCAGAAAATAACATCGAATCAGCATGGGTACTCTAAAATAATCGAAAGGTCCAAGGAAATCGCTAATGATGGGTGACGTGCCTCACCACAAACTTCCAATTGTATTTTTCTTTGGTATAGGGGTCTGTCAAGGCTGGGTTTGATTTCGATTGTGTGAGACGACGCCATTAATCAATGAAAATATGTTCTAGGGTAAATGTCGGGTGTGAGGGGAGCACAGCTCTGGAGAAACGCAATAAACTCTAAAATCGATAATAATCATTTTCTTTGGAACGGAAATTCTGAATTAAGAAAACCGGCTGTTCGTTTCATGTCCTGGAACCGAATCCATACTTCAGATATCCGCGATAAAAAATGTCGTGGGCAGTCGAGACTCCGCTCGCATGACCACTGGTCTTTCCTGTGCAGTGAGCAACGACCCCTCCGCGGCCTAGGTCGAGCTGTCGAGGATCTAAGTTGGGGTGGAAATCCAAAGTGAACCCCTTCTGGATGCGACGCCCCTGGATCGGAAGAAATCTGAACAGTTGCTCAAGCTGAAGAGGCGCGGTATTCCTGGAGGACGGAACATCGTACAGAAAAATATTTGTTCATGGATGACTGATTAGGTTCAAGATCACGTAGGGTGACCTTTAATTTCGACACAAGTTTATCTCACGAGTTCTTCGCTCGCTTTGGGGTGTGTGTTACTGCAACTTGCTGCGCAAAGGAACAGTGTTGCAGCAGTTCCGCAGGGGGCTTGCCCTCGAGGCAGACCCATCTCGAACGTTAGAAGTTCGTGTACGCTCTCGTGCGAGAGGAGTGAAGAAGCAGTGCACCGCTTGGCGTATGTGAAGCTCGGGGCATGTGCTATGATGGGGGGAAGACATGATTGGTATCGAGTATCTATCATGTGCCAGACAAGTACCAGGTAACACGGACGACAACACACACCTTGGGATGGAGGTCGAAGCCGGTATTCCAGAAATGTGTCACACACCTTGGGATGGAGGTCGAAGCCGGTATTCCAGAAATGTGTTAGTGTCGCAATCGAACAAGCGCCATGCGGGTGGCTTGCCCCCTGGCTCGATTGGTATATTACTAGTGTCGCCTTTTTACTCAAGGATGTCTCGCTATGGAGGTCGTTCCGTTGATAATTGTACCGACACCGCCACGTAGCAAGGCTTCCAGCGCGTCTTGCACGAATGTTTCTGCGCCAAGGCTCCCGGCCGATGTTGGAAGTACGCTGAAGTTGCCAAGGTCGTTAAGGTAGTTGCCGTCGAAGACTTCCCTTGTGGTTAGCCTAGACCAACAAAATATCACAGTCCGTGCAAGGGACGAGAGGTGTCGTTGACATCGCTGTTCACCGACTAGTGAGTGAAACCATTTGGTGAACAGCGACAACTACTGTATTGGTAGCGCCGTTTACTATCCATCCTTACTTTTCAACAAAGCAGAGTAGTCGTCGTCATTTTGATCTTTGATTATGTTTTTGTTATACGTAATGTATTCGAAACCCAGCGAGACTCCTCAGCTTCACTCGGCCTCATGCGGCCCCGCGATAGCGCCATGTACGCCCCACACAGCAGCTCACGGTGTCCCCGGCGAAACCATTGCCGATGACACCCAACCCAGTGAGCGGAGGTATTGTGTTCTATGACGGATGCAAGGAACTGCTAATAGTTGGACAAATTTGTTTTCTTTGATTCCCAAGCATAACCGCAACATTTAAGGTACAACAATAGATAGTAGTGCTGCGATTGGATACGTACCAGATAGGCCATACATCAGGCACAACAGCCATTGCTGTCACCGCATTGACATACGATACCCAACAACACATGACACTCCAAAACCTGCATCTCTTGTGAAGTTTTTACATCTACACAGGTCGGAAAAAATGTCGTTAGCTGTGAGTTGCAACGCATCTACTATCGTCTAACATCCTGTCGTAAATGACAGCAAATTAGCTCTCTGTCAGCAGTTTCCGCGCTCACGTGCGCAACGCTTTGTACTCCTGTCGCCTTCATGTGTTCATCTTGACCTATACTACTAGCTGCACTTTATTTGTTTCCAACATATATATGCCGGCATACCTTGAACAGCGGCGGGCGTCAGTCCACCGCGTCGGAGCCCCCCTTGGATGCGTGTACAACACACAGAGTACCGATCGACACACTTCGCCTTTGTTTATCAGCACAGCATACCTGGTATCTGGTACAAACAGTGATATTGATACATACCCAAGTATGTGGTCTAAAATGGGCTAATTGTTCAAAGTTGGTTGCGCTCTGTTTTCAAGTGCATACAAAGGACCAGACGCAAACTGCTATATAAGTACCAGGCACACAGTGCGTATAAATCCCCTTAGTCTATGCCGAACCGCCTCCGACGTAAACACATTTTGGTCAAATTTCCTGATATATCTGATATATCGGCCCAGACCCAACCCTAACTCTAACCCTAATCCGACCCTCAACCTGAACCCTAACCCTAGCCAAAACCCCACCCTTTGTCGGGAGGCTTCGGGTCGGGAGGGGAAGATGCACGGCCCCGGTGCCTGTTTCGGTGGCGTCTTCTCTACTAGCACATGCCCGAACACCGGCCGATAGCGCCAGCCTTGACTTATAGATAGTTGCACACAGTTGTGTGGCACTGCGCGGCAAATACATTCATGAGGCGGCGCTGATATACGGCCTCTCTATGTATAAGTCCAGAATAACATACTGTAGCATATCTACTTGGGAGCTAGATCGAAGCATCACGTCTGTGTTTTGTTGTTAAATGTATGTTTGGAGCACGCAAACAAAGTAATTATATGCAATACCGGCATTCGTATCAACAACAAACAGCGCAGATTTCGATTGTATGTAGCACACCACCTCACTCCCAAACGGCCCCGTCAACGCATATCTCCGCTTGCTCAGGCCTATCACGACTTCTACCAGAGGCTAAGTTTTCCAGCTGATCTGTTTGTTCAAGCATGGGTTCCACTTGCAGCAGCTCTGGAAAAATCGGGGAAGGCGAGGCCAACACGCAGGAGAATTTTAGCAAGGGCACCGCCAGGAGCAGCAACATAGGCAATACCAAAGCGCAGAGTAAGAGTGGCGAGGGCATCACCCAAATACGCACTACGGCGAGCGGTCATTCTAGCCGCTCGAAAACTAGTTCGGGTGGTAGGTCCGGTGGTGGTGGCTACAGTGGCGGTATGTTTGGTGGCGGTGGCTTCATTGGCGGTGGGTTTGGTGGTGGTGACTGCGGAGCTGGCGGTGGAGATTGTGGCTGTTGAGGGTGATACGGGGGGCTCCCGAGAACGACCCAGGAAGGATACAAAACGCCCCTTGCGTCTCAATTTCATCAAGTACTTGACGTTGGGCCAGCTAAACTACTGATGTCGCCTTTACAGAGCCAACGCCATCGCCTAGTTGTTCAACGCGATTTTTCTGCAAGGCTGGTCATATAGGTCTTCTTTCTAAGCTTCGGTTTGCTAGCTGAATGGGTATACTATCAGTACGTGGCGTATATATCCGGGTAGCAGGGTTCACTGATAACCCTAACCCTTAACCCCAATACCTGGATAGGTGGAACTACAGTTCACGATTGAGACGTATATCGTAATATATTGTATTTGTAACACGAGGGAAGGGAACCCCGCATCAGACAACCTAGCCCAGCTGTAGTAGTATTAATCAACGAGAACGTCCGCCCAAGAGAAACTTCTCTCTGAGCAAAGGGTGTGTCCTACAACAACAGCAAGTTTAGTACAACGGCTGCCGAACTTGACGTTCCCTAGCTTGCATTCCTGCGTGCAGTCGGTTCCATACGCTGTATTATCTCACAACTCTGATTGCAACGGTCTGTAGCACCGTATTGTTCATAGCACGGTGATTCGTGCTCCTTGCACAGCTGGTCTAGGATAGTACCGTGGAGGCATGCTCTGTAGCGGGTGTTGTGGCGGTGGGCATTCTAGTGAGGCGTTCGGGCAGAGTAAGCTTGTGTCGGGGGTGGTGGCGACGGCTGTAAATGCGTGTGACGATAAACTCTGTATATATCACATTTCTGGCCGATCTTCGTTCTGACAAATTGAGGACCTCCTCAGTTTCCTTACTGCACAATCATTTGTGTGCCATTAACAGCAGTGTACGCCATGTGCCAAGGAAGTCGGGTTGTTCTGAATCGTGCAGGATTTGTACCAAGGTGTTTTCACTTGAGATACAAAGATTTTCCGTACAGAGCTTTTCAAGTGAAAAGGCCGAGACACATAATATTAGTAGTGCGCTTACGCTATAAATCGTAGGATGCGTCAAACCGAGGAGGCAGATATCTGGTAGTTTGCAAGTCATGTGGTGTTCATGGGATTCTTCTGTAGTCCCTACAACAGACGGGGAAACAAGATATCGGAGAATTTATTTCGTGATAAGCGGATTCAAGTCCGAACTTGCCGACGTCGTGCCGTTTAAGAGGTTGGGAGATTAAGTAAACCTCCTATCGTGGAAGCAACAACGATTTTGTCGTGGACGAGCTGCCGAGCTCATAAACGTTTGCTATTTTCGAACCAAGCAAATGCGAATATCATCTATTATGCGGAGTTCCAGGTGGCTGGCTGGGAACTAAAGGTTTGCTCGTGATTGAGGTGTCAGAGTCCGCGAGACCAAACCGAGTGCCACCTGCTCAGTATTTTCAACTCCCCATTATTTGTATAGCAGTGAACTTCTACACACAAACATGCCTGTTTGGTGTATGTATCTCATGCCTTTCGTGTCCACGGCGAGAGCGGAACGTCCGTGTTGGACGCGCTAGTTCAGGGCCTTGGCGCAATCTCTATATTTTTCAAGGCTATTCTTTCTTTTAACAACACTACTCCAAACCAGGTATAGCTGGTCCGTCTACACTCAAAAACAGGTACATACTCAAATAAAGTAAACAAACAAACTATAGGAGCACCTCGCGATTGACCGAATGGATATCACACCTGTTTTTCAGTACGAATGACACAGGTATACCCAACCTAAAATTGTTACTGTGGCTGCAGTAGGTTTCAACTGGTCTTTTTTCATATGATGTTTGCCTTATCACATGCCGATAGTGTAAGCGGTGCGACACTACTGCTGTGGCCGCTCTCCTGTTCTTTCTTTTTTGTCTGAACCCCCGTTTCACCTTTCACCACCATTTCACTGCTGTTTAACCGCCTTCTCTGCCTGGGTACGTGCGTCTACACATTGGTATAGGCACGTACAAACCATGCCACACAACATATATACCTGGTATACGGTGTCCGACTGCTGCAATACGTGAACTGGTATCAGCAGTGTGCTATTATTGGGCAGAACACAGGCATCAACCAAAACCAAGCAAAACCCACACACTTGCCACCACAACTCTGCTTCTAAAATCTTTCCTCTCACATGGCACCCTGACCGCACCCAGATTGGATCCCACCCGGGTCTGCGAGCCCTCTAAACTGAACTTGGGTATGTGGACGTGTGTGTAGTTTAACCCCCGTCAAGTGTAATACCTTTGGGTCTTTTTCCCTCAGAAATGGGCACCGTATGTGTTTCGGCCAATTAATCGCGTGATCACTCGGGGTGCGTTTTACTTGATTCCCGGTTGCACCTGTGTTTGACCCCAAACGAAACAGGTGTACCTTATAAGAGTGCTACTGCGCGGGTACCTCTGGCGGGCGTGCTCACCCCGTCACCGACCCCGAGTTCCTTGCATAACCCGCCATCTTTTTTATGCGGCTATCCCGTTAGCAGTGTGTCCCCGTGGTCATAATAACGCGACAATATCTCCAGAAACCCCTTACACACACAACAAACGACCCAACGCAACAAAGCTCTTTGGTTCAAGCGCCTAATATGGGTGAGAAAAAGAAGTATAAATCAAGGCCATAAAAGGGTACCTGGGTACCCGCGAAACCCGGTCAGCAACGCTATCTGGTGGTCAGCATGCCTGATAATATCTCCAGAAAACCCTCAAACATTCAGTGGGCGCCCGGTGTTAAGAAACATCAATTTGGTGTCCAGGCCCCATGTCTTATTTTATTCCGACCCTGATCTAACTCGATTGTAAAGGATTTAGGGTTGGCCCCACTGTTGAGAGTTTTCTTGATCTAAATATTTTTAGCATATTGTTCGCGCCGATCTGAGCCTATGTTTGCCAACATAACTTTTGTTACCTGCTGACGCCCGCTGAACGATCCAGCGCTACAGTTGCTACACTGGCTTCGGGTATATAAGGCAGTATCTGTTACTGGTATCCCACCAGAACGCATTTACCCACGAGACATGCACTTATTTCACTGTTCGATTTTTTGTTTTAGCAGCGGGCGATCCCGGACTAAAATTTGGCGTTTTCCTGGGATATCCTTCAGCCTAAGCATTGTTGGGGCCTAGGCGTGTGACCACGGACTCTATTCTGGCGATAGGCACATGAGGTAGGTAGAGGTTGCGCCTATTCGTTCTCAGGGTTATTTCTCGAGGAGCCCTATACTATCACCAAATCGCCCAAAACCCGATTTATATCAACGCTGCTAGAACGCTTGTTATACATACACATACATGCATACATACATACATACATACATACATACATACATACATACATACATACATACATGCATACATACGTACATACATACATACATTAACATACATACGTACATACATACATACATACATACATACATACATACATACATACATACATACATACATACATACATACATACATACATACATACATACATACATACATACATACATACATACATACATACATACATACATACATACATACATACATACATACATACATACATACATACATACATACATACATACATACATACATACATACATACATACATACATACATACATACATACATACATACATACATACATACATACATACATACATACTGTTGATGGTACTCAGAAATATTCATGGTAGATTGGGGAGTTCCATACTGAAAAATGATTCCGGCAGTAGGGTATTGGGATATCGGGGGGATGTGTGCCCACCAATGCCACTCGTCAGGTGCAATCCTATACTGCATGTGAGGCGAGTCAACTCGACAGCTCGGATATAATATAAGAAGAGTTCCGTGTTACTGTCTGGAGTCAACCACGCGTTCCCGTGCCAGCTGCGCCTATACCTTTAGAGATCTATCAACACATACACACACAAATACATACTTACACTTACCTAGCACTTACTTAGATCTCACTCTCTAAGCGTGCTCGGTTGGTACATCCCTGGCTTTTCTCATAGCTCCCACTTGGAAATCGCTTCCTTTTATTACTTGCCGGACCTTTCCAGCGGATCTTTGTTTTCTCCAATTATCTTCGTGCTTTCAGTCATTATTTCTTTTTTTCTTCTTTCGTTTCGTTTGCGTGCCTGTACTCCGAGCACGGCGCCGCGGGCGAACCCAACACCGTCGCGGGTGTCAGCGGGTGCTGGCGGGTAGAGGGGGAGTTGCACGGAGCGCGATCGCCGTTTTCGTGCCTAGTCGTCGCGTGTGCCTCGCGACAAGGATGCATCAATAGGCTCTGTCTGGCCTCCGTTTGTGATTTTCGATAGGGTACGTAGTACGTACGGTACTTAAGGGTCGTTCGAGATTGTAAGATAGTATTCAAGCGGTGCTTATTTTTACGACCGAGCTGAAGATTAAACCCAGTCTGAGCACCAACATCGTCGAGCTGGCGAACGAGGTCCACGGTGAGCACCGCGCTTCACGCGAGGCGGGCGACGGGGCTCACTTTGGTAGAGACGGAGGAAAGCTTTACCCAGACCGAATCAGTGGCGAGATGGTCGCGATAGGGGCGGGCGGCGTACGAGGCTGAGAGACAAGCTCTGCTGTTTGATTTTTTTTCTTCTTTTTTTCTTTTTGACCGGTGTAAGGTGTTCCAATCAGGTGGTATTTACATACGCAAAAGAGGACAGTGATTTTTTTCTTTCAGAATTTTTCGGTTTCATTTTCATTGTCTTTGCTGTGTTGCTGTGCCGTGCTGTGCTTTATGTTTCGTACATGCGAGTGCAGATACAGACCATATCGAAAGAAGAAGTTAAGTACCCTACCTGGGGTATGTGCGTACGTACGACATGTGAGCGAGCGCAGCGGAAAACCGCCCGGGACGCGAAGCGTACGTGGCGTCCGAGCTGTTTTCTCCTGAAGCATGGCGGCGGGACTCTTGGCAATATCATGTCGCCAGTGTGCAACTACAGCCATGATAAAACAATATTCAATGATGGACCTCTGTCCGCTTCGCCCAATTTGATGTACTTTTCCTTGCTGAGCGAGCGTAGCGGCTGGCGTAGGCCGCCCGCGGAGCGAAACGCCTTGTACATACATACCAGGAATAAAAAAAAGATCGAGTTGCAATGTTGCTGTGTAGAGCTCCTCGGTTGAAGAGACCCGGCAGTCACACATGTTTTGACCCCTCTCGTGACGCGACGTGTTTGTTGACCCTGATTGTTGCTACCGAACGTCTCACTTGTGACAACTGAGTAGCAGAACTTACCTAGGAGACGAAGAATAAAACCTTGCAAACGTCGGTTCGAACGCGACCCGAGTTTTATTTACCTTTTCTCTTAGATTTCGATTTTTTTTTACCGATGAGCTAAAGGAGGGTTTTCTTGACCCGGAGAGGATGGGCTACAAAAACTGGAATTAATCGTACACTAAACATACAGTGGTCGACCAATCGCTATCAGCGGCGTGTGTGGAAATCGTGCAGGTGGATCTCAGATACCTTGAGAGCGTATTCTTGTGGACCTCAACTAAAAACACCTTGAGCAATAAATCTCAAGGTCGATTATTGCCCAATGTGAACGTTTACAACGTCCCCGGATTGTCGAATGTACGCGTCACAGGATACTCAGGTTTGGAAACGTACCAGGTCAAGGTGCCGTGTTTTTTGTTGTACGGCTGACAGCAAAACAAAAATCGAAATCGAATCCAGAAACACACCACAAAATGAAAAACGACAAAAACAAAGCAAAACCATGGAATCCGGACAAAAATACGAAGCACGAAAAAAAATACCAATATTAACCGGGAAAAAGTGACATGTACACGAAAAAAAGTATAGTTAAATTGGAGAAGACGACACAGTGCAGTGCATACGCCCACAACAACGCCAACTCGCGAGTTGTTGTATTATCAACAATGTGACGTTTTTCCTGTATATATACACTTATTTTCTGGTCTCCCTCGCTGTTCTGCACTGCACAAAACCAACACAATACGGGGCAAGGCTACACACGCAAAAATCACCCCAAACGTACCTTAAAATCAATCAAAACATGTCAAACTTCGGCATATACCACGTTGTTCGGGGAAGAAGAATGTTTTGTACTATTTTTCAAGCTTTTAAAATGAATTCCGCGTATATCTGCAATAAACGCAAAGTTGCTAAAAATAACACTAGTCTACACATATTTTGATTAAAAAAATGCAATCGACGCAAAACTCACTTCTTGTACGCTGCAAACATCATTATTTGCAGATACATACCTGGTAGACCGCAATTCGCAGTTTAACTGCACCCATTGTCAACCTCATGCCCCTCTTCCCTACCCCTTCTTCTCAAACATGCCAACGATTCGGTACCCCCCCACAAGCCCGAGATTTCCTTCGTTCAATATTCCAATGTTATATTTCGTCAAGATATCATACATACCAGGTATAACAACAACATACATACAAACTGTACACAATTAATTACAAAATGTGCCATTCGTGTTGGAGAAAAAAAAACTCAAACAATCATTGAAAGAACATCCACAAACCTAACCGTCACAAGTAGCTAAAAGTTCACGACAGGATATCTCACAATCGAGGTGCATTTGTTACGTTACGCAAGCGTTGCGGTATACGATTTTCCTGTCGCCGCAACGTGCTAAGGTTGTGGTTTCACCACAACGTCATTAAAAACGTACCCAAATGGCCACCTGTGATTCGTGTAGTGGTCATACTAGAGTTTCTCTCACCAAGACCCAGGTGTCCGTGCTCCGAGTGGTAAAACCGTCTGCAGCTCGTCGCGCGACAACGGTCGAAGCGACGAGATTTTACGAGTATTGGCGTCTGCGCTACTGAGCAACCTGGCTCCCTCGGGCTACGTATCCACGTCAAGGACTACTCCTTAATTCTGTTGCTCTTTGAACGTTTGACACATTCATGCTGGGGTTCATTTCGTTTTTTTGCTTTTACCGCACATGGCCAATCAGCGATTGGCCCGCCCTGCGCACGTGTTATCTAAGAAACCTGCCCTATTTTTGCTGCCCAGATGCTATGGTACGGTCCCTGTTGCTGTAGTACATCAGAACGGCTGGAACCCTGGTTGCTGACCGGGAAGTTGCACCCACCCCACATGCCCATCATCCACTCGCTACGTTGTTCTTGCGGAACTGCGGGTCCCGCGCTAGCACACGCTTGCAGAATTCTTGCAAAGCCGACGATTGTACGCCAGACGCATTACGCATACCCGCGGCTCAAGACCACCTTCCCGTTAAAAGGAGGCGTCTCTTTACAAGGCGGCGGAGGAGCAGCACAGCACGTTGATTATTTTGCACGTGACTTAAGCGGGCCACAGAGATGTAGAGCAGGCGCACGACAACAACTTCAACGTCGTGCTGTACTACTACTTCTAATGCTACTCGTGCTGCCGCGGCCGTTGCTGCTGTTGTCATAGGGTTGTCGATCTTCGAGGCGATGAAAGTACGTAAAAAACTCGCGCGGCGAGTAGTTCACCGTACCGTACAAGCGGAAGGAGGAATAGCGCGACAGTCATGCGCAACAGAGATGCGGAGCAGGAGCACAACAGCAGCAGTTGCTACTACGACTACTACTGATGTCCTACTACACCTATGTCTACTGCTGCTGCTGCTGGCCGCAAGCTGTCATGCCGCGCGTTGTCGAGCTTTCACGCGATGAAGCGAATATATACCGTACCGTACACGCCGGCCGCCAGAGAGCGCAACAAGTTGTATGTTATACACGGCAGAGATCGCAATAAGTTGCTTGTTTTACACGTTTAAGCCAAGCGCATCAGAGATGTGCGGCAGGCGCACAACACCAGCACCACCAACAACCACTACCACTGGTATCGGCTGTTGTAGTGGCCTTGTCGAGCTTCCCTGGAGGCGATGAAGGCTCTAACTACAGTACGTACAGCGATGAAGCACGTAAATGATTACATGCAACGTACCTGCCACCTGTTGTGCTTTGCTTGTTGCTGATTCCAGCCCGATTCAATAGGAGCGTGCAGAGGGCCTAACCGTATCGTCGTGCTGCCATGACTACTTGGCGTTAGTATGGATCCCCCGAGTAACAGGTTACAGCTTTCTTCCCCCGAGTATCAAACCTCTGTCTCATACCATATCATTGTGCCGGTCCTATAATCGTCCGCACTAATGAAATCGTTCTTCCTCAAACAAGCCACCACCCCCGTGACGTGACCTCGTACTTCTCCTGAGTTGGTGGCGGTTGTGTCCGGGTCCTTATTTTTTGTTCTCTTTTTATCCTTTTATTTTACCACGTACAACAGTATGGAGATTTACCCTTTTTTTTTTCACCAACTACTCTATTTTTCTGTTGCAGATTTACCCTTTTTTACACCAAATACTATTTTTTACTGGTGCAGATTTACCCTTCTTTACACCAAGTACTTATTTTACTGTAGACATACCCTTGTACTGTCTCACACCGCGTACAGTATGCTGGTCCATTTTTTACACGAGTCCTATAATTGTGCGCTGTCCAAAAATTACTCTCTAGCAAACAAGCTACGAAGTCCGCCACCCGTGACGTGACCTGTGCATGTCGTCAGTTTAAACCTACGAGTAGTAGGTAGAAGCGCGTGTATCAACCTAATGAACACAAAATACTAGTATGTCTAGTACGGGTACTCGTCCGCCGCAGTTGTACAACATACTACAGTAGTACAGTAGTCGTTGGCGCCATCTCGAACAACAATAACACATTTGAATACCTATTGCAGTGCTCTACAACGCGGCAGCACGAATTATTTCGCCACAGCTCTCTCCAGCACTATCAGCAACGACGACCAATAGCAATATATCAACAGTGTAAAAAAAACAAATGGACACTATGACCAGTTGTCACGTAGCATCTCCTTGACCAGCGCCGGGTAATGGCTTGTGCCTAGACCATTCCTTAACCCTGCCCTGCTCTTGCGGTGTTTGCGCAGGAATTCCCCACAAAAATTGCTGCTGAGAGAGTCAACCCCGTTTTCAGAGCCCTTCAGGTCAGGAAAACGTTTTAGTGACGCTTCCGCTTGGGCTGATCCTTCGGGCGGCGACGGTGCTACTTCCTTCGACCACGATCCTGTCTTCATCAGCACCGGCGTTTCCAATTCCGTTCCATCCCTCGATGACATCCCTTCTCTCGATGACGGTGCTACCCCATCCGAAACCACTCCTCCGCTCGCAGACGCTTGCACTTTCCGTGACCCCGCTCTTGTGCTCGGCGTCGGTTCGGCTCCCTCGCCCCCGCCGGGTTGCGGCGCTTGCACGGCGTCAAGTCGCTGCCGGTGCAACTGCTGTGTGACGCTGTGGGCGCGTTGGTGGAGAAACTTCGCGCTCGTCATCCCCTGGATAGATTGTTTGAACGGGTTGCCAGCCTCGGACAAGCCAAGTACGCGCGGTTGTACAAAGCCGATGCTGCCACGTACAAGTTGGTACTCCCACCGGGCTCAACCGACGCAACCGCTAAGCAACGGGAGGCAAAGTCCAGCTCGCGTCGTCGGCTTACTCGATGGGGTACAGCACACGTTTTTCCTGCTTCTTTTGCCCCGGCGGCCGCGCCCTTCGCCTAGATGGTGGAGCCCAGAGGCACAGCCCCTTCTTCGGAGTCGCCCACTGCCGCCACCGCCGCAGCCACCGCCGCAGCCACCGCTGCCACCGGTGCAGCCACCACGGCCACCGTGCAGACACCGTCGCCGTCGGCGCAGCCACCACCGCCACCGGCGCAGCCGCCGCCGCCACCAATGATGCAACCGCCACCGCAACCACAACCATCGGCACCGCCACCACCACCCCCGCTAACCTGAAGGCCACCTCCGAGAGAAACTCCTTCCGCGTTTTGAAACCGAACCGTCGTACCCTCGGCGATGGTGTCTGCGCACGGAAAGGGTGAAAGGTCGTGATCGCTTCGGGACATCAGTGCCGACGATAAATCCATCGACATTTCGAGCGCAAACATTCGAAAGTTGAGCGATATATTCGTGCGTCTGGGGTACAACGCGGAGCGTATAGCATACACCCACCTGGATATATGTATAGTTCATTTTCCAAGTCGTCGCGCACGGGGTAACTTCGTGGTGCTAGCGGTAGCAACGACACGGTCTCAACCAGGGCCTCCGGCTCCTTGCCCACCCCGGCACGCACGCCTTGCGTTGTAGCTCCGTGAAGTGAATGAGGTAGTCAAAGCCGTGGTATCCCTACGTTCTTCATCAAGCTGGAAATAACACCCAAACTCGCATCAGGACCAATTCGAAACCAAGCGGTGGAGCGAAGAAGCCACGCAATAACCATGCTATCATGTTTAATCACGAGGGTTTTCTTCCTAAATGACAAATAAAGATGCCGTCATGCCGCGTGCGTGTAGATGTCAAAAGCTCCGGCGAACGGCTACACTCACCGAAAGAGGGATTACAAGGTTACTACCTGGTGGAGGGCCTTCGATATGTTTCTCCATGCCGCTGCGATCATCTGTTGGCACCACCAGCGCCCGGAAAATAGGTCTCGAGTGGAGAACCCTCTGTTGGCGTCAACCGTATGGTGGTTGCGGTAACCGTGGAGACTCAAATCTCGCTGCGATCGTCTTTCGCCGACGACGTTCGCCTTACTGACGGCCTCGCCGTTTAGGCGGCTGATAGACGGCGAAACCAGAAGCGGCGGGGGGGGGGTGTACTCGATAGGAGAGATCTACTCGATCTCATGCATGGCCGTAATCGTATGACCATAGAACGTCGCATCCCTACAATGCCGGGACGGAGCATGTCGGGTTTTCACCGACCAGGCAGACATTGCTTGCACCAAGCGCGAAGCGCCGTGAGGCGTCCGGCGAGTCGCATGAAGGGTGAGCTGCATCCTACTGGCGGGGGGGGGGCAGTACGTCGATCGTCAATTAGTACAGCAAACGTAATACGTGTCACATCAAGCACAGCGCATAAACGGGAATAGAAAGAACAACCAATCCGCCCTCTGCGAAGAAGACACTCAAATCTCCCCCGCACGTAGGTGGGGATGGAACTTTCCAACAGTACGCTACAGGTCCCGCGGGTAACCTGTGATAAGCCTCGTTCCTGCTGGTTCCCTGCGGGCAGTAGAACTGGGGGTCTTTGGTCTCTGGGTGAGTCTTGTCCGTGCTATATCCTTCCACGCCCGGGTAGCTGTACAGACACCCCTTCTTCAAGCAGGCGATGACGTGGTCAAACGCTTCGTGTGTTGACATGTTCGGCTGCCTACACTCCCTGTTTAATTGCGGCCGAGGTCCGCACGGCAGGTAGCAAAAATAACGGCCGACCTCGTTTCACTTATTTGTTACTGTAAAGGTGTTTATGCATGCCACATAAAATACAAAATACACTAAAATTAATACATAGATTTGTTTCGGGTTAGTCCCGTCCAAGGTATCTCTGTATCGCGAGCATAGCAACAGCAACCGGTGATCTACTATGGCCACTTAAAACAAGTCGACCTTTAATGCTTACATAAGTAACGGGACGTATTTCGGGACCTTGGTCTCTCCTCTGGCAATGGCTGCGTCGTTATCGGCATTACCCTTGCCGTCAATCTCCCGCGTACTTCTTCTCCAACGCACGTAGGCCCTGAACGCATTTACCCACCTCTGCCGTGCTCGTCCCTTAACGACTACCTGTACGGTGGTGTCGTTGCCGCAGCAAAGGCGTACTCCAGGGACATACCAGCTTTTACCCGCTCCCTGGCAACCCGATACACGTGTGGCTCGTAGCGCATTGCCAGGCATGCCCCATCTTCCCTGGCGTTCAATATACAAATACGAGAGCGTCCGCGACAATAATTCAAAACAAAGGAAATGGGGTACAAGGGTTTGCGCAACATATAACGCATTTGTCAACTTGATCTATGAATAACAGCACACGCTGCACGTGCTTCTAGTGTCGTACCCCCAAAGCTATCAGCCCCCCGTACACAGCATCTGTATTGTGGACAAGTGCAAACAGACTCAATAGCTGTAGTACTCGTATTGTCGGCCAATACCTCTAGAGATATAAAGGAAGCGAGTCTGTCTACTACATGCCGTGGGCCGTGTGTATTCACAGAAAACCAACAGCAAACGAAATGTCGCCGCTCTCAAACCATCACCAATACCATAGCAGCACTCCGACAGTGACCAACTCGAGATAATTTGTGCAGCGAAGCAAGTTCCACGCGTTAGCCCACCACGATCGCCCGCTTCTGTAGATGTCGAATGTGTGGAAATCGGTCACGTACAGCTCTCGCAATCAGTATTATAAATACACAACCTATACCCCACCGCTTTACGAACTATCTTCTTCCGCCTTCGTACAGGCAAAAAAATAGTTGGTCACTCTGCTCCCTCGTTTTTGGCGCCTTGCACCAATTTAATTTAATTTCCGGCTCCAGGTAAGACCAAGGGCGTGCGGCCGCACACCCAGGTTACCACGCCTCCTATCGTGTCTTGTTGTTTTCCGTTGCGTCGGCGACAAACCTGATCGGCCGTATCATCTTCCATGCTTTAGTCCACCGCCACGAAAAAAGTACTCTTGAGAATGATGAGGATAGAGAAAATAAGTGTGCATTTCAGGCCAACAGTGGATCCTGATCGAGTAGGTTTACGTTCGAGCCAGTGGTGTTCCTAGTGGAGATAGCATTCGCTTGTCACAGCTTCCACTACCGAAGACGTCTACGCATGCAAATTATGCCTTGGTGACATGGGGAGAGCTCAGAAAAACAATGTTTTCGTTGGAGTGGCATGGCACGATGTATACATTGGAATGCTTGTACAGCTCGTGTGCATGCGAAGTGTACTGACACGCGAATGCTGTCTCGTACAGGAGGTAAGCCGCCTACGGCATTCGTCTTTACTCCGCGACGTTCCCGTCTTTACATGCCGCAACAACAAGCCGAACTCGCAGACCACCGCATTTAGGCATTCTTCAACACACACACATCGTTGACAACAAGCAAGAAGCACAAAGGAAAACCAGATCCTTTCTGGCGAATTCCCAATCGCACAGACAACTATCACTCAAGCAGGCAAAATGCAGAGCTTGGACAGCAGAGTTTCATCGCTGTGACACTCAACAATACAAATATTGACTCATACGAGAGCCTGAGTGATATCGTCTGGCAGCACCCAAGAATGTTCACGACAGCGACCCCCCGATGGCTATGCAGCAGCAGGACCCTACCTCCGAAGGCATCTATTGCGCAATGTAGGTTCAACCAAAGCATGACCCAGATCGGGTCGTAATGCACCCCATTTTACTAGATTCATCTATTTTTCACAGGACAGAGTAGTAAGCCATCGCTGTTAACACTACGGGTTGATACTATTACTGTGGTTCATTGTACACGCTATCAACATGGTAACGGACGCGTCGGACACAACTGCGTCCTCTACACGAACAGGGCATGGCGCACTTACTATTCTGGCTCTCAACGTCTTGGCCTACCCTTCATGCACAGCAGTGTGTGTGACTGGGCAACATTTTTATATCCTCCCTCCCGTCAGCTTTCAGGGACGGGCTTCAACGCGGGAGAAGGC
Source organism: Macrocystis pyrifera (assembly GCA_031763025.1). Lineage (NCBI taxonomy): Eukaryota > Phaeophyceae > Laminariales > Laminariaceae > Macrocystis > Macrocystis pyrifera. Next base: position 7,861,958 of record JASSKH010000009.1, on the reverse strand, counting down.
ACCGAGCACGACAATGTGCACGCACGTTCAATCTCGATAACAAACACATCGAACCCTGCTGTAGCGAAACATAGACATCACCCAAATCGACATCCCCCGTCACGGGGACATGCAGGTCATATCGGGGCACTTTACTACGGCCTCTATTGGCCCTATTCTCCGCCAAACCAGTGGACACATTCTGCTACGTTTGGTGCACCAAATCGTTCGGCTGATCCAGCATCACCCAAGCCTGAACGGGAACGTGGGCAATACTACAGTATAGAAGGCATCTCTGGCTCCGACGAGAGGTCGATGAAGTTGTTCACAGCTCGGTGTGCAGGGAGAAAGTAGCACGGTGTTTGACAATGTCTTCAAACGTTTCGTACTGGTCCTCGTTTACCACCTTAAAAATCGATAAAAGACATTGGTCAGAGGCACGTCGAAGCAAGGCAGGGCAGGGAAAACGTTACGAGGGAATCCTATTAGTCGGCCTACGCTTGCTCCTGCTCACCAGAGAAACTACGACTGTGCAGCAGTGCTGATTATCCCTGTTGCCCTTGAGGCTCAAGTATTGGGTGTCGGAGCAGCAACGGGTGTGCAGCAGACTGTACGTACAGCAAACCGATCGTAGAGCCAGTCTAACAAGCTCAGATGCGTGCACTACAGAGTAGGCACGCCGGTAAGCTTAGCAATAATGGGGGGAGTGCGATCCTGACATGGTGCACAGAGAAAACACTTCTTACCATGATCACAAGCCGGAAGCGAAACATCACGACATCATCACGAGCATTCAACGCTACTGCAGTACAGTACAACGCATAGGAAAAGCACAAGGCGCAGCATTAGCTACAGCGGCTAGAATTTGATTAGCTACAGCGGCTAGAATTTGATGCCGACTCACGTCGCAAAAGTCGTCTCCGGTGTATGCCCCCTTGCAGAGCTGGCCGTCCAACCTGTACAAGTTTGCGCCGAACAGCTCGAGCTGCTTGCCGCTGTACAGGCGGAACTTGTAGGTCGCCGGCTGGATGTCGACGCTGCTAGTGCCGTCAACAACGCTAGCCTCCGAGAGCCCCGGCAGTTCCTGTAAGTGAGACGATAACGTGGAGGGATTTGGGTGAGGTACTAGAAGGGGTGTTCGTGCTTCTCCCGGACATGGTACGTGGGTGCGGGACTGCAACTCTTCGGTGGTACGGTGCTGGCACGGTGCCGTGGTTGGGCATCGCCGTGACTCTCCGCTAGGTGTAAACGCCTGATAAAGGAAGGGAAAACGCTCTACAACCATTATCCAAACTTAAAGCGCCGGAATAAGTTCGACTGTAACGAGTGACGTCTGGGTGCTCCGCAGCTTCCTCCATAAGCGATGGTGTTGCATGAAGCTTGACAGAAATAAATGCTCAGTCGCAACGCCCTACTATAAAATATTACACCTGCTGCAAACGGCGGACTGCGCTAGTCTCTCCCATGAGGGCCCCGTAAACGCCGTCCATCCTCCAGTGCACACCGAGGATCGATCTTCCGATGATCACGTTGGAGGCCACCTGGTATTCCGCAAGAGAAAGAGGAAAATGGGAATATGAGAGCAGAGTGCAGGAAGCCATCAGACCGCCGATAGGAGAGATAAAGTCGTTTTATTGGGCGGTCGATATTGCTTTCACGAGTTTCATGTGATCTTGTACGCCCGTCCCGCGAATGGTGGACGCGTGTCACACGCTAGGTGCTTGAAACTAAGTAGAGCGTCGGCGCATGTCGTACAACAGGGGCAAAACGATTGAAGAATCGTTTAGACGAGTGGCTTCGTGTTTGACCCGTTGGGAACACTGCAGAATAACATCAAATATCAACGCTTCTCGCCACGGGAGATTGTCTCGAACGAAAAGCAGAATCAGCTCGCAGATAGGAAGATACATCTCAATTGACGTGCGCCTGGAAAGCGATTCCCTTTAATGACTGGGGGGGGGTAGAGAAACGGGCCATATTGTGGCCTCTTCAGCAGAAGGACAATATAAACTACCCCACTGCTCGCCGCGCATATCACGTGTGTGCTCCGAAGCCAAAACATTAATTCCAGTTTCCTCGCCTTGTTGAGCTCTCCTTCGATAGTTAGGCCGGTGGTCATCTGGCCATTCTCGTCAATGCACTCGTCCAGAAATTCTGTTCCGGTCGGTACGTAGGTAACCCTCTCAGTCCCCCCGTCATTGGAGACTACTGGGTTTGGGAAGCACTTCTGCCCGGCCTCGAATCCGACGAACGCCTGTCCAGGAGGACGAAAGGAATGATCGATTCAGACACAATAACCGCCATTTGATTTAGCTTGCAGTTGCGCATCGGCCGCACAACAGCGTCAGTCTCCTGATGTGGTCGTAGAGGTGGTCGCGCTATAAGAGCTTAGTATATTTTTGTGCCGTGATCCGCGCGCGAAGGCCCGGTTTTTTTCCCTGTGTTGCATTGCCATTATTCAATTCGAGTACTGGCAGATTTGTGGAGTACGATGGAGTATCAAACGATAGTAGTGCTGAAATGAAGGGACGATGATGGGAGCCTGCCATACGAGGTAACCTAAGCCTACCCGGGGTGGGTTACCCTGGATTGAATACCAGAACGTCATCGCAAGTTGTTGCACGACACGCCTCGGGCAGGATAGTACTCGCACGGCGTGCTCGCACCATAGAGCACAGCTGATATGACCATCCTTGTCATGTTTAGTTTTTCGTCGCTTTATCTACAGTAGATCCCCAAAGAGTTGAACCACAAAAGCGTAGTGTAAACGGAATAGTTACCTTGAGCGCGGTGATGTAACCGCCAAGGTTGATGGCATGCCCGCTAGGGTACGCAGGGTGCGTGGGAGAACCCTCCGCGACCGCCATGGGGAGCAGGAAGGTCTTCTCGCCGTCTGGGTTTTGTCCCGCATTGTGGGTCTCCACCCGAGAGAGAAGATCCTGCGAGTGTCCATCGGTGACACGTTCCGCACAACAAGGAGACTTTCAGCGCGGCACCACACTGGATCGGAGATGAGCCTGTGATAGCTTGCCCTCCGTATTTAGATACTGGTCGAACATCCCGGGAGGGTGTCAATATGGCATACTCTGTTGTGCGCACGACTAGTTGAATTTTGTTGGAATGGTTGCCGACATTGTGCTCCTCCCACCAGTAGCATGCAACAAAATACTTGAAATCGAAAAACTGTCTGCGAAAATAGCAGTGCACACCCGGTTGAAGTCATGACGACTAAGCACAATTAATACCGGATTGGTTGCCGAACACGATGTCCTTCCACCCTCTACACGCTTGACACCTTAAACAGTTTTGGATCTGTCATTGCTGTAGATACCAGCTGGTTTCAGATGCACTACGGTTTGGGGTTATAGGATATTGTACATAGCATTCAAGGCACAAACAACACCCATGTTCCATGTCCCGCCCGAACGCTGTAAGGCAGAAGAAGAAAGCATGCGCTGCCAGATACTAACCGTGTTGGTGAGGATGGATGCCGGCAACGGAGTGATGACGTCCTCCATAAGCGTATTGTGCAGGAGGCCACCGTACGCCTCGGGCCTCAGCACGCGGTGCACTTGCCACTGTTGTGTCGTTTGAGGTAAGTTGGTGGTCCCGGGGGGGGGGGATAAGTGAGGAAAACTCATCGTAAATGTGTTTGGAGGATACGTTACAATCAACCTGATACGCTAAAAAAAAAAAAACAGACATGTTTTGGCTTTAAACAGTATGACGACAGTATGACGACGACGCCACCCATCGTTGCGGCGGCGCTGGAGCATCCGTTTTCACCACAGTGGTTAGTATAACCTCAATTAGTTCATTTTGTTGCTACACATGCTGTATCCCCGAGATAGAGTCGTCATCGCCGTGGTCAGCTTTTATTTCCTCTCCACGCAAACGGGAAATGACATGAGGAGCATGTTTCGCCCCATGTATTATTGGGCGCACCTTAGCGTACCACGCATGGCGCGTGGAAGAGCTGGCCGAGGCCATTTGGGTGAGGATGTGCGGCTCTCCAAAGGTAGCGAACCCCTGCTGCCGTTCAGATTGCGCGTAGGGCTCGACAGAGCCACCAAGCACTCCTTGCGTGAACAAGATCAGCGCCGTACGGAAAGCCTCCGTGTAGAGCTGATCGGTGAAGGATAGGTTGGCCAAGTCTCGGCCGTTTCGGATGAAGAGCGGCTCATTCGGGTCGACGAATATAGTGTCTACGTTGGAAGCACCGTTCTGAAGACGAGGCGAGAATTGCAAGACGATCAAGCATTAGGAGTAGCTTTCTTCATGTCTAGCTAACCTATGGCCGAATAAACAACATTCTACAAGGTATCTCAACACGTTGAAAAAGAGCAAGATGAAGGCAAGAGTAAAACCAAAGTGGCAAGGAAGATTCATCATTTTCCTGACACGCTCGTGTTCATGCAGGAAGGAGCGTGACGCCGCAGCCAACATTCGGGGCTGGGAGAATGTGGTCACGGGCTATGCCTTGATGCAAGTGTAACCCGACACGTTGCGCTCGAGAAGCGATTACAAACAAACATATCTACAGTAATATTGATCAACTCAGCCCACGTATTAATACAGTGAGGTGCAACCCCTAAGGGAACGTGAACCAATGTAGATGCCGTACAACTCAAGAGTCCCGTAAACCCGTAAACCCGTAAACCTAGCGTTACAATAAGCTGAACGGAAACAGCATATACATTTACGAAAAACATATACTCACCTGCACATCTAGCCACGGTTGGAAAGCCGTCATGTAGTCCATCCGCGGGAAAAGAGTGACTGCCTTAGGCGGCACAACAATAGAGTCGATCGCGAAGTCCGACAGCATGAACTGAGAAACAACAGGCCCGGTGGTTACACCCGGCCATTCCGTCCGGAACAGTTGGATGACAGGATCGATGGTTCCATCCTCGCTCCTGGGGATGCTGAGCCCGGTGAAATCAGGGTTGGCCTGCAAGTTCTCTGCTCACGTTTCAGGCAAGCATCGGAGGGGGTGGAAACCGTGAAGAGTTAGGCTCATGCTACGGTGACGATGCGTCTACAAGTAATGAGGCTGTTCACTTCACGAGATACAAGTATAAACCTCACCCAAACACCAACCTTGAGCACATATTGCATGGTTACCCCGGACGTGTTCTACGATAGAGGTAGCACATTTCCGCTAAAATGTTTTCTGAAAGACGGCGGTCATTAACCCAAAATCGTCGGAATGGCAATCTTGTTTGAAAAATGACGTAATTGTGTACTTGGACCATGGGATATTATTCATCGGCATCTAACTTACTGCGCATTCGCCAAAAACAAGTACACCTATGTACGCCGTTTGAGCCATTATGAGGTACACTCCGGATTGTACCCCGGAAAAAGCTTCCTGGCGCCGCCTGATGTTTGGCCTGCGCTCCATCGTACCTACGAACGGCTCAAAAAGCCAAGGTACACCTCTTGTCAGCTATTTAACTTCCGTGTCACCTACGTTTGGCTTCAATTGTACGTATAAATGGCTCGAACTATCACTTTTTCGCTACTGAAATATAGGCAGTCGGTCACACCAGATGCCGGGACTGCCAAACAGCTGACCGTGCCTATCAACACAAACGCCCGAAACGACTGCGGAAACAACACGAACGCAGGTGACGCCGGCGACATCACACTGCACACCAATTCTTCTGCATTTCATGCCAACCCACGTATCCGAACTTGTTATATATATTTGAGAAGCTTAGCGTGTCTCTTGTTCTTATGGTGCTCTACAGTATCGTTCTTAACAGAGTTAGTCGCGGCACGCTTGTGTAGTATAATACTAGAAGATTCTAGTTATTGTGTGGATTGCCCTATTATTTGTTGACGCCTTGTTCTTCCGCCGCCACGCACACGCCTCACCATGCAGCAGGATACGCTAGTCCTACTCTTCGTCGTTACTGCCTGTGTTTTCTCAGCACCGCCATCATGACATTACGCGATACCTATAGAGCCTTTAAAGGCATGTGGTCCAAACGAAAAATATCAGAAAAGTGACCGCGGGTCTCCATCGGTAGGATGTTTGCTCTGAATACACTCACGTTTTACCGGCAATAATACAGCACGCCACGCCGAGCGTACCTTGCGAACTTGCGCGAGATACAGGCCGCAACAACCAGAACTTAAACACATAAAAAACATAAGTGCCATTAAGCCGAGAAGAAGAGAGGAAACGTACGTGGATGCCTATAGTTGGTACGAGTCGAAAGTCACCGCACAAACATGATCGCGGTGCTGAGAAACACAGGCAGTAACGACGAAGAGTATACATGGACGTTGTACTAAAAAATTTCAATACACTTTGTGCAATACATGCATACATGAATATGTCTCTGCAGAGTAGGAGAATGTTTGGTATATACTTGTAGTAAGTTATAGCATTTGGTTAAGGGGGCCTGAGTTGCACAATTCTTGGCACGGTCCGGACCAACATTACATAGCAAACGTGCGTATGTGAATACGCGATGATGATTGCGGGCTAGATTAGGGCCGGGCAATGCGGTTGGCCGCTTCTCTGTATCAGCAAGAAGAGTGGTTTCGTGGTGATGGTGTTATCCAGCTGGCTCGGCGCCAGAGACCGCGATCAGCCAAACCGTAGGGGGGGGCGTTGCAAGGCCTCCGAGATTTGTCATGGCGAGGCTACTCGCATTGTGTCTATACCGCTGTATGGGCAGGGCGTAGCACACTAACCACTAGAAACAAGACAGCATACTACCAGTCGAAAAAAAAAAACTTTAAAGGGCATCATCTGTGACGAGTAGGTCTAGCGTAGAGCCGGTGCCGACACCACCACTGCCTTTGATATGATGGTATGGGTAAACGATGAGTGCACGTAGTGATGGGTCCGGGTTAGCGTGAGCTTCTGCATGATGAGGCGTGGCGGCGGAAGTAAAAACGTCAATCAATAATGGGGCAATTCACACACTATTTAGACTCTTTTTGTATTATACTACATTAGCGCCCCGCCACTATCATAGCTCTTTTTAATAACTAGGGCACCGTAAGAACACGAGACAAGCTGAGCTTCTCGAATATATACAAGATGTTCGAATACGTGGATTGGTATGAAGTTCAGAAGAATGGGTGACCTGTGTCGTTTCCGGCATCGGCTGCGTTCGCGCTGGTTCCGTAGTCTTTTCGTGCGTTTGTGTTGACAGGCACGGTGAGCTGGTTGACAGCAGTCCCGGCATTTGGTGCGGCCGACTGTCTATATTTCAGTAGCGAAAAAGTGATCATTCGAGCCATATTTAGATACAATTGAAGCTAAACGTAGGAATACACGCAAGTTGAGTAGCTGATATTAAGTGCACCTTGGCCGTTTGAGCCATTCGTAGGCACGACGGAACGCAGGCCAAATATCAGGCAGCGCCAGGAAGCTTTTTCCGCGGTACAATGCGCAGTGTACCTATTAGTGGCCCAAAAGGCGTAAGTATACCTATTTTTGTGTAATGCCCTAAATTAATTCTTGCTGGAGTCAGTTTTGGGGTGGGGTGTAGAGCTCCTCAAGTGAGGAAACTCAGAAAATTTAGGGTGAACCTGTACCGTAGAACGCCTCCCCGATAAAATTCACCTACTGCAGATTTATACCTACGAGTGGTGTTCCGAAGGTGTAGGGCAGTAGTTCCCGAGTTGAACAGACGGCTCAGTCACCACTGCATAGTTTGGTCTCAATGTGGCACCGCACGTCTATCATAGCGCGGGTATATGCACGATTTTAGCTTCTTCGCGAGTACGTAAATTGATGGGGTAGGAGCGTCGATTCTGTGGCCATGAGAATCGCTTCTGGTCTCCGGAAATGCTCACCCAGCTAGCTATATGCGGAAACAGTGTGCATTACCTGCAGCGACTTGGACGAGACCGTCCTTGCCGTATTGCGAGAAGGGGACGTCCCTAGTCAGAGCCATCCAGTAGACCTCTGTCTGCTGAGCGGCCTGCATAGTCAAAAAGTACCGCACCAACGAAAGACAGGAGAAATAGCTGTCATTTATCAGCAAGGCACTCCCTAGTTTGTACAAACGATATGATGCAACAACGTATCTGGCATTCCTACAGAACGGCAGGAACAAAGACAAACGTTTAAACCTTTAAAAAATCTGGTCGGGGCAAAATCTTTGTCTAGCGTTTCCCCCAAGCACGCGAGCAGTGTGCTCCGTCACTACAATTTTCACGTAGCGAATCTTACCAGCCTTTCGGAGAGGAGGCTGTCGGGCGTGGTGATGAAGACACTGTCGCTGTAGAACCACAAGAACACCAACGGTGATGTCCAGGACGTCCGAGGAAATGCATCGGCAGTTAAGCGTGTAGTACGGAACACGCCACAGAAATAGACGAAGATTGCGGTATTGGTAGGTAAATGCAAATGATATTTTTTGGTTGCCGTCATCAAACATCGGAAATAGGGTACACTCTATTGTCACCGCAATGGTGGTCACAAAATCCGACTATTAGTAGGCGCTTCCACGAACCGTTTGAAAACGGACATTTAGTTTCCAGCTGTGCCCCCTCGACTATTGCGCAAAAAACGTTCATGTACTATCCGCACAAGCAACATGCAATACGCTGTGCATTCGTGTGGGTTATACGAGTATAGAGCTCGCTATCGTCAGTACCTGGCACCACTCTGCGCGAAAATGTAGGGGTAGTTTGGTTCATTTTACTAATCTAAGCGATCCCTACATTTCCAGACAGAGTGGTATATGGTAGCCAGCATCAACTGGGGCAGACATATGAATGGAGTGCCTGTTTTTTTTTTTTTTTTTTTTTTTTAAATCATCACCTTTACTTTCCAGCCTAACTCGTACGAGGTTTTACCCTCAGTGATCTTCTGGACAAGCCGTGGTCACAGGTGTTGTCCTTTCTCCCCCGCGGTACGTGCCTTTATTTTTGGTCGCGCACAGGGTTCAGCACTCCCACTGTTCGTCGAGTTTCATCCGATGTAGCCAACTCATGCTCTCGCGCTTTCCGCTAATCAATTGTTTATGCAAGAAAAAGTCCCTACGAGCATGCACTCGGTGAGATTTGAACCAACGAAATTGATCTTGATAGGCACGTGGACCACCTACCAAGCCACCGGGGACGCCGGCATATTCTCAGACGTATCTATACAAAGGGGGAGGGTAGAAGAAGGATGTTGTTATTTTGGCATTGTTCATGTAATATGAGAAGATATCTAATGCCCAACTCGAAATCACATTGAAGTAAAAAAAGCTACTGCCGTATTTTGGTTACGGGTGGGTGCAAACCTATCGACCCATGTACGCACGCTCGTAAATACCTGTCGGCACCAGTAACTTGGTGCGCTGTGCCGCCGAGCGGGTTGGTCAGCTTAGCCCCACCAGGTCCGGCGGCCCCAGAGGGCACCTCCTCGCACACGTTGATGTCGCTCGTGAACACGCAGTCAAGCAACTTTTGGTAATCGGCCGGGTCCACCTGTAACAATAGCACATAGAGCCGCCGTTTGCGCCCGACAACAAAAGCAGTATATAGGGGTGCGTCCATTTTGAGGCGGCTGGCGGAAGTTCAAGGTTGCGTATATAAGAGTGAAGCCGTTTATTGGAAGTTGCTGTTATTGAAAGTGTGAACGACAAAATACACGCAAATAATGCACGTATACCGTCGATAAGTACTTCCAAGACATTGACGAATGTCTACGTTTGGAGGAGACGATACTTGCTCTAGTTCTTGATGGAAGTTTATTTGCTTCGTGAATAAACTGCGCACTTACCCCCCCCATGTTGTCCCGACTCTTCATCCGTCCCCCCTTACGAAGGACTGCTGAGAGAGCAACTATCGAAACTACCGCAATACGTATATAATGATATCAGCATCAGCCACTAAAAACAGGCCGGGCTGCCGGGGCGTGGGGTGTGTGTTGAAGCGCAAAAAATGAGTTACTATAAGCATACGACACGAACGCGACACAATTTATATCGTGAAGTACTGCACGCACTTTGTCAATGGTTGGCAGTATCGCCCTTCTCGCGTTTGTCACTGCTACGTACATGATGAGCGCCAGGGACAACGCTAGGGTTAGGGTTAGGGTTATGGGGTCGTCACTGTATGATTACGCGAGTTTTAGTACGTCTGCAAGTGTGGATGCCGCCCCTCACACTTTTTGCGTGGGAGGTTTTTGTACTAAACGAGTGGCTCGTTTTGCTGTCCTGCACGACCAATATCATGGCCTTGATGTTCCTAACCACGTTCGTAACGATGTCCGTAATACTGTTCAGAACAACGTCCGCAGCAAAGTTTGTGCCAAGATGTGTACCAAAGTCAGAACGTACAGTCACTCATAAGCCTTTTGCAAACACTACTGGTACGGAATCATCAGAAACAAATACTACTGACAACCACCCTCCGTAATATTAGAAATACTATTATCAATAACGCGCGTGACAATGTTGATACCCATGTTCTCAACGATATCCATATCACTGTTTCGTTTCTGCTACTGTATCTAGTGTTCACGACAATGTTCGTGGTCTCATGCTCGTACTACAGTTAATATACCTGTCCGAACTTGTCGTGCGGGAGCGACTTGTGGTACTGCCCAGCGAACAGCGGGACGTTTTCCTCGTCGCCATTGGTGATGTGGCACGTAGGTCCAACCTCGAACTCGCTCTTGGCGATGACCAAGCGCTTTTCGAGGGTCACCTTCGCGCGCGTCACTGGCTGTACAGGCAGTGAAGGACGGTGCGGCATATACAAATCGGAATTATGGTTAGTGGCTGTATTTTAGTCGGCCAGCTAACTCGATCACTACAATATATTTCCAGATATTTTACTTTTTTATAAATACAGCACATACATCGTGGCATGTCTGCATTTTTCCTTTTCTTTCTTCCTTGGCCTTGGATGAAGGTAAGTGTGGCGTTGGAATGCGACAACATCGTGACCTACACGGCAACAGTACCGCAGGAAAGTACAGTATCATATAATGCGACATATAAGAACGACGCGGACGTAGCTTACGTAGAGCCCGAGCGGAACTTGGAGAACAATAATGTCTATCACAACAGTAGTAACAACAACAGCTGTTGTTCTCTCATGGCTATACATGCAGAGGTACTGTGGTAGCTCAGGATGGACTACTAGCAGTGAGTACATTGACGAGGACTATTTCACATCAGATTACCATATCGTATGGTGAATACCGCGATCAAAGTTTGCGAGAAACTCGATGACAACTTGAACCAGAACGTTTTTTTTTTAGACCAACCTGACCCGCTCACGAGTACGGCAGCTGCCGGGCCGACTACTGAACAGCTTCAATGTCGTGCTTTTACGTCTCACGCTACCGCTGTACCAAGCGCGAAGGGCTGGTGGTGGTGTTGTCTTGCGTCTTGTGCTCTGGCAAGCTCGGTGGTTGTGGAAAAGCTGCTTCGAGCTCAACAAACCTGCTGCTGTGCTGTGGAGCACAAGAAAGACGCTGCTTTGGTGAGATCGCTTTATCACTGACAATCGATAACAGAAGAAGCTACCGGACTCGCCACTGCTCACAAACAGCATATCGTCGTGCTCCTATGATACTACTTTTTCTCAGCTGTACCAAGTGGGTAGGGGTCGTCTTGGTTCGTGTGTCATGCCCTGGGCAGTTTAGTCCTCTAAAGACCAGTTCTATAAGAACATCTCGCGTACTCGTGTCTCTCTTCCCCAGCTGCCTTTTTGGGGACTAAGCCTGTGACTGCGGGGGGTTAAATCCGAGCTGCTGTGTGTTAATATTCAGCAGACTCCTTTTTTTTCAAATGTCTGGATAAAAATATAGGGAAATACTTATAATAACAGGCAATGGTGCTCGAAAAAATAAATGTGAACCGTCACAGAATTGGTTTTCGCTAGACAGGGGGGGGGGGGGGTGCTAAAACGTAGTGAAACAAAATGTTTTTTTTTTTTGAAAAAAACAACTTATTTCATGATGACATGTAGTCTATATGTGATCGCAACGGTTGCAACGGGTTTCCCATTCCGACCTCTGGGAGGGGATATGTGGTGTGTCGTTCCCCCTGTACCAGGAATTAGTAGTTGATGGCGATGATGATGTTGTTACAATACGTATAAAAAACCCATTCGCCTGAAATCTAAGTTATTATAATTATTATTGTTATATTAATATTATTAATACTATTATTATTATTATTATTATTATTATTATTATTATTATGCAGAATATTCTCGGAAGAATGAGAGAATGTGAGTTTTGTACGTACGTAAGAAGTTCAAGCCAATCAGATGACTGCGGTGATTCACGGTAGCTTGAATCGTAGCCCTTGGTAGACACACCTTGTCTGGTACGTAGCCGCAACCTACACGTATCAGCGCAGTGAAGCAGAGGCAGAGCTACAGGTCCAAGGTGTGAGACTAGTTTGAGTTCGGGATGTCCGACGAGAGCAAGTCGCCGGAGGCCACGGCCAATGCGTCTACTATTGCGCGCGAGGCGCAGGCTGCGAGGTTTGCTGCACAAACAGAAGTTGAGGCGAACGCTCGTGCTGCTGTAGCTGCTGTGCAAGCGGAGGTAGACGCACGCCGTGTTGGGATAGCCGCGGCCGAGGCTCGCCAGGCCGCGGAAGACGCTGCGTCCATCCGCCAGGCCAACGCTGCGGCTGCTGTTGCCACCACTGCGGCTTCGGCTGGTCCTTCATCTATGCCGGCAGTCTCGGGGGGAGCAGTATCGACGGCTGACGTTCTGCATTGGCAAAACCAGGTGGCATCCGAGTTTTCCAGAATCGACACGGATATACTCGATGTCAAATCTACACTGGACAACGTGCTCCTGTCTGTGGCTGGCCTTCGGGACGCCGTCACCAGCAGCGTATCCAAGATCGCCAATAACGAAGTGCTCCTCCAGCAGTTTGTTGACAATTTTTCCGACCGCGAGCCTTCTGTGCGGGACAGCGGAGATGCGAGGGAGCGCCATGTACAGAAATCGCAGCTCACCGACGACACGGCCATGTGGAAAAAAATGTCATCTCGCAAACACTGGCTGCTTCGGGGACGCTTGCCCCCGAACCTCGGCGAGTCGGCCGCGGATATCCAGTCGTTTGTGGGGGGAGAGCGTCGATGTTACGGCGGCGGTGGCAGCTCAGCTTCGTGCCATCAGCAATTTTGACGTGGCCTTGTATGGGCCACGTGCCGATCGCCCGGTTGACCACCTGGTCATGGTCGCGGACCGCCTAGATCTCCTGCGCCAGGCTCTCATGGCGGTCCTTACAGTTGGACTCTCGGCGGAGGTCGCCGACGACCGCGCGTGCCTGGACCGGCTGGCACCCGTCAACACCTCCTTTACATCCGCGGCTGCTGGTCTGCGCCGTCACACCCTCAGCAATATCTTTCTGCTGTCCAGCTCCACGGCGAGGGCCGTCATGAGCGAAATGGTGAACGACGACTTACGTCTTTGGGTGAACGACCTGATGAGGTTCGCCCAGCAAGTTCGTCCGTTGACCGTGCCCCCTCAGTTGGACGCGGTGTTCGACGCGCCGCCTGTCCCTGCCTTCAGTCGCACGCTCTCCTTTTGCTCGTCCGGGGGCGACGTTCTGAGGCTTGTCGAGGGTCTCCAAGGTCCACGCGACAGTCGGGATGGGGCATACAAGCGGAGCCAAAGCCTCGCCCCCGCCAGGATGGGTCCGCCCAGAAAGAAGAACGCCCCGCTGTGCAGGATGTTTTCGTCCACGGGTCGATGTCGGTTCTCCGACTGCAAATTCGTGCACGCTAATACCCCGTCCGACGCCTCGTCTCCTACGGCGCTCCTCGATGGGAGATCGGCGGCACCGGCCGGGGTAATGCGAGGAGGCGCGGAGGCGCAGGCTGGTGGGTCGCGGGCTATGGTGCTCCGCCCAGGCGGGGGTCGTGGGGGGGCCGGGGCAGGTGGCGGCTCTGGTTCGGGATGAAGACACGGGCCCTTCCTGTCGGTTGGGCCAACACTGGGGGGGGCGGTGGCGGCGCGGGCAGGTGGCGGAGCGGCGACGGCGCTTGTAGCCAGCGGCGGAGCGGGCACTCGGCTGGCAACCCACGAAGGAGGGGGGGGGTTGCGGGGGCGCGCTTTAGGTGCTCTGGCTGGCGACGGCGGTGTCGGGCGAGATCGCGTCGCGGTGACTCCGGGTTCGGTTCCCTTCCCAAAGCAAGGTACGGATATGGGCGTGCGTGCGAGTTATTTGCCCGGTGACACGGTGTGTGTGCAGGGTGATGGGTCCGTGGACCCGGTGTGCGTGCAGGGTGCGGTCGGTGACGTGCGTTTGGAGGCGATCACAGATGAGGTAGATGCGTGGATCGCCGCTCGGGAGGTAGTGGCGCAGGCAGTATCTGGGCGAGGCTCAGCGAGCCTCGATCAGGTCGCTTCGCTCAGCTCCTCATTCTTGCGACGGTGTCAAGGCAGTGTTCCTCTTTTCCTGTCCACCATCGGCGCCTCATTGTTCGCTTCACATATTAACGTTGCCGTCGTACAGCACTGGTTTGGTGAGATAAAAAAATTCCCCCGTATTTCTTTGTTGCTTCGTGTGCTGGCGCCAGGCGCGCCTGTTTGCGTTGCACGAGGGGGGGACTTGACCACAGAACTCGCGTATGGTAATCACCCGGGCGTTGCCATGCATACTGTGGCTATCCATGATAAGATATGCGCAGACGTTGTGCACGGCCGAGCGGTGGTGTTTGAAGTGCGATTTGCAGACGAGATCCAGGGTCTTCGCGTTTTCACCGCTGAGCGTCGTTCTCGAACCCAAGTTAAGGATTATTCACGATCTCACGTTTGCGCGCGGGAATGGTCGAACCAGTGTTAACGGTGACACCGACTTTGACTCCGCGCCATCGTGCGAGCTCGGACACGTGCTTCGTGATGTGCTTTTACGGGTGTTGTTTTTGCGACAGAGGCACGGTATTCGCGCTCGGATCCTGCTGTGTCGTGTGGACGTTAAAGACGCTTTTCGGCAGGTTTTGGTTGATCCGGCAGGCGCATCGACCTTTGGATACGTTTTCGGCAATCGCGTTGTCGTGGATTTGCGCTTGCAATTTGGTTGGCGTAATAGTCCTGGGTTTTGGGGGTTGATGGCCTCTGCGCTCGAGCATGCTCACACCCACACTACGTTTCAAGGCGCAGATGTTTCCCCACAAGGGGCTGCCGCCGTTTCGCACGTTGAACTCTCCCCGCCGCGGGGAGTTCAGGTTGTTGCTATTCCGCGTGATTGTGGGCCCGTTCCTGGCGCAGGAGGCCTCACCGGAAGCAATTTTTTTTGTGAGGTACTACGTTGACGATGGCATTCTCGTCGAGTTGCAATGGTGGCCGGACGGCCGCCGTTGCTTGCGTGCTGTACAGTCGCTGGCGTCGGACCATTTTCGCTTGTTGGGCGAACGTGGTGTTTCCGATCCACCCCTCTTGTCAGCCAAGAAAATAACTAACTGGGACACGCGACTCGAAGTCTTGGGATGGATTATTGATACTGAAGCGCTTACTGTTACGTTGCCGTCGCATAAGCGCCTCAAGCTGCGCGATATCCTCGCGGAGTGGCCCTCGTCTCGTGCGTCCGCTTCAGCGAAGCAGGTGTCACAGTTAGTTGGCTTTCTCATGCATGTGTCCTTTGCTGTTCGTCCGGGGCGCTTTTTCGTTAACCGCTTGTTGGCTTCGGTTGGTATGCCGCGCATTGCCGCCGGAGCTGATTTTGATTGTCGTATGGCAAACCCCGGGCGGCGTCTCGCCCTGGGACCCGAGTTCCACGGTGACCTCGAGTTTTGGAGGTGGTTCGTTGAGGAAGGGTTGGACGCGCGCGGCGGAACCTTGTCGGCTCCGATGTATCATTTGCTTGAGCGCCCCCCTAGACGTACTCTGTTTTCGGACGCATCTAAAACCGCTGTCGGGGGGGTTTTGTCTTGAAACTGGTGTGTACTGGCGATACGAGCTTGACGCAGGGGAACGGGCTCGATTTTGTGGATCGAGCAAGTCCGTTGCAGATGAGAACGATATATCAATTAATGTCCTCGAACTGCTGGGCATGGTCGTTTCTGCATGGGTTCTCGTCTCTGCGTGTGCTGAAAGTCCGTTCGAAATGGGGGATTGTGTGTTATTGCGGGGCGACAACGAGGCAGCCGTGGAGTGGGTGCGCCGTTGTCGCGGGGGCAAGGAGCCGAGATCTGGCGCATTAATGCGCCTTCTTGGTGTGCTCGAACTGTCCTCTGGTTGGCACTTTGACGCAAAACACGTACGGGGCATTTTTAACGTGGCCGCTGATGGTATCTCACGGTGGGACTGTGCTTCCGTCCTCGCTAATCTGCGTGCCGTTCGACCCGATATTCCGTGGCAGGAGCAGGACCTGGGGGATGCGGGCACAGACCTCTGTACTTCGGTGTTGGCCTCGAACTCATGCGAAATGCCATTGCGACCTCGTCTGAACGCACTTATCAGGGGCATTTTGGCGCGTGGGTAGACTTTCGGGTACGGTGTGGCATGTCTGTATTCCTAGACCGGTGCGGCGACAGCATGACCAACGTGTGGCATTTGTTCGAGTACGTCGCGTACGCTTTTGCCACCAAGAAATTGCGGTCGGCAACCATCGAGAGTCATTTGTCAGCGATCAAGTTTTTTCATCGTATTTCACGAGGGTTCGAACTGGACACTACTCATCCGGTTTTGGTTAATGTACTCAAAGGCGCCGCTCGTTCGCATGCCGACGCTGGTAACCAAGCAACCGTTCGTAGGCCGGTTTCGTGGGAAATGTTGATCGCGGGCGAGAAATTGATATCTACGTGGCAGACGGGGGGTCGCGTCTTGTGGCTTGCCCTCTGCGCTTCATTTTGTTTTTTGACTCGCGCCTCGGAAATGTTTGCGGAAACTCGGTCACGTGTGCATGAGACGTATTGTTTGCGACGGGCCGACGTAGCCTTTTTTCGCGGAAAAATACAGCTCACAGTTGCGCAGTGGTCCACCGCGGACCGCGTAGAGGTTCGGTTTCGTGGGTCGAAAGGGGACCAACTGCGAAAAGGGGCGGTTCTAACGCGCGTACGTTGCGGTCCGGCGTTGCGCGTGGGCGAAGGTGGCGGTGCTGTCGATCTCATGATCGAATTGATGTCCTGTTATCTGTTTCTTCCCTCGTCGGCCCCCCTTGCCGCTTTCAGCGTTGGTAATGGCAGATGGTCCATGTGGACACAGCAGCAAGCGACGACAGCTTTGCGGAAAGTGGTTGCGTTGGCGGGCGTGCGTGCGGAGGAGTACGCTCTGCACTCTCTGAGGATTGGGGGCGCAACACACTTGTCGGCGGGGGGGGGGCGACACCAGAGGTGTTGCAGCGTGAGGGCCGATGGGCGTCCGATGCGTACAAGGCGTATGTTCGCAGTCACGGAAAGGATGCCAGTTGGGTAGCAGACGTTATGGCCCAGGAAGGACTTAGCGGTGGGATCCAGCCGGGCCAGAGCACTGAGTGGGGGCGAGTTAATTCACTCCGAGTGGTGAATGGGCAGAAGTAAAAAAAAAAAAAAAAAAAAAAAAAAAAATGGTAAAGTGTGTTATAACATGCGTTCCCTATGAGATTGCAAGTGGGAGGGGAAGGGGTAGTAAGAACACATCAGTAAATAGGGTCAACTCCCATGTGTGATGGAGGCTGGCTTCGAGAGTTCTGTGTCGCCAGTTGGGTTGGGAGTTGACTCGAGTGTACGGATGTGAGCGCGGGGTTGCCGTTGGGGCAGCCCCGGGGGGGTCACCCCTTCTCCAACCCCCCTTTCCGGGCGGGGGGTTGCGCATTAATATAATACAACTTCGAAAGCAAAGTGCAAAGCAGAATATTCTCGGAAGAATGAGAGAATGTGAGTTTTGTACGTACGTAAGAAGTTCAAGCCAATCAGATGACTGCGGTGATTCACGGTAGCTTGAATCGTAGCCCTTGGTAGACACACCTTGTCTGGTACGTAGCCGCAACCTACACGTATCAGCGCAGTGAAGCAGAGGCAGAGCTACAGGTCCAAGGTGTGAGACTAGTTTGAGTTCCCACCCACCCGCCCGTGCTTTTGAGGGAGTCAGTGGGGGGGAGTTCAATAGTCGCAGTAACGTTTGCGTTTGTTGCTGTATGTTACACGTACCCGGTAATTTCGCTGATGGTGCGACCGGGTGTCGTAGATTGCGCGAGTGGCGGCGTGGGCTAGCCGCCTTATTTGGCGTTTGGTATGGTTCGATGCAAGTGGGGTTTCTTTATATCATACTATTATAGTTGATAAAGTAAACATGGCGTTGACGTGGTGTTGCATCGGCTCGGATTCTGCGCGCAATCTGAAAGTATCGGAGAAGGGGGTTATCCGTATATTAACACTGAAGTGCATTGTTGGTTTAAATGTATTTGTGTTATTGTATATGCCTGGTACAAGTGCGTGTCGAATTTCTCACGTGTGAGGTTATCTTGTACTTGGTGTGGTTTCTCGAGTTATTTGTCAGAAACGGCTTTTCTGATAGCGGTTTGGTAGGCTGGCTTCGAGAGTTCTGTGTCGCCAGTTGGGTTGGGAGTTGACTCGAGTGTACGGATGTGAGCGCGGGGTTGCCGTTGGGGCAGCCCCGGGGGGGTCACCCCTTCTCCAACCCCCCTTTCCGGGCGGGGGGTTGCGCATTAATATAATACAACTTCGAAAGCAAAGTGCAAATATTATTATTATTATTATTATTATTATTATTATTATTATTATTATTATTATTATTATTATTATTATTATTAGTATTAGTATTATTATTATTATTATTATTATTATTATTATTATTATTATTATTATTATTATTATTATTATTATTATTATTATTATTATTATTATTATTATTATTATTATTATTATTATTATTATTATTATTATTATTATTATTATTTCATTTTTGTTAGTAGTAGTAGCAGTACTACTACTACTACTACTATACTACTACTACTACTACTACTACTACTACT
Source organism: Macrocystis pyrifera (assembly GCA_031763025.1). NCBI lineage: Eukaryota > Phaeophyceae > Laminariales > Laminariaceae > Macrocystis > Macrocystis pyrifera. The sequence goes on along the minus strand of JASSKH010000009.1, from coordinate 7,843,065 downwards.
ACTACTACTACTACTACTACTACTACTACTACTACTACTACTACTACTACTACTACTACTACTACTACTACTACTACTACTACTACTACTACTACTACTACTACTACTACTACTACTACTACTACTACTACTACTACTACTACTACTACTACTACTACTACTACTACTACTACTACTACTACTACTACTACTGCAATAGTAGCGCGTGATCGCAAAACAAGCCAAACAAAAAAAGCGTGCGTTGGCATGATAGGAGTCGACAGGTTTCTACTTGCCAGTGAGTTCGAAACAGGATAATATATATATGCAGCTCACTCACGTCTAGGAAGTCGAGAGAGTCCCGGACCCTGCACACGTTCCCGCTGAGGAGAGGCTGCGTTGCTTGGACTTCGTTGAGGCCTGCGGTGCCGAGGCAGGGCGGAAAGGCCGCCAGCAGGGCAGTCAACCCGACGAAACTCTGCCGTAGTTCAGAATAGTTCGGGGGGAGGATTGCAAATGAATGCGCAACAGAAGGCACACAAAAACACACGCGACATAATATATACATTCATCATGCACGGTGATGAGGAGAAAAGAACGAAAAAGTAGGGCACACTGCACCACTCTGAGGAGGGCAAGCATACCTCGTTGAGCCCATACAGCACTGACCGGCAACGCGTTAGTCGTTGAGGAGGGCAGGGGGGAGGGGGCGGGGGATCGAAAAGGACAACCACACACATATTATCATGTGTACAGTTCTGTATTACTACTACACAGTATTGTTATACTCACGAGATTATCGTGTAGTCCAAACAAGTACTACTACTACTAGTACTGTTACATATTTATATACAATTTGTCAATGTGGTTGTCGTATTTCCGGGGACTACAGTATTTCGGACCAAATGCTGATAGTAAAAATAGGTAAATATATACCTGGTACATTTTTGTGTTTATCGTAGGTTCTATTTACTATGGTCCCCCGTAATATCTGTCTTCCTGCAGTCTAATTTATGGTTCCTGTAACGCGAGGCAACGATCGATATCATCTGATACAATGTCTAATGGTGTTCCCGGATTTTTGTTCATTTTCGTTCAATTCAGATTTCAGGTTATTTTCAGGAAAGACAAGGACTTCGTATTGGATAGTCCTTTTTTTCTTTTACATTATTTCTCAGCGGAATCGAGTGAACAGCATATATATATATATATATATATATTAGAAGAGTTAGAGTTGTACCTGGTAGGTGCTGACCGCGGCGTGAAAAAACTCTGGGCTACCCACGAATGCTCGTATACAACTCTCGCTTTGCCGACGAAAACTTGCAACTTGAAAAAACCCTTGGTGGTTGCATTTTTTCGTGACCTACATTGTTTACAGCAGTATCAATGGCAGTAGTAGTAGCGTTTTCGGTCGGGGAGTAAGTTTTGCTTTCTTTTGCACCAGGATTTTTTTCTGTTCAACGTTGTTAGAAGGACCATCAACGAACAATCGTGAGACTATGTCCAACGCCCCTGCTCAGAAGTGGAACTATGTGATTCGTGAAGGTATCGATAGAAGCATTCTGGACTATCTTTGCGTTGCCTTTTGGCCACCGTACGTAAAAAAAACAATATATAAGTTGTTGGTATCTCTCGCCGAGATATTTGCTCAAATGCCCGAACAGCACACACGTGTATTTTCTGCACGACCAGAGGTTATTGGACATGCCCTTTTCGTGAACGACGCAGTAGCGCGGGTCCCACCTTCATGATGAGGCGCGTGTGTACGATCTTCTTTTTTTGCTTGCAGCTGGCCGCTGTAGCTGTAGAGTTATAGCTGCAACAGTTGTTGTTCTTGGAGCTTGATGGTGTGATAATGTGGGGCTCAACGCGCTGAATGGGCGCCCGGCGACAAGATGGACTGCTGCTGCTGCCGCTGTGGTGCTGCTCGGTGCGTTGGTGTGTTGTGGTGTTGTGGGAGGAGAGAGGTGAAGCCGCCTGCTTGACAAATGAACGCGGTTCTACCGTTAGTGGCTGCTAGGTTTATTCCTGGAAGGTGCTGGTGATCTCTGCGCAAGTACTAATTAGGTGTTCGCGAAAGTACCATGTTCAATTATCCCACGCACTGCTCATTCAAAGAGACAGACGTATTATTCGTGGTTGCTGTGCGTGAGTGTGCGTGCTCGAAGCCATGATATTTTTATTGTTGTCTTGTTTGTAGAAGTTGTTGTACTGAACATATATACTCGAAATACGTGAACATTACAGTAAAATTATGTGATGCCGGAATTACTGACAGGTACATACTGCTGTTGTATCATCCAGGATTACAGTAAAATTCTGTGATGCCGGAAATACTGACAGGTACCTGGTATACAAGTTACTATTATAACTAGTACAAAATACCTGCTGCAAAAAAATAGGCTATTTTTCTTTCCGTCGCAGTTCTCTCATTCTTTCTGGGATTTTCTAGTGATGGACTTCGAAGATCATCCATCCTATGCAGATCATTGTTACCGTGCATGTGGCCAACCCCTGGTGCATCGTACTATTAATACAGCAGTATTATTAGTATTAGTACTGCAGAACAGGTGCTATTATACACAGATCTACACTTCACTGCTACTAACTGTTACGGGGCAGCATAGTTAATAGGACCTACGGTTCACACAAAAACCTGTACATCCACCCATATTTACCAATAATATTTGGTCCTGTTTACTATGGATCCCCGAAAAAATCAATACTACTACTAGTACATGTAGTACTGGTACTACTACTACTGCTGCTACTACTGAAACTACTATTGATATGATACAGTAGTACTACAGGGTATATATATATCTGCAGTATTCCTTGTCGAACAAGTTTCTGCAGGTACTATACACATTCACCAAGACAACTACTTACTACTTACTGCCGTAGTTCGCCAGACGTCTCTTAAAAAAAATCGTTGAGTGAGGTAAAATAAAATTTGCTCCCTCGTTATTTTCATATTCTTCTGCCATTCTTTGTTATTCGAATTTCGGCAATCGTTTAAAATAGCTACTTTTAATACGAAATTGTTCCATACATACACTAAGACAACCTCATTGTAGACATGGCACTAAAACGCGTATGAGAGATTGTACTGACGGGCTGTACGATTGGTTGTCATTCAAGTTTTTATGCCTCATGAAAATTTCCACTTTTGGATGGCGCTGATGCTTCTTCGGCTATCATCAGCGCCATAAAAAATTGATACTATTCACCAACAACATGCGGAAAAGCAAAAAAAATGTTTAGCGACACGTGTATATGAAAAAAACGGTATTATGGTCCCCGGATCATGGAAAGTATGACCAAATATTGTCAGTAACAGCAGGTAAAATATATACGTTTTTTTTTGTGTTTACCGTACCTGGTGCCTGGTAGGTCCTATTTACTATGCCCCCCCGTAATACAAAAACTGGGATGATGATCGTAGAGCCTGCAAGTACAATACCTCAACTTTCATTTTGATTTGTATCGTGCCTATAATGTGTTTTTCTTAGCGTACGGCATTGTTATATCATGAAAACGGATATTTTATTTCGAATATTTACCGATGCTCATACTTCTCAAGGCCACCACCAAGGCAAAAGAAAGCGCGAGAAAAATACATATTATAGTAACTAATGTAGGGGCACCGTTGAAAACAAACGGAGAGCCAACTGTTGTCGTGATGGTTCACATACTATAACAATCGGCGGTACAACGACTATTGATATACTACCTGGTACCGTTTAGAGTTTCTACTACACTACTGTAACAGCAGTGCGTCTATGTTGTATCATGTCCTTGTCCTTCTTGTAGCTTCCTGTTGTGGTAGCGTTTAGAACGTTTCCCAGGTTCGACCAATCAATGCCCTTGTCCACAAATCCACACAAAAATCTCCTCCGCATTGTAGTTTCATCGAGAGGAAATTCCCACGGCGTTCGGGCTTCTTCTCCAGTGTCAAGAACGGGTCAACCATTGTGTCTGAGCAGGGCCAGTAAGGTCCATCAGGCACCGGTATTATAGTTACCCAGGTAGCCGGTCTACATGGAATATGTGCTGTGTATAATAATATGTTACAAGGGAGGAATCGCCGCGGGGGCTGACGCCCGCCTGCGGCTCGTAGCATGCCCGTGGTAGCTACCAGGTAAGGGCATACCGGTGTGCAACTCGAGGCTGTTAGTGTGACAGTGCTGCCAAGGGGTGTAAAAACAGTTGTGAGTAAGAGGAAGGAAACGCTGCAAGCACGAGAAAAACAAACACTGCCATCCGCCATCCTGTCCAACAATGCAGTACTCGTTCGTATACACCAGCAAGCAGCACAACAATGTACTACGTACGAGACGCTCGGCGTCCGTACTGTCTACTTCTTGTACAGATAGATGTAAAATAGTTAGTTGAGCAGCAGTCGATCGAGTTAATCGACAGTGCGAAGCGCCGGTGACTACGTTGGTGGAGCAAGTTCAGCAGCACCAAGCAGCAGAAGCATATAGCGTACAGGTCATACGAAAATTACGCTCGCACGAGACCTTCGTCGGGACCCGATATACATGTCAACTGCAAGACGGTACTCGTGCAGCTTCCGAAGCAGGTTGATCCGTCTTTCAGCGGAGATACATAATCGAGAGGAAGTGACTTGCACAATAACCATGCTCACACGGGGGTCAGCAGCAAAATCATATCGCAGACAAACAAGCAGCACTAGTAGCAGAATAGAACAGCATCAAGAGGATATACATAGCAGTAGCACCAGGGGGCAGCGGATGAACAACGGCAGCAGCAGCCCCAAGCAGTACCACATCATGCACGCCCGAGTCTGCCCTCGCACAACAGTCCGGGCAGGGGAGCCCGGTGGCCCACGAGTAGGAGGAAGAAGCACGACGTCGTTGTCGTACCTCGTCGTAACCGGTACATGTTCATGAATTTGAATTGTGCTTGGCGGTTACACGACAGCAAAGAATAATGCCTTCTCAACACAACCGAACCTCCACGCCTCATGTGCTACTGGTGCGTAATAGGAATGACTAGCAATATATAGCCATTCCCATTAATGGCAATCATTGCCATTGCTGCTGCCTGCTGCGTGTAAACAAAAAGCCAAATAGTAGACACCGTTTGTACCTCCATCACTGTACCGCTCCCATCGCGGTGTTGACTCATTCGATTCGGTCAAAACCAAAGACCCCGTCTTGCCTGCCTCACAGGGGCCGGTCGCCCGGTATGCACAGTAGCCGAGGAGGATCGTGACGCCCGTTTCCCGACCATATGCTAGCCTAGGAATCTTAACATTTTTGCGCAAAATTCGTCATATCATACGAAACCAAAAAACGATATTACAGAGGGGCTGCAATTAATGAGGATGGTTGGAGGTCGGGTGGATGGGTCGGGACGGGCTGAAATTATACAACTTCGTTAAAGAGGGACGCAATATGCAGGTATGTTCTTGATATTACATACATACCCGATACTGGTATACAAACATATAATGTATCCCAGCACCTTTGATATAGTACGCACCCGGATGCCTCTCGACCATGCACACGAATTCCGAGTCCTCGACTCGCTTGGAGACTCTCGACATGAGGCGGACAAACGTTTTATTTGTTTCATTCGCTCCCGTGCTCATGCATATGCCCTGACTACGAACGGCAAATGCCTGGCCGGTGGCGTGCTCGGGGGGCTCGTGCGTCTGGCGCGCGCCAACAAGTATGTCAAAACGTCGTGCGGCTGGCGCAAGCCAACAAGTATGTCAAAACGTCAAATCATCGGCACGTTGTTCCTACATATTACCTACTACCTACCACTGACGTTTCAAAGGAATCTGTCAACTGTTCTGCATCATTGGCACAATGTTGTGGCCAAATTTCGACATATTGTGTCATTCATTTGCCATAGATTGGTATCAATTACAACGCTGCCGTCGGTATTTTTGAACGCAACGTATCGGCGCATTCGCGTGTCGTGAACTACAGGTTTTTACCGTATTAACCCCGCGTGATATTTTGACGCTGAGGCCAACTCTTTTGCAGTCGGACTTACAGTCAGTTGGGAATGATGCGATTAGCACCTTCGCGCCCCGAAAATGTGCGAAACTGCTGTTGCTCGTCTCAGAATGAGACTTTTCTCCAGGAAAGACCTATCTGAAGCTGTTTGTTGCGAGTGAGGGGATTCCCCTAGTTAGGGGATCCCTTTTGCCTTAGGGGATCCCCTCCTAGCTTAGGGGATCTCCTCCTAGCTCAAGGGATTCCCTCCTAGCTTAGGGGATACCCTCTTAGCTTAGGGGATCCTGTCCTTGTATAGGAGATCCCCTAAGAGGTAAGGGGATACCCTAGGAGTTTAGGGGATGCCCAACAACTTTAGGCGACCCATATCATGTGTGTACTGTATGTGCACCCAACATGTGCAAATCGTGTGATATAGCGTCTCTATTCAGTTGCTCCTTCAAAAATTATCGTGACAATTGGAGGATCCCTTAACACCATATGGATGATATCCCTATACCACAAATGATATAGGAGATACATCCAAATGTTTACCTTAGGGGTTGCGAGTTATGGGATTCCCCTGGTTGGGGATCTCTCTTGCCTTAGGGGATCCCCTCCTTGCTTAGGGGGTCCCTTTTCAGCTCAGGTGATCCCCTCCTTGCTTAGGGTATCCCCTAGGAGGTTAGGGGATGCCCAACGGCTTTAGGGGACCCATATCATATGTGTACTGTGATATAGCGTCTCTATTCAGTTTCTCCTTCAAAAACTATCGTTACAATTGGAGGATCTCCTAACGTCATATGGATTATATCCCTTTATCACAGATGATATAGGAGAAATCCAAATGTATATCCCCTGAGCTAGGGGGGGATCCCCTAAGCTCAAAGGGGATCCCCTAAGCGAGGAGGGGATCCCCTAAGCTTGCAGGGGATCCCTCAAGCTAAGAGGGGACCCCCTAAGGCAAACGCGATCCCCTAACTATGGGAATCCCCTAACTCGCAACAGCTGTTTCCGACTTTCGCGGGTGCCCAGTTGCAGGAAATCACCGTCGGTACTTTTCTGAGCCAACTGAGTCAAATACGATTACGATCAGGGATCGGATCGGAAGATTTTTTTTTTTTTTTTCCGATTCAATCGGGGATTGTAATCGTATTTGACCCAGTTGGATCCGAAAGGTGCCGGCGGTGATTTTCTCCAACTGGGCACCTAGAAAAACGGGAAACAGCTCTAGATAGGTCTTGGAGAAAAGTCGAACTCATTCCGAGGCGAGAAACAGCAGTTTTGCACATTTTCGGGGCAAAAGACCGTGCGAATGTGCCGATCGCACCATTTCCAACCGACTGCCAATCCGACTGCGTAAGAATTGGCCTGATATTAAACACGAATTCGTGCATGAAGCTATGTACCTGGTACGTATTACGGCCAAGCATTATTTCTACTATCATATTTATTACTACTATTAATACTACTAATACCACAAGTATCACTACTACTGGTGATACTGCCTTGTACTATCACGGATAACCATAGTAAATAAGACATGCGGTACACACAAAAACCGATATATATCCCTAATTTTACTAACAATATTTGGTCCTTTTCACTATGGTCCCCCGTAATACTGTTAATACTTGCCAGGTTGCTCGCTACGGAAACGCCGAAACAAAATATCGGGCGAGTATTGAGTCAAATCGTGTTCATTGGCTCACGCACGCAGCGAACTGGAATTACCTGAAAAAAGACCATCAATTTTGTTGGTAAATGTCCAAGTTTCTAGAAGTACGTGGCTACACGGAGTGCTGCTGCTGCTAAGGGGGTAACACGTGCACCGAATGTGCCGCCGCTCCACCTTGCCATGAGGCGAGGGAGCAAAAGAAAATATGGTGTTATTGTTGTTGTTGTCGTCGTTGTTGTTGTTGTTGTTTTTAGTGTCGTTGATAAGTTGTGAGGTCAAGGGGGGTTCTCATTCCTCTTCCCCGTGACCCTAGAAAACCATCCAAACATACCTGGTATATTTTATGCAACCCATTCGCGAAAACATAAATCCCACCGCATGTTTCCATCGGTAAACTTGCAGCTACTGTACATAAATCACACCAATCAGTCAATCAGAATACATCAGACATTTGCGCGACTGTGAACAACTGCCATGTTCTTACAGCCTCCCCATTCGCGGCACACTGTCATGATCATAGTGTCAATGCCGTACTACTCTAGGTCTCCAATCATCGAACACATTGGTGCTGTCGTCGTGGCACTACAACTAGTTAGTATAGTGCCACCAATTCAAACACAGAAATCCCAAAATCCATAAAACAGCTGCCTCCCTTCTAAGAAATCATCAAACTCATCCAGAACCAAACAAATCACAATCATTGCAAACACTGTTTATGCGTAAGCATCACCAATCTCCCAAACACTGAACGGCCGTAAATACAGACCTCAGTCCGCGATATTCAAACGGTCATCAGTTCAAAAACGTTTCTACACGCACAACCAAACACTCAACTGCCGTAACTACGGGCGTCTGTCCGCGATATTCAAGCGGTCATCAGTTGAAAACCCACTACACACGCACAACTGCCGAAACTACGGACGTCTGTCCGTGATATTCAAACGGTCGTCAGTTGAAAACCTACTGCACACGCACAAGCGCCTCCCGGTTGTGAACACATCGCTTTGCGATTTCTCAAACTCACGAAAATCTAAAAAATCCTACTTCTCGAGGAGTAAGATATTTCGAATTTTATTGAATATACTGACCTCGAGGAGTAGGGTATATTTTTTTATTAGCTTCTGGAAGTCGAAGGGCGATGTGTACACAGCCGGGAGGCGGTTGCCCGTGTATAGTTGGTTTTCAACTGATGACAGTTTGAGTATCGCGGGCAGACGTCTGTAGTTACGGCAGTTGAGTGTTTGGTTGTGCGTGTGTAGTAGCTTTTGAACTGATGACTGTTCGGATATCGCGGACAGAGGCCTGTCGTTACGGCCGTTCAGTGTGCGGGAGATTGTTGATGCTTACGCATAAACATTATGGTTTGGACATTTGCAATGATTTTGATTTTTTGGATTCTGGATGAGTTTGATGATTTCTTAGAAGGGAGGCAGCTGTTTTATGGATTTTGGGATTTCTGTGTTTGAAATGGTGGCACTATACTAACTACTTGTAGTGCCACGATGACAGCACTTATGTGTTCGATTATTGTAGACCTCGAGTAGTACGGCGTTGACACTATGATCATGACAGTGTGCCGCGAATAGGGAGGCTGTAAGAATTTGGCAGTTGTTCACAGTCGCGCAAATGTCTGATGTATTCTGATTGGCTGATTGGTGTGATTTATTTAGCTGCACATTGCCCAAGGGGCGTATTCGGTGAATTTTGTGCTTTCCCGAATGGGTTGCATAAAAAAATATTTGGATGGTTTTCTAGGGTAACGGGGAAGAGGGATAAAAGCCCCCTTGAACTCACAACTCATCGACGACACTAATAACGACAACAACAACACCCGGCGCAAGTGTTATCCCCTTACTCTAGCGTAAGGGGGTAACATGTGCACCGGTTGTGTCGAAGCTCCACCTCGCCATGAGGCGAGGGAGCAACATAATAGGTGGTGTTGTTGTTGTTATTAGTGTCGTTGATGAGTTGTGAGGTCATGGGGGAAATAATCCCTTCTCCCCGTGACCCTAGAAATCCATCCGAATATATCTTATGCAACCTATTCGGGATAACATCATTTCCGTCGGTCAGTTTGCCGTTACATAAATCACACTGTCAGTTCAATCAGACTTTGGTACGAGCAAATCCCACAGCTGCGGCTGCGGGCGCATTGATTGTGTACTACCACGAGAAAAGCGGGGGGGGGGTAAAAAAACGCAAAACGCATACCGTCACTCTATCACACAAACTACTACTTTGTTGTAGGGAAACAAAATCACTTGGGTTTTGTCTAGACGGTCCGTACCGTCACATCCAACGATAAACGTAGTGACCGACATAAAAGAAACAGCTATAATTACGACGGGCCTGAAGCCCATCCATGTATACTCCATCCACCAAGCAGAGTACCAATGCTGTAACAGTTTTAGTAGGTCGATCTTCGCCTTCCAATATCGCGCATGGGAGCCAAGAAACGTTCGGTCCCTATTAGGGCAAACGGGTGTTTTCATTCGGAGCTATTAGGGGGGACCATAGCAAATAGGACCTACGGTACAAGCAAAGACCCATATATTTCCGGATTTGTTTAACTATGTTTGGTCCTCTTTACTGCAAATGCCCCCCCGCAATAGTATATACATACCCAGAATGACCGGACCGGGTCCATTGCTAGGCCCGTCTTGTCTTTTTACAGGGTACGACGAATAAGGTCCACCTGCCAATAACGCCCTTAAATACTCGCGCAGCAGAAGAAATAGTAGGGTGCCATGATAGGGGCCACTTTCTGCACACCATCACCCGCTTGGCCTCCTACCGACTGTCTAGTATTGCTGCGGTCCTTCCGTTGTTTCGCAAATAATACGTCCAAAATATATATTAATGCCGAACATCCCTTTCCAGTATTATTGTTTTTTGTTCAGCATTCTATCATATCAACAGCACCTACACCTACATCTATGGCTCAGTGCTGCATGTGTACATATATGTAAATACATACAGTAGATAGATAGATAGATATGCGCAGCAGAGGTGGATGTCACCCTACCGCAGGGTAGCCTCCGTTGAATACAGCATACTGCTGTAGGAATGTATTTGCTGTATATTCTGCCCTCCGACAATGTATCGTACATACGTGTTCTACTTTTTTCTTTTCTTTTTTTCTCCGGCGGACTGGTGGAAATAAATCACACTTCCACGTTCAGAAATCGTGCTGTATTCTACTTGTTGCCGTGCTACATGAATCGAATACCTAGCATATAATACCGCAGCAATACTGCTGTTACAATCTCTTCCGTATCTCTGAAACAACACACAATAATGATTAAGATGGTCTCATAAATGGTTTTGCATAATATATATATATATTAATACAGTAGATATATATACACGATATTGTTGTTCGTGCTATTAATAGCGCGAGATGAAGTTCACCTCACGGGACGAAACTGCCTCATCGTGATCGACTGTGTCGAGAGCGGCCTCGGGCGTGCTTGCACCGTCCCCTGGCTGCCGGCAGGCCGGTTGTGAATACGTCAGCTGTGCGCTTGCCCAGTTGAGTGGTCGATACTTCATCTATCACAGTCTCGTGGGCGAAGAATTTGGTTGTCGGCCTACCTTTGCCCCGTCAGGCGTACGTTTGACTTGTCAGACCCTCTTCCAAAATAGTTTAGTTTTTAGTATGAGAATGTCCTTGGTCGCTGTGGCCGGGTGCGCTGTGCTTGTTTCTTGCAGAAGCTTTTTATAAACATTCAGCTTTGAGTTGGACGAGTTGAGTGGTCGATACTTGATTTACAACAGTCCCGTGGCCAAAGATCTTGGTTGACGGCCTACGTTTGCCCCGTCAGGCCTTCATTTGGTCCGTCAAACCCTCTCCTGAAATGTAATAGTTTGGAGCATTGGGATGTCCTTGGCGGCTGCCTGTCAAGGGGCAACGCTGCCGTCAACGGACACCTCTGCTCGCCGGTGACGGTACAAATATAACGTTTACGATGCCAGCAACCAGATTGGGCCTCTTCGTCTTTGGCCGAAAGGGGAGAGGCCGAATCCTCCGTGGCTTTCGACGGTTCATGGCCGCAAGAAATGAGGGGATATGGGCTGGGGTGGCCGGTCTCATGCTCCGCCGTTGCTTGTGCGTCGAGGGTTGGGCGTTTCAGAAACGAGTGTCGAAATTCCGATTCGGGCTTTTTTTCGTTTGAAAGCACGAGTTTTGCGCAAAAATGCTGAGATTCCTAGTCTAGCATATGATCGGGAAACGAGCGTCACGAGCCTCTTCGGCTGCTGTGCACACCGGGCGACCAGGCTCCGTGAGGCAGAGAAGACGGGGTCTTCGGTGTAGACCGAATCGAATGAGTCTACGCCGCCGTAGGAGCGGTACAGTGGTGGAGGTACAAACGGTGTCTACGATACTGTTTTGTGCTTACACGCAGCAGGCAGCAGCAACGGCAACGATTGCCATCAATGGGAATGAAGTCATTCCCATTAGGCAACAGCAATGTCAATGACGAGTACTCGTCATTGCCATTGGGCACCAGTATCACATGGGGCGTGGAGTTTTTTTTTTTTTTGTGAAGGTGTTTTTTTTTTATTATCGTGTAACCACCAAGCCAAAATTAAAAGCATGATGAACATGTACCCATACCGACGAGGCACGACCACGACGTCGTGCTTCTTCTTGCTCGTGCGCCGCCGGGCTCCCTGCCCCGACTGTTGGGCCAGGGGCAGCCTTTGGCGTGCATGCTGCGCTACTGCTGCTGCCGTTGTTCATCCGCTGCCCTGGTGCTACTGCTATGTCTATCTTCCTGCTGCTGTTCTGTTCTGTTCTGTTCTGTTCTGCTGCTAGTGCTGCTGCTTTGTCTGCGGTATGTCTTTGCTGCTGCTCCCCGTGCAAGGGTCATTCTTCACGAAAAAAAAAATCACGATTCGTGATATTTTTGTCTTGAATCGTGAGTTTTTTGTCGTGAATAATGAAAATAAAACACGATTCATGAAGACATTTAATTTAGATTTTCCCTAAGAAAAACGAAATCAAGAGACGTGACATTTGTCGGGTCTCGAAATACGCCCTTTCAAGGCACTTTCCAGCCCACGCGGACCAATGGGCATCCGAAGACCGGTATAGAGGGGCATGGTAGACTTCGTACGCTTGCGGACAACAGGCGGCTACTCAAAGACACAGCTGGGCGCCGGCTAACGAGCACGTTGCAGCTTCCAAATTTCGAGGAGGAGGAGCCACAGCTTGAAGATAAATTCGAAAATAACCTGAGAATGTCATAGGCTGGGCAGACGGCCTGCGAGATAAAATCTCGGGGACCGGACTGGGCCGACGGTCGGCAAGATTGGAATCTCGCAAGCTGGGTTAGGCTTCTGCCAATGATTCGAATATATATCACGGACCTGGCCAGGCGCGGTCAGCCCGGCCCGGCCTGGACGTGCCCCACTCGCGAGGGTTGGCTCCACCCGCAAAAATCGTTGGCTTTGAAATGTCGGATTTTTATTTGAACATATCACGAAACGTGACGTTTTTGTTTTTTTTTCGTTAGAATTGAAATTTCATGGATCGTGATGTTTTGTCATCCCAAAAAATCACCAATCGTGTTTTTTTCGGCTCGTAAGGAACAGTCCTATGATTATTGTGCAAGTCAGCCCCTCTCGGCGATGTATCTCCGCATCTCAAAGCGGAAAGACAGACCCATCTGCTTCGGAAGCTGTACGAGTACCGTCTCGCAATTGACATTTTTTTATGTGGCGTCTCGGCGTAGGTCTCGTCCCAGCATATTTTTCGTATGATATGTACCTGTACGCTTATTTGCTGCTGCTAGCAGCTGCTGATCTTGCAGCACCAACGTAATCGCCGGCGTTTCATACTGTCGATTAACTCGATCGACTGCTGCTCAACTAATGGTTTAGTACCTATCTGTACAGGATGTAGGCAGTACGGACGCCTAGTGTCTCGTACGTAGTACTTTGTAGTGCTGCTTGCCGCTGTATACGAACGAATAATGCGTTGTTGGGCCGGATGGCGGATGGCAATGTATGTTTTCCTCGTGTTCGGAGCGTTTTCTTCCCCTTCGCTAATAAATTGTTTCTTTTAATGAACCCCTTGACAGAAATATCGCACTAAAAGTAGCCTCAAGTTGCACACCGGTACGGCCTTAGCCATTACGGGCATGCGCGGAGCCGAGGGCGGGCGTCAGTCCGCCAAGGCGAAGTCCCCCTTGTATGGAATATATAGCATGTTAATCGTACGTGGTCACAAGGGCACGTACCGAGGGGGGGAAAGGGATACACACCTGTGACCACGGCTTGTCCAGATAATCGCCGAGGGTAAAGGTGCGAAAATAGGAGGGATAATGGCAAAAAGAACAAAAGACCGAACGTTTTCAGGACTGCCGTCCCGTGTAGGGGAGAAACTACGTAGAATTTGGATGGTTTGTCCCCCAAACGGGACTGCGGTTCTCAAAGGGCTGACGGCGTCCCGATGGAAGGGAAAACAAACACAGCAACCGTTTTTTTTTTTGTACATCAAATATCTACCAGTTACCTGTGCGCAACACAACAAAATTCAAATGACGTTCGCATGCATGGTAGACCAGTTAAACACAGACAGTTTTTGTTTAGTCTCGCGTTCCTGCCTGATTGCCTTTCGCTATTTATCGCTTTTTTGTTCTCTTTGGTGGCGAATTCTGACTTTTGTCTCGGTGATACACACTCCGCGCTGCTTGCGAGCCTGAAAGTATGCGTCTTCGCATTACCTTTTTCATTTTTTTGTTTTTCCTGTTATTCATCACCCTTTCGAATTCGATCTCGACGTCCGACCTACCCTAGAGGTAGCATACGTCCGCTAATTTGTTTCTGGTTGACGGGGGCCCTTACCCTAAAATTGTCGGAATGTCAATCGTGTTTCGAAAAATGAAATATTTTTGTATGCTTGAGCCATGAGACTATTCATCGAGATGTAATTTGATTTTTCCTGAAGTCAGTTTTACGGGGGAGATATGGAGCTCCTTAAGTGAGGAGCCTCAGGATATTTTGGGCGAACCTCTATCGCAGAACGCCTCGTCGATTTGTTTTACGTATCGGGTGAGATATGGAGCTCCTTAAGTGAGGAGCCTCTCAGGATATTTTGGGCGAACCTCTATCGCAGAACGCCTGGTCGATTTGTTTTACGTATCTTGTTTTTTTCTACGAAAAAGTAGTTTATATTCATAAAGCAAGAAACAACAGCTGCGAGATCGAGGATTTCGTCGACACATATTTGCAAGCTGCGTGTGCTATTTTCCATCGCGCGTACTATTAGTAGGTAGATGTTTAAAATGGCCTCAAGCAGGAATATTGTGTTGTCTCCTCGGTTTAACTGTAGCGGCCCGTACAGAGTGTCACATGCATCTGATACGAACGTATAGGTATGTATTTCGATATGAGGTATACGATACGTTGTTGCAGTTTTTATGTGTAGCACGAAGATTTACTCTCAGGTTCATACTGTTTGCTCTCCTGAGGCAAGGATCAGCGAAAACAATCGCCGACACCCCACGACCCATTTTCGAGACCCAGACTGGGAGGGGTATACTAAAACCAAGTGACATACAAATTTTAAGAGACACTCTTTTTTCGTATCTCGTCCAGAAATCCCAACGCGCTGGTTCCTGTTAATTTTCGACACTGGGAAGGAGTGCAGGAAAAGTTCTCTTTTTATTCGAGCACCCTTGCCTGCATGTAGTATTTTACTCCAATATTCAATGAATTGTGATCTGTGACCACAGACTGCATTGTGGCGATAAGTAAGTGTGATAGCAACGACAGTATCAGACAGATGGCAAGTAGAAATCGTCGCTGCGGGAACACGCGTAAGACTCCATCCGCGCTGACAAGGGATTCACTACAGCAGAAGCAATATCTGATACTATGACCGCTAAGGTACGCGGGGGGGGCTGGGGGCACTGAATAGCACACAAGAAGAGCTCCAAACGTGATTTATGTCGCATGGAAAGGCGATGCCGTATCTCAAGCATATTGTACGTGGTACTATCTTGTCAGCTACACGACGTACGTCAATCGGGAAAAAAAAAAAAAAAACAGATTGTAAGAAAAAAAAAACAAAAACTTGTCGTCGCTTAACCGCAGGCTGGTGACTATCTTCTGGTGCCTCTCCTAGAGTGTGATCGCATCGGATCCGTGCTTCGACGCAACCTGTGTTCCCTTCCCCAACCCCAGTTCCCTTCATCCTCCGTTCCCTGCTTCTCTTTTCTGCCGACCGATATTAAACGCCGCTCTCGGAAACCCCCGCGTAGGGCTCCGTTTGTGCTCCTGGATTTAGTCCGATCAGATCGCTCCTCCTCCTCTTCTTGTGCCATACGCGCAGCGATACCAGTACAGTAGCGATTTGCTTCATACTTAAAAGGGTTGGTACTCGCTCGACTGGTCTGAGCGGTGGTTGCCATCTTACCAGGATTTCCTAGTAACGCGTACCCTTTCGTACGCTCTCCCTCTCGCGGAGAAATGCCTGCCGTGCCTGTGGTGGTGGGCTGTGTACCGGAAGAAGCTTCCTGCTTCAACTCACCGGTTGACCGCTCCTTCCGTGTCTTCCGTGTGGGGTACTCCGGCTCGGCAAGGATTATATTCCGCTTTTTCCTCTATCTGTACGTATGTCTCGCTCCTTCCCTCTCTCCCATAGAGGAGTTTCTTCTGCGCCAGCCCACGCAGAACATATATTTGCATCCCGCGCTCGCCCGTATGTTGCTGTTTTGGGGCATCGCCTCCGGCAACGTCGATCTCGTTGCTCCTGCAGCGGCTGTGGCCCCTACCTCGGCCAGATTGACTTTTATCTCTGCTCATTCATCACGATATAGTTGAATTGCGTCCCTCTTGTTGCCTTCATGCCCCCTTCGTCATTTTTGGATTAGTCGCCCGCATGTGTTCCCCCTCTGCTCTAATCTGCTGCTACTGGTATTACTGTTGATGTTGCTGTGGTTTCTGCTGTTGCTGTTGATGTCGCTGTTGCTGTTGCTGTTGCTGTTGTTGTTGCTGTTGCTCTCGCTGCTCTTGCTGCTTGTGCTGCTGGCACCACCACCACTGTTGCTGCGGAAGACTAGATAAATGTAGTTGATACTGCAGCTACTGCGCTTCTAGTGCCATGCAACACTGCTTGCTGCTGTTCATTGCTGAACCAATCGAGCACAATACTCTCCCATCATGCTAGTAGTCCCTACATGCACAACATTTCTACAAGCCGTTTGGTAGAGGTCAAATCTGCCGATATTAGTCCCGGCCAAGGTGTACGGGACTAATCACTAGCACTCCTTCTCAGGGGAGCGGTTGGCAGAATCTTCCGTGCTTACCATGCGTCCTTGCGTGTTGTTTATATTGAAGAATCCGACTTGCTTCCCGTCGCTTGATCGCGTCCAGTCCCGCCCCACCATGATATTTTTCAGTATCATCCCCTCGCGTCAACTAAAGGGGTTCCCGCTTTCCCGTGTCACTCTCAACCCGCGGTGAACAAACAAGTCGCTTCTCCGTATACCATAGCTCTGGAAGATCCGAAACAAAGATAGCCTGCGGTGGACGACACGGTCCCATCCCGTACCACGCCGTTCCCAATCAAGATATTTCCCGAGCATAGCCTGACACACCAGGTAAACCTGAAGGCCGTACATCTGAAAGAAATACGGAGTCTTCGCCCACCCGTACCTCATCAGCGCCTGGTCTGTGCATATCAAGCACTGTTTGTTGAAGCAAGGCACTTCTGTGATTCATGTATATGTCTGGGAATACGTAGAGATAGCAGGCATACTTCTCCCAGGGATATGTTCCCGGGAATTGACCTATGATACACGTTTCTTTTACCGTACTATCATGTTCACATGCACCCTCCCTGCTCTGCTACCATGAGTGCCTACTCATGAACCCATCCCGGCCTGGCCTATCACTTCAGAGTGTGTTTCGGCCAAACGATGCTACCCCTGTCGCAGCACGCGCCTGGTCTTATGCTGTACTTTAAGTGTTGCTCCGTAACGTCTCACTTGCAGCAGAGGCGTAGCAGTACCCAGGGGATGCCAAAAATCGCCGAACTTGCAGCAAAGGCGTAGCAGTACCCAGAGGACGCTGAAAGTAAACATTCTAAACGTCGTTCTTATCGCTACCCGACCAGAATTTCACGTTTTCTCTCTAATTTCGACTGATACCAACAAGCGCAGAAACATTTTGTCGACACAGCGACGATCGGCTACTACAACCGTTCATGGGAGTAGTCGTCTACCTATCGTACAGTTGAATGATCACTACAGAAGCCGCGCTTGTGGAAGCCATGGACATCGTGGTTCAACAAGAGTGGTCCTGACAAAAACACAGGCATCCGTGCTTTGGGTTGTGATCGTTACAGCAACTCGTCGCCTGACAACACCCGAAGCGACCCGTCAATCACAGTGGCCTTAGCTCCACGCAGCGAGCGGGCTCCCATAGCTACGTCGGTGTACGTCGATGACTACTCCTGAATTCTGCTGCTGCTGATTTTTTGTCACATCCCTGCTGAGGTTTGTTACGCGTCTTATGTCCACCTCAGATCAATACTTGGCCCGCCCCGGGCACGTATATAGTGTGCTACGTGATGTTTGTGGTTTGTCGGTATTGGTAGGTTTCCAGCTATCGTAGTCCATCAGAACGACTGGAACAGTGGATGATACACGCTTGACCCATCACGTGTCTCCTCGTTGTTTGTTATTTTCCGTTGCAGCGACGACAACTCTGGTCGGGTGTATCAGTTTCACCGCTTGCATCGGCCGCCACCAAATCAAGTCAGATTAACAGATGAGAAGGATGTTGACTGAACAAGTCGGCGTGCAATTCAGGGAAAATTAGTGCCCGAATCGAGTAGGTGTGTGCTCTAGCTAGCAAGAAGTGTGTTCATATTCGAGATCGCTGTTAGCTGTCGTCGCTTCCACTGCCGCGGATGTCTACGCGTGCACGTTGGGTCTTGATAATGTGGCCAGAGCTCGGCAAAACAAACGTGTTCAAGGGAGTGGCAATATTTGATTAGAGCATTATATTACTTGTATCGCGCATGTGCACCCAAAGTGCAAGAAGTGTACTGGCACTCGAACGCTGTCCTTTACATAACATAGGCTTCACTCGGGGTTCTCTATTACCTCCCAACCGTTAGGGCACCCGCAACACTTATTACGTGCAGCACTAATATATACCACCGCCAAAGGGAGACACCGTTCAACACAAAGGCAAGCGTGAGAGCAAAGAGCAAAACGCAATACACCACTTTGCTTGCAGGCTCTCATTCGCACACGCAGCTGTCACTCAAGAAGACTAAGGACAAAGTACAGAGGGCGGCCAGCAGAATTCTTAACCTCGCTGTCAAACTCAACACCAGCAATAGAAAATCAGACGATAATCCAACTGCCAGAGGGCGGCCAGCAGAACTCTTCCCCTCGCTGTCAAACTCAACACCAGCAATAGAAAACCAGGCGATAATCCAACTGTTATCGTGTGGCAATACAGAAAAATGTCAAGGACAGCCAACCCCCGATGGCTACGCAGCAGCGGGACCCTACCTGCGACAGCATACATCATGCATTTCACATTCAACCGCAAGGGCGACCCCGGTCCGCTCGCCCTGTGACACATTTTACCCAATGTTGTTTTCTTTCAAGACGAACAAAGTACAAAGACATCACTCTCAGTACTGCGGATCGATTTCATTGGTTTATTTTGTTGTATACGGTATGTACATGATGACGAACCCGTCGCAAAACATGTGTCTTCTACGCCCTGGTCGAGGCGCGCTGTTTTGTCTGGGTTCGAGCGTTTCGATACACCCTTGATTACAGCATTGTGCGCCAATGAATCAAACGTGTCTTTCACCACCTCGTCATCCTCCAGTGACGTGCTACCATGAGGCGGGAGGAGCAGAGAAAAATATCGTTCATGCCCATTGAGCTTTTTGTACGAATCTATTATGCATTACTGTTGACCCTATTGGACATTCCACAAACGAAACTTCTCCTCCACGAACACAATATTGGCGCACTTTCTTACAGGCTCTAGGGTGCTCAGTTCACCGCCAAACTAGTGGACACAGCCTGCTGCGCTCCCTGCGCCAGACTATTTCTCTGATCCATCATTATGCAAGATGGAACGGGACACGTGGGCGAGCCTACTTTACAGCCGACGACTCTGGCTTTGTATAGGGATCTCTCAAGTCGTTGGAGCTGTTCACAGCTCTGTGTGCAAGGAGATGGTGGCACGGTACTTGACGATGTCGTCAAAAGTCTCGTACTTGTCCTCGTTCACCACCTTCAACATCGATGCAAGTGTTCAGGGGCGCGTTAACGAAAGGAACGGCAGGGAAAAAGTTACAAGGGAATCCTGCCAGTCCACGCATTCTTGCTTTTTGATCATCGGTTAAACTACGACTGTACAACAGTGCTGGGTTTACCTCCTGCAGCTATGAGTCGAGGATTCGCAATCGCGGCGGCAACGGGTATGCAACTGAACGTAAGTACCAGGAACCCATTGCAGAGCCAAACCTAATACGCGAACGTGGGTTCACAACAGATTAGGCAAGGCGACAGTTTCCACAATCATGGCGAGAGGGCGGTCCTGACACGGTGCACAGAGATAACACCTCTTTACCATCAACATATGTCGGAAGCGAAACGTCACGATACTATCACGAGTAATACTGTAGTGCAACGCCACTGCAGTAGAGTACAAGATACTGGCACAGCACAAAAACGTAACATCAGCCGTATACTGTAGGTGGTGTTCGATACAGACTTACGTCGCAGAAATCGTCCCCGGTGTAAGCCCCCTTACAGAGCTGGCCGTCTAGCTTGTACAGGTTGGCGCCGAGCAGCTCGAGCTGCTTGCCGCTGTAGAGACGGAACTTGTACGTCGCCGGGGGGATGTCGTCGCTGCTAGCGCCATCAACAACACGAGCCTCCGGGAGCCCTGGCAGTTCCTGTAAATAAGACAACAACGTGGAAGGATTTAGTCGAGATGCTAGACATGGTGTGCATGCTTCACCTCAAAGTAATGTGTAAGCTACGGGACCGCACGCCTTGGGTGTTGCGGTACAGTGGTTGGTATTGCGGCAACTCTCAGCAGGGGCAACACGCCTAAACAGGGAAGTGAAAGCGCCTCATAAACAGCAAAACATGATCAAAGAGCCAGAATAAGCTCAACTGTGAACGAGTGCCTGCTGAGCGCTGCGCAGCCCCCTCCATACAAAACACGCGTTGCATGAAGCATGAACGAAAATATTGTATTGCTTAGAATCGCAACGTACTGCTATCTTTTAACGCACTTGCTGCAGGCGGCGGACTGCGCTCGTCTCTCCCATGAGGGCACCGTAAACGCCATCCATCCTCCAGTGAACACCGAGGATCGACCTGCCGATGACCACGTTGGACGCGACCTGGTTTGTCGCAAGAACAAGAGGAAAACGGGCAATAGAGAAAATAGTGCGGTCAGCCAGCAGGCCAACGAGAGGGGAGGCACTGCAGTTTTATAGGGCGGTCTGTAGTGCTTCCTCGAACCGCATGTGGCGATGCATGCACGTCACCTGGATGGCGTACGCGTGCAACCCGCCACCTATTTCAACTAATGTACCACGGCTGCAAGTGTCGTACAGAGGGAGCAATAAACTCGAAGGGTCTTCTAGACGAGTGACCTCATACTTAACCAGTTTGGGCTGCTATAGTACGACACGAAACACCAACGGCTCCCGCTCCGGGCGTCCGTCTCGAATGAAAGCAGAACCAGCGTGAAGATAGAAGGAGTGTTTTCAATACCCTAAATTAAAGTGAGCCTCGAAAGCGATCTTTGTTTTCGGCTGATCGGCCAGGGAAACAGGGATTATTTGTAACTTGTTCAGACCAATGTAGTAAACAGTCCCGCTTCTCGCCAAGCATCACACGTGTGCGCTCCGAAAGCAAACATTTATTTCTAGTCTCCTCACCTTGTTGAGCTCTCCTTCGATGGTGAGTCCGGTGGTCCTCTGGCCGTTTTCGTCAATGCACTCGTCCAAAAACTCCGTTCCGGTCGGCACGAAGGGAACCCTCTCAGTCCCCCCGTCGTTGGAGACTACTGGGTTTGGGAAGCACTTCTGCCCGGCCTCAAATCCGACAAACGCCTGTCCAGAAGGGAAAAAGGAATGCTGGATTCAGACACAATACTCGACAAACGATTTGGTTGCAGTTTCGCCTCAGTCGAAACGGCTGGGTCAACTCTCCTCATGTGGGCGTAGAGGTGGTCGCCTTATCAGAGCCTAGCATGTAGTTGTCCCGTGATTCGTACACGAAGGCCTTGCTGTTTTCCCTTTGTTGCATTGTCATCGTTCAAGTCGAGTACTTATGTATTTGTGGCGTATGTTGGGGCTTCTGCGGAGAGTGCTGTTGTACCGAAGGGACGATAATGGTGGCTGCTATACGAGGCAACCCAAGCCTACGTGATAGATTACCCTAGATACACGCGAAATGCAACGTCAGTAGTTGCATTACACACCTCGGGCAGGATAGTACTCGTACGGCGTGCTCGCACTACAGAACACGGCTGATATGGCCACCTATGTCATGTTTCGTGTTTGTCTCTTTGTCTACTGTAGTAGGTCTCGAAACGATGAAACCATATGAGGGCAGCCTAAACGTGGTTGTCACCTTAAGCGCGGTGATGTAACCACCGAGGTTGATGGCATGCCCGCTGGGGTATGCAGGGTGCGTGGGAGAACCTTCCGCGACCGCCATGGGGAGCAGGAAGGTCTTCTCGCCGTCTGGGTTCTGTCCGGCATTGTGCGTCTCCACCCGGGAGAGAAGATCCTGCCAGTGTCCATCGGTGACACGTTCCGCACAACAAGAATAGTTTGAGCGGGTTATCACGCTGGATTGCAGACAGGACGATAACAGCTTACTCCCCTCGCCTTCATATACTCGTTGAACATTACAGGAGAGTGTAAATATAGCACACACTAATATTTGATATAGTGGGGTGGTTATCGAAAGGACTCTTCTCCCCCCAGCGGTCGACAACAAAATATTTGGCAGAGAACAACCGTTGATGCAGTGACATACCAGATATGTAATATATGGTGTACTGTGGGCTAACACGCCTAGTCACAATGAGACCGTGTTTTTGACGAAAACGATTTGTTTCACTCTATACACTCTTCATCCCCTCAACAGTTTTGAACCTATAACTGCTGTAGAGACTGGTAGCAAGTCTCTACAGGTTCATGCTATCTTGGGGTCTAGAGGAAGACAGTCCATACAGCACTCCAGGCACCATCAACACACATGTTTCATTTTTAGCCCGACCGCTGTCAGCTAGCAGTACAAAGCACTCGCTAAAAGACACCCACCGTGTTCTTCAGTATGGATTCCGGCAACGGGGTGATGACGTCCCCCACGAGCGTGTTGTGCAGGAGGCCACCGTACGCCTCGGGCCTCAGCACGCGGTGTACTTGCCACTTTTGGTTTTGATTCGTGGGGATGGCGGTTCGGGGGCGGGGGGGGGGGATAGGTGGGCCAAAGTCATCGTGAATGTATATGGAAGATAAGAGATACTCTACCAGGTAAGCTACTAAAACGGGTGGTCTCAGCGGCAAAACGTACGCAGAAGGCGACACCCATTGTTACGAAAGCGCTGGCATGTCAGATGCGAGCAAAGGGGTATTATACGAACCACTAACAATAGATCATTTTTCTGGTACGTACAATGCCTACGATATACAGTCGTCATCGCTGCGGTCAATTTTAACATCCTCTGTACCCAAACGGGAAACGAAACGGGGCCCCTTGTTCCGCGTCATGCATTTTGGGCGCACCTTAGCGTACCACGCATGACGCGTGGAAGAGCTTGACGAGGCCATTTGGGTGAGGATGTGCGGCTCTCCGAAGGTAGCGAACCCCTGCTGCCGCTCGGATTGCGCGTAGGGCCCGACGGAGCCCCCAAGCACTCCTTGCGCTAACAAGATCAGCGCGGTACGGAAAGCCTCCGTGTAGAGCTGATCGGTGAACGAGAGGTTGGCCAAGTCTCGGCCGTTTCGGATGAAGAGAGGCTCATTCGGGTCCACGAATATTGTCTCTACGGTGGAAGCACCGTTCTGAAGCCGGAGGGAGAATCGCGGAAAGGGCAAGCGTTAGCATCAGCGATAGGTATAGTAGGAAACAAAGTAGCCGACCAAACAATCTCCTACAAGGAATACATATGCGTTGAAAAAGGGCAAAATAAAAGGGAGTACAAAAAACGGCAGCGAGAAAAATGCGTTGTTTTCGTACGCTCATGTCCATGCAGGCAGACTGGTGGCGATGCAGCTAACGTTCGGTGCTTGGAGAAAGTGTTGGCGGGTTATGTCTTGATTCAGGTATAGCCCGACGCGTTGCGCTCAAGAGCAATAAAAAACAAATATATTCACGGAGGTATTGCTCAAGGTTAACCACGTACAAAAAATCCGGAGTGCACATTATATGGAAACAAGAACGAAAGGTAGACGCAGTACCATCGAGAGTCTCTAAACGCAGCATTGTATGCAGTTGAACGCGAACAGCATATATACATTGTATCCCCACCTGCACATCGAGCCACGGTTGGAAGGCCGTCATGTAGTCCATCCGCGGGAAAAGGGTGACCGCCTTAGGCGACGCCACGATAGAGTCGATCGGGAAGTCCGACAGCATGAACTGAGAAACCACAGGACCGGTGGTGACACCCGGCCACTCCGTCCGGAACAGTTGGGTGACAGGATCGATCGTTCCGTCCTCGCTCCTGGGGATGCTGAGCCCGGTGAAGTCAGGGTTGGCCTGCAAGTTCTCTGCCCAAGTTTCAGGCAAGCGCCGGGGGGGGTGGAAAGCGCGGAGGGTTAAAGTCAAGCTCAATTGAAGAGGCGCCTACAAGGTCTCAGTAGATTCAACATATGTCTGATCCGAACACTGACTGTGACAAAACTTGAAAGTTTGGCCAGGTGAACAACCTGTTGTTTATACTAGGCATATGTGTACTAGTTTGATAATACTGCGAATATTCCGACGATATCGGGTCGTAGTTCCTGAGTTGAAGAGCCAACGTCCGTCGCTACTATGTAGGTTGGCCCAAATGTACTACACCACCTCTTTCGTAGCGTGAGTATATGCACGCGTTTAGTTAGTTCGATGCGGATGTAAATTGCATGAGGTAAGATCGTTGATTATGTAGCTATGAGAACCGCTTCTGTCCTCTGGAAATACACACCCACCTAGCCGCCAGGGTATATGCCAATAGAGTGTGATTTACCTGCGGCCACTTGGACGAGACCGTCGTTGCCGTATTGCGAGAAGGGGACGTCCCTAGTCAGGGCCATCCAGTACACCTCTGTCTGCTGGGCAGCCTGCATAGTCACATAGTACCGTACCAATGGAAGAGAGGAGAAAGCGCTTTTATTAACATGTTAAGACACACGCTAGTCTGGGGTAGATGAAAATACACAAAGGAGCATCCAGTAATCTTACGGAACGGCAGGTGCTAACACTAACATCCAAAACACAAAACCAGATATGGTGCGGGCAAAACCCTAGCCTCGCGTCTCCCCCAAGCACGCGATGAGCAAACCCCGGCACTACAGTTCGGTAGTAGCAAAGCTTACCAGCCTTTCAGACAGGAGGCTGTCGGGCGTGGTGATGAAGACGCTGTCGCTGTAGAATCACCAGGACACGAACAATAATGGCCAGGGCGTCCGAGGGTTTGCATAGGCAGTCAGCCGGGTCGTACGAAACACGGTACAGAATCAGACGCAGAACACGATGCGGACGGGAAAAGAGGAGGGTATATTTTAGCGGCCGTTATCCAATGCTGACAGATAGCCTGTACCTCGTTGTCGCCGCAACGGTGTTCACAATCAGACTAAGCGCTCCCGCGCATCCTTCGAAGATAGGCAACTTATTTTCCAGCAGAGTAATGCAGCCGAGTAAAAAGGCGCTCCCTTCACTATTTCGCAACAAACAGGTGTTCATTACTCCCACAAAAAAAGGACGAAGTGAAAACAAACAACATGGCACTACGCTGGGCGTTCTTGTAGTTGTTTTATTTACCAGTACCTTCTCACCGTCAGTACCTGGCACCACTCTGCTCGGCTATTTAAGGACTGTTGGGGTATTTGTAACAGGTACAAACAATAGTTCAATTTCTGGACGGGGTGGAACATGGAAGGGCACAGAAGGGGAACAGATAGTATGCAGTACCTGGTATATTCTAAGAAGTGCCTATACAAAGGTAAGGGATAGAAGAAGGATGCTATTCCTTTAGCACTATTCACGATAAGATATCTCATGTCCAACTCGAAGGCACGTAGAAGTAGAAAAATTCATTACTGTACTTTGGTCACGGGTACCACCCTATCGACGCATGCGCGCACGCTCGTGCATGAATACCTGTCTGCACCAGTAACCTGGTGTGCGGTGCCTCCGAGCGGGTTGGTCAACTTGGCACCACCAGGTCCGGCGGCCCCAGACGGTACCTCCTCGCACACGTTGATGTCGCTAGTGAACACGCAGTCAAGCAACTTCTGGTAGTCAGCCGGGTCCACCTGTAACAGCCCATACAACCGTCGTACGCATTCAACAATGGAAACAATAGGCGTGCCTTCAGTTGAGGAGGTCGGTGCAACTATAGGGCTGTAAAATGACGAAATGATCTGTTGGAGATTTTTTTTTTAATGGAATTGCGAACGATACATTATTACTTGGAATGCATACATACTAGCAGTATTTCAAAGACATTGACAAATATCGCCATTCGGGGGAGACAATGTATATGTTTGGTCGCCATAGATAAGTTTGTTCGCCTTGGGAATAGGATGCGGATATATACTCCTATGATGTGCCGCCACTTCATCCACACCTCCTTATGGATGTTCGAGAAGGCAAGTACGTGACTAACCTACTGCAGCCTATCTATATTGATAACAGCATCAACCACGTGAAACAGGCCGAGCTGCCAGGGTAAGGGTTGCGTGTCTGAAGCGCAACGGAAGGAGCTTGGTACGCGACATAAACGCGGCACATTATCATCCTAAAATGCTGCATGCACTCTCTCGATGGTTACCAGTACCGTCTGCCTCGCGCATTTAACAGCCATATGCGATGAGCGTCCAGGTTAGGGTAAGGCTTAGGGTCCCGAAATGGGGTCAGCATTTCATGACCTCCCGCTTTGTGTTAATGTCTGTGGAGTTGATTCTGCCCCTCACACCATTGTGGAGGGCTTGTACGCCACAGGTTTCTCTGTTTGCTGCCCTGCATGACCCACACCATTGAAAGAATGTTTAACAACGTTCGTAACGATTTTCCTAACACGGATAATAAGAATGCCCATATCAACGTTCGTGGCAACGTTTGTACCAATGTTCGAGATCGGAATAAAAATAGTAATATCAAAGGTCGTAACAACGTTTATACAAATGTTCGTAACAACTTCTACATCAATGTTAGTCGCTGCTACTGAGAGGTGTCCACGCCAAGATTCGTGCTCTCATGCTCGTACTGCAGTATACCTGTCCGAACTTGTCGTGCGGGAGCGATTTGTGGTACTGCCCAGCGAATAGCGGGACGTTTTCCTCGTCGCCATTGGTGATGTGGCACGTAGGCCCCACCGCGAACTCGCTCTTGGCAATGGCCAGGCGTTTTTCGAGGGTCACCTTCGCGCGCGCCACCGGCTGTAGACGACGTGAAGAGGACGGGCGCGGCATGCACAAAGGGTTAGGGTTAGTCGCTTTACTGTTGTGGCAAGCTAGCCTACAGTAGTGAACCGTGCCTCACAAAATTATCACCGTGTACTACAGTAAGTCCACCATACAGTACATAAACTCCGCTATACAGTGCCAGGTATTCAACTTATAATTACAGCACATTGTGGCATTTTTGCATCTCCCCTGTGTCCTCTTCCGTGCAGTTGGATGAGGGTGCCACAACATCGTGACCTGTCCACAGCAGTACAGCAGTACAGCAGTATCATATCATATGATTCCCCATACACGGCAGTACAGCAGTACAGCAGTATCGTATCAAAATATGATGCGATAAGTAAGAACACCACGAACGACGTCTACTCTTACGGGGGACCATAGTAAATAGGCCCTACCGTACAGACAAAACCCTATATATTTCCCTACTTCTATTAACAATATTTGGTCCTATTAACTATTGTCCCCCGTACCACGTGGAACAGGAGCAGAACTTGACCCAGAATAATGCTCGGAACGGCAGCAGTAACGAACGGCTGTGTGCTCTCGTGGCAGTACGTACAGAACAATAGTATTAATAGTACTGATGCCGCAGTGCAGTATGGACTGCATCGCAGTCCCAGCCAATATTAATATATTGATAATAACGATGTTCTCACATTAGCTTATCACATCGTACGATGTGATAACAAGCAAGGACAACCCGAACGAAGGTTACGTGGAACCCGATGAAAATTGGGACAGAATTATATCTGGAACAGCAGAAACCGCTGTGTGCTCTCGTGGCGCTCTCTGATAAGTACCAGGTACGTACTTGAAATACAGGAGCTCAGCAATTGTGCCAGGCAGTATGTAGTGGAGATGATAATTATGAGGAGGAGGACGAGGATGCTCTAACATTATTTTGTAGCTCACTTCCCTGAATATCTACAGGTGGTATTAATAGTGCGTGGTCACCAACACAAGTTGCTGTAAATAAGAAAGCGTGCATTGATCTGATGGTAGTCAACAAGCTTGCCAGTTATTGCGGATCAAAATGTTGAAGAGAACTCACGTCTAGGAAGTCGAGGGAGTCCCGGACCCTGCAGACACTCCCGCTGAGGAGAGGCTGTGTTGCTTGGACTTCGTTGAGGTCCCCGGTGCCGAGGCAGGGAGGAAAGGCCGCCAGGAGGGCAGTCAACCCGACAAAACTCTGTCATAGTTCACCATAGTTCCAAGAAAATGTTGCACGTGCGGGACAAAAGGCGCACAAAGCACACGCAAGATATAAATGATGCAGACATATACGAGGAGGAGGAGAGATTGAAAAAATACTTCACATTTTGACTACTCTGGGTGGGACAAGCGCGCTTCATTTATTATTAGTACAAAGAACACTGATCGGAAACGCGAAAGAAAGTCGTTGTGGATGTCGGGGAGGGGGATCGAAAAGAACAACAAAAATACTCTTACCATTCTGTATTATGTATAACTGTATGTAGGTACACACAGGAGGATTAGAGGAATACAAACCTGTACGAGTAGTACCTGGTATTCTCATTACTATTACGGGGGATCATTGTAAATAGGACCAAATATTGTCAATAAAAACAGAAAATATATAGATTTTTATGTCCACCATAGGTCCTACTAACTACGGGCCCCCGTAACAATAATTGCCGACAAAACATGTTCCAAGTACCTTCTAAATAAGGGCAACACACCTACATACACACCTGGTTATGTTAGACTGCAGTGCGTTAGATTTACGTACTATACGAGTATCAGGGGCGGGTCGGGCAGCAGCAGTTATTAGGAGCATTTTTTTGTAGTACTACGCGGAGCAAACCCGCGTCGGAGAGAATGTCGACACCACGAACTAACGCAGGCTCGCGGCCCACCGAGGCTTTGCCGAGTCTGTGGTTTGAAAACATTAAACATTTGTGTGTACCCTGTCAACTTGCTACGCTTCCCATAGTTTAGCTGAATATACTCTGGAAGTGCAGATAGTAAGGACCACGTGTTCTGTGCTTGACATAAGTACCAATTAATTTTCTTGTTCTACTTCGTATCCCGGATATACAACGTCCCCAGAGCCACATTTGTCGCTTCTTTCTTCTATTCCTCGTAGTACGGGGAACCATAGTAAATAGGACATATATTGTTAGTAAAAATAGGTAAATATACAGGTTTTTATGTATACCATAGGTCCTATTAACTATGGACCCCCGTAATAATAATTATAGAAAAACGTCCAGCACATGAAACACACAAACTAGCACAGCATTCAATATCAAACAAGTGGGGGCGTTGTTGCTCCCGAACACATTTATTTGACTTTTTAGGAGACATGCGGGGTGATATCAATGCCTCGTTTTACAGGAACCAGAAAGCAGACATCAGGAATACAGCAACTGCAAGCACACTTATACTTCACAATCGAACAATAAATAGTCGTATTAAATATATACAGCAGTATATGTACGGTATTTTTCTTGCATAAAAATTGATTAGCGGAAAGCGCGAGAGCGTGAGTTAGCTACATTCGATGAAAATCGACGAGCAGTGGGAATGCTGAACCCTATGCGCGACAAAAAATGAAGGCACGTACCGGGGGGGAGAAGGGACGACACCTGTGACCACGGCTTGTCCAGAAGATCGTCGAGGGTAAAACCTCCTACGAGTGGGCTGGAAAGTAGAAGTGATGAAGAAAAAAAATAAAAATAAAATAAAAAATAGAACACGTTTGGGGATACAGAGAGGGGAGGCGAATGTGATATCCCCGGGATTTCGTTCAATGTTCGTTCGATTCCGGTTTCGAATTCTTCCGACAACCAAGAAGTGTGATTTCTTTCATTTTAAACTATATAAGCTTACCAGCGCGATCAACAGAACAATTAGGGCTACGGTCCCGTTTCGGGGGACAAACTATTAATACTTTGAATTTGAGTAGGTTGTCTCAAAACGGGACCGCAGTTCGAAAAGTAGATACGTACCCATGGTATTACGGGGGATATAGTAAATAGGACCTACGGTACCCACAAACCCCCATATATTTACATATTTTTATCAACAATATTTGGTCTTATTTATACTATGGCCCCCCGTAATAATACCTGGGAGACTCCACAGAGTAGTACCTATACAATACAACATACTGGCTGTAGATGTAAGTCGCTCGAATGTAACATAAATAATATAATATTCAAAAGGCCGGTGGTGGTTGCATTTTTTTTTCAACGTACTAAATACGAGTACAAGCATGTTTTTTGGGGCCGCGGAAAAGCTTTCAATTCCTTTTTATTTATTTTCTGTTCGACATTGGATTCTTCAACCGGAGCAGTCGTGAGACAAAAGGTCCGGGTGCCCTAGGTAATAGTCGGACCATGCAGTGGGCGCTCGTATTACTTGTCAAGAAGAATTATTATGTGAAAAAAAAGGCTCAGGTCGGCACGACAAGCAATGAGAAAGTTAAAATTGGGTTCAGAAACACAGCTCAACAGTGGGATCAACTCTATTCCACACCCTTTAGAACCATATAGATAAGAGTAACAGCAAGGTCGGTCGCAAAAACATAAGGCGTTGGGCCTGAACACCCGATACACGTTTCGCGACACCGGGCGCCCACTGAACGTATACAGGTCAAACACCCGTCTGGGGGATTGCATTTGCAATTGCAATAGGCTTGGTATCGCGGAGTTTTTTTTAATTAAAAGCTGAAAAGGGAGTACACAGCGGGCGTTTCTCGTTTTCCTCGTACCAGCTACTCGTACGTACGTATAGCCACCGGGCAAGAACGACGTACGTACATTCTGAAGAAAGAAGACTCGAACGCGACGACGTAGAGAACAAAGAAGACAACCTATCAAGTAATCGGGCAAGCAAGCAATACTAGCCAGCGTAAACGAGTTTCTAGTTAGTCATGGAGCTGTGTCTGTGATGTTGCGTAATTCTGGACCCTTACCGCGTTGGTTTGGACCTCGAGCTCGCGGCGAAAACAGCAGTGGAGGAACAAAATCCAGATTGTTTGTATTCTCTCCCCGACATATTGGCTTGAAAGCCCCAACGACCCCCCCCCCCCCTTTTGGTCTGCGCCAGAGTAGAGCGGTAATACTGGTACTCGTTTTAAATATATGGCGGGGGTGTCAGGTCTCACCTTCATGGCGAGACGCGTATGTACGATCTTCCTCTGATTGTATCTGGCCGTTGTAGTAGTTGAGATAGATGCCGAAACCTGCCTGTAGATGTTTGTTTTGTTGCTGTTGTTCTCGGAGCTTGAGTGTGTGAGAAGGTAGGGGTCAAGGCGCTGGATAAGAGGCTCGCAAGAAGAAGGGCTGCAGCTGCTGGAGGTCTCCGTGGAAAATTGTGGAAAGGTGGGGGAAAAGGGGTTTAGCCGCCTGCTTGAGGAAAAAACGCGGCTGAACCAGCGACAAGTGTTCGGTATATTCCTGGAAGTTGCTGGTGATCTCTGGGAGAAGATGTTCAATTTTCCGGCGCACGGGTCGTTTCAAGCGGTAGAAAATTAGCTGTGCGCGTGCCTGCCTTCTCTGTTCTCGAAGTCGTGCTTTTTTGTGTTCTTATTTCTACTACTTTTACTGAATAATACTATTACGGGGGTCTATAGTTAACAGGACCTATAGCATACATAAAAACCTTTATATTTACCTTGTTTTACTAACAATATTTGGTCCTGTTAACTAATTTTTTTTTTTTTTTTTTTTTGTTTTTTTTTATCCATCACTTTTACTTCCCAGCCCACTCGTAGGAGGTTTTGCCCTCGACGATCTTCTGGACAAGCCGTGGTCACAGGTGTCGTCCCTTCTCCCCCCTGGTACGTGCCTTTTATTTTTGTCGGGCATAGGGTTCAGCATTCCCACTGCTCGTCGATTTTCATCGAATGTAGCCAACTCACGCTTTCGCGCTTTCCGCTTATCAATTTTTTATGCAAGAAAAAGTCCCTATGAGCATGTGCACTCGGTGGGACTTGAACCCACGAAATTGATCTTGACAGGCACGAGGAACACCTACCAAGCCACCGGGGACGCCCCCCGTAATAGTAGTCGGTACATCAACTTCGAAGGCACGAAGAGTACTGCAGTACGCGTAATATTCCGTCGCGTCAAGAGTACAGACACTATTCACCTGGTGGCAACAACAACATTCTCCTGGTGGTTGTGGTGTTGTAACACAAGCTGGTATTTCATACGTGTGTGCTGTGCTCTTCACGCTATAAACCAACCATTCTTTCTACGCGTCGACATCCAGCACAACATGCGTCCGTGCCGGTTCTTCAGTCCTAGAGAGATAGGTACAAGACGAGTACATGTCTGCAGATTGTGGTCACAAAAACTACCACTACGACTCAAAAGTGGTATTAATATTACGGGAGGCCATAGTAAATACGACTAAATATTTGTTGGTAGATATAGGTAGATGTATAGGTTTTTTGTCTGTACCGAGGGTCCTGTTTACTATATGCCCCCCCGTAATATTCAAAACATTAAATTGTCATCCAGGAAGCAAGTGTAGATAACAGCAGTGCAAGGCCAGGTTCATTGTTCGGGGTACGACAGGCACGACGTGCACATTTCATAACAGAGAACGATAAATCGAAAGAAACAAAAGAAAAAAAGTTGGAACACTAGAAACGACGAAAACACGGAAACGTGTCGTGCATCCCAGAAAGTGTGGCGCAAGACAAAAACAGAACAAGCGAAATAATCAAAACCACCTCGTGTAAACAAACGCAGTACGGTTACGAACTTGAGGACAGGCGAACCGAGAAGCACAATAAAACAAAACTGAAAGCACCCTCCAGGCAATCGCAGAAGTCTGTGGTATGAGTAGTAGCTTAGACAGGTTCTACCTACGTACTATTACGAGGGGCCATAGTAAATAGGACCTACCGTACACACAGAAACCTATATATTTACCTATTTTTACTGACAATATTCAGTCCTATTTACTATGGTCCCCCGTAATAGTCGGTCTGTCACCGTGCTATCCTGCCTGTGCTCTCCTTCCTGCTTTCGTCACGCATCTCCGTCGAGGGTGCGTCAGGAAATTATACAAAACATATAAATCAGGCTCATTGATCACCAGCGAAACAAGGCGTCATTTCATATTAAGACAGGACGACAGCTAAAATTGAAAAAAATGTAAACTTAAGACAAGAAATTCACGTAGGGGACGACAGAAAGCAAAGACACCCCAACACAACGAAAAACTATTATTGATACGAAGTGTTGCAGGTTGGCTGTCGTCGCGCCCCCCTGGGGGAAGTGCTACGGCGGTACGGACAATAATAACACACCAAACAAAAAAAATCAAAAGCAAAACAAGCGAAAAAAAAACACCAACAAGAACAAAAACACGATCAAAAACAGGTCACAAGAATGTGAACAAATGCGAAAAAAAATCGAAGAAAATCATCAACAACAACAACAACAACAAAACAGCGTCGCATTCGAAGAAACCGCAGAGGTTGTTTGCGGTACGAGTGGCCTAGACAGGCTTTTTCTACCGCAATATTACTATTAATAGTCGGCCTGGTTCCTTGCTAAATTGTTGGCCGTCTCCTTCCTGCTTTCGTCAATCGCGGTTGCCTTACGGCTGTATGTTGCCCCCCCCCCCTTCCCATTCCCTATGGCACCACCCACAGCGGACATGCATGGCGATGTCTGCTCCGCAGGGCTTCATTTCCTTTGCCACTTTTCCATGAACCGTTCGGCTGCTTCGAGGACCCCCCGGTACCACTTGCCCGCAGTTCTTGCAACAACGACGGTGCACACCGCGGTCTCTACTTCTAACCCCAACCGAGTGTCATCGACCCCCTGGTGGCTCGAAACACCTAGCATGATTGAGGTGTTTAAGGAAGCATCAGTGCCTAGTCTTCGGCCGCCCGCCCGGTGGCTGGCCATCCCACAATCGGTTATCGTCGCAAATATCGCCAGACAGGGCAATCGCCCCTTGCCTACTTGCTGCACAACGGTCCCCGCAATTAGTTCGATATGGTCTCGCATCATGACACTGTCTTCTTGAAGGCCTTTGCGTACGAGAGGAGGGTCGTGTAGTCGCCACGTTGTCGGCGCCGATGCACTGCAACTGGTTGATATATTGGCTATTTTGTTCACTTATTCAAAGATAGTTCTCTTTATTACGTTTTTTTTTTTAGTTTTGAGGTTTATGCTGCCCATTCATCATTGTTTACAGTAAGTAGTAGTAATAATAGGATCAATAGTAGACTTAAACGCACAACAGCAAAAGTAGTAATACTACAAAGCGATGGTAGAGTACTACTAGTAGTACTACAACACTAAATGCTGCTACACTGCAACAACTGCCGCAACACTAATAATGCAAACAATGATGATACATACAGCGGTACAGCAGATTCTGTTTCGCCATATATAGTACATGCTTTCGTCCTTCGTGTAGGCGCATAATAATGTTGCTGGTATCGGGTAGGACGTGCCCCAGCTTCGACAAAAAAAATAGTCCATTTCGAAAAAAATCGTCTCAGAACATGTCCATTCCGAGAAAAATCTCACGGCGGTCAGGGCAAGGGTTCAATTTTCAGGAACAGAGCAACCATTTCAAGGCAAAGCAGGGTATATTATTGCAGGTTGTGGTTGTCTTTCTTCTATTCTTTCTTGTGCTTCGCTTTGTACAAGGGCGTCCGAAACAAATGTGAACCCTCACGCATTTTGTTTTCTCCAGGCAGGGGAGGGTTTCACTAGAACCAAGTGATAAAAAAGAAAAATGAAAAAAATATAACTTCATGTGATCAACAACGGGTGAACCGTTCTTTTTTTCCATTCCGACCTCTGGGGGTGTGGTGTGTCGTTTTCTCTTTTGTCACGGACACCCCTTAACCCCTTTAGTACCGCAGTCCCGTTTTGGGGACAAACCATTCTAATTTAAAGTGATTTGTCCCCAAAACGGGACTGCGGTACTAAAAGGGTTATCATCCTCCATTCATTCCAACAAAAGTCCACACCGAAAACTCAAAAATCAACACATGCTTTTTTCCTGCAAACTTTCTTGATTCTATGCCATATTTCGTTTGTATGTAGTGATGCTGTTTCTTTATCTCGTGCTGTAGTGTTGATTGGTCACATCTCCTGTTTTTTCTCTTCTGTTTCATCATTCTCTTTCGATTTGTTTTCCTTTCGATTTTTTGTTTCCAGTTTCTTTTACTTTTTTTCTCCCTTTCATAGAATGTGTGTGGCGTGCCGGTCGTATAACAATGTGCGTATCCAGCATCAAGAAGACACAACATACTCGGCTCACTACGTACTGCATAACAATGTGCAGCAATCGTGTCTCTGCTGCTGTGGCGTTGTTTAGAGACCACAGAACGCGTATATATCTCTATATTATGTAGAAGTGAGGAATCGGCAGCGAACCACTGGTTGTGCTGGATGTCGACGGGTAGAAAGAACGGGATTTCCGCTGACTATTATCTCTTTTTGTAGACGTGTATGTAAAGAACACACACAGGTAATGTATGTTTATGTAGTTAAGTATCGTTGATAAAGGATAGGAGCAAGTAGACATAGAAAGCAGATATAGACCTTGTGCATAGGTTTGCTTTGCTTCCGGGGATTTCTTCTTTCGAGAATGTTTTGAGTGATGAACGTTCACGCTTATTCTTATTATGTTACACATTGTCGGATAGCAAGCATAGTAATAAATTTAATTATATATAACTCCACGACAGCTATTACGGGGGACCATAGTAAATAGGAATTACGGTACACACACAAACCTATATATTTCCCCATTTTTACGAACAATATTTGGTGCTATTTACCATGGTCCCCCGTGATAGTACATTGAACTTCAAGGCGGGTTCCTGTTAACCAACGTAGATAAATAGTGTAATACTGAATAGTCCGACCTCAGCCATCTAGCTCTTGTGTATTCTCCCAACTCACAGCCTTCCTCAGCCCATAATTGCCGATCGAGAAAGCACCTGTTATCTGTTTTCCTGAGTTCTTTTTTTCTTCGCCTTTTCCTTTTCTTCGTCTATCACTGCTCGTTTTTTTTAAATCTCACCCAGCGCAGCTCAGCTTGTTTATATGCAAATTTCGAGAGGAAATATTTCACACTAATTTCAAAACATTGGTTTTGCAAGAGTCGAAGCAAACCAAGCGTGTTGTGTCGAAACTCGTGTCAGAATCGAAAAGCAGTCATAACTGAGAGATATGAAAGTCCCATTGTTTTTCGTATGAAAACCTAAAAAGGATTTTCCGTATCTGACTGTCAAGCAGCCAAAAACAATTAATAGTTGGTCAAAACTGCGCGAAACACAGCAGCAGTAGCCCGACCGCACGTACTTCGGGATAAACGGTTTTATATCATACAAGTACGAAGTAGCACCATGTTCATGACATGTATTATTAGGAAAAGGTTCCAGTCACTCCGAGCTCAGCTCAGCACAGATCAGCTCAGCGCAACGCAGCTCAGCTCAGATCAGCAGCACAGCAGCTCAACGGTATCTGTCGTACGAACCAGGTACAGTATGTATCTATTACTAATATAATTTATACGAAGTGCCACATAGAACATAGTATATACGGCATATCAAGAAAAAAGGCGATCCGAGCTCCTCAGCCCATCACGCAGCAGCGCAGCGAAGTGCAGCGCCATGTGGTGCCGTGCTGTGCCGTGATGTGCTTTATCCTCCTATACATCAAAATATCATGTGCGTACATTATATACGCGCATTCGGCGTCGGGGTTGTTTTCTTGGAGCATGGAGCGTTTGGCATTTCCAAGTCGCCTGTTTGCACCTGAACATTTGGGCCATCTATCGATTTCGCCACGTTCTTCCTTGCGAGCAGCCGCTCGCTACGCGAAGTGGCTTGCGCATAATACAAGCACACCTGGTACGATATACGATAAGTACTAAACTGCTTCTCGGCGAAGCACACGAATTCCAAGTCCATTATTAGTCGCTTCGAGGCCCTTTGCTCGACGCGAGGCGGATAATCTTTTCGTTTGCTTTCGCCGCTACCGTGCTCGCGTACTCCGGCCATTTCTTTTCTGCAGTCAAAATATTTATCTCTTTTCGGGGCGTCGTTGAAGATGCTGCGGGAAACATAAACTAAGGCACAGGAAGTATATGATTGGGCCCAAAAAAAAACGGTGGATTCTTGTATATATGCGTGCATTCGGATCATTACGCGAACTCCCCTCTCTATGAAATTCCAACTACTTGCATTACGTATTTGTTGGCGAAACGCGTACGCGAGCGTACTTCTTGACACATTTCTGAGGGTACCAGCGTCCCCTTAATTAAGCGCAAAAAATCTGGCTAGACGCCAAATCGTCGGCATGTTACGCCCTCTTACTACTTCCGTCACAATGAAATAACAGTGATCACAATATGTTTCTGCGTAGTTGGCAAGGCGTTTTTTTAGCCAAATATCGACAGGGGTATTTTATTCAATGGTCAGACGCTGGTATTATTAGTAGTGCAACACAGGAGTGGGTCATAGGTTGGTATTAATAGTAGTTCAACACAGGAGTCGGGGGCTACTGTGTTGTGTCGTGAACAATACTTTTGGTGGTACAAAACCCGCGTGATATTTTATCGTGAAGGGTATACCAAAAATCATGCGTGACGAGTGCACTCAATACAATCACCTTTCTCGTAGTTCACTGAGAAAGCGGCATTCCGAACACCCACCCACTTTAAGACCCCGGGCGAACAAGCAGAAAGTTCGTTTACAAAGGTTGAACCACTCGGCTACTATTCAGTCCGCGCTGACCGAGCAGCGAAATATATAAGGTAAACCACTGTGGTACTTTGTCGGCGCTGGCTGCTTAGCTCAGTGGTTTCACCTTTATGACTGAACCAAAGATGTACCTTTGGGCTCGATACGGCCTCTCGCCGATAACATCCTCCGGGGTTGATCGAGCCCCTAGTCGGCGCCTAGTTTTCCCTTCATGTTGTCGCTCTCTCTAGTCGTACATCATTTACTCAAGTTGTCGGCTCCACTTTCGACTCTCTGGCCGAGTGTTATTTTGTCGTGGTTATCTCCACTTGATTTTCTTTTTTCTGCCAATGGCAAAAAATAACGGAAATAGTACGTCTGGCAACACTCGAACCCCGCATTTCTTTCTTCGATATATAAGGATATGTTGAACGACTGAGCTACTGGCAAGCGTGATGGGGAGGTGAGCGTCCTCGCGGATCGACCTCAGTGATGGTCAGCACTGATGAGCGAAGCACCTAGCAAGTGGACGTAGTGTAGTGTTAACGATCACCTGACTCTTCAGTTTACAAGTTGGAACCGTCGCCTTTCCAAGTGGCTCCGGTGCTTCTCAAGCTTGAGGAAGCAAACGACGACCAAACCCGCGGATACAAGCGATACAGATGCTTGGCGTAACGAGTAACGATGTAGTTATGCGAGCGGATAGTTGGTTTAGCCTTGATTACTTAACACTTAGTCCCTATAGTTACCTTTTCAGGTTTTTGCACGTTTTTTTTTTCCCTGCCTGCTAGCGTTTAAAGACACTCGGTGTTGGCCCACGCGCTGCATGCTCTGTACGCCTTGTCCAGGCGTTTTGTATCCAGCAGGCTGACACTGTCTGCTGGAATATGTACCTATCTCACACCCACAGAGAAATGCGCTTCTACTTTGCGGATCACCACTCTTTTGTATCTTGTTTGGTACGGCAAGATAGTTTGATGCCGAGCAGGCGGTGCCGTTGGAATAGTCACTCAACGAACCCCTAAATCCTTTACGGTCTTCCAGATCGTATCAGAGTGCGGCCCCGGATGACGGAGCTCTGCTCCCTGTCCAAGCCAGACCTGCCGCTTAAACAAACGGGTTGAACTAAGATCGCCGCGAGCTCCTTCCGCCGCTTTAGCTCTGGACGATTGAAATTCCTCCCTGTCTTGTTGCCCTTTCCAACCAGACCCGGCGCTTGACCAAACGGGTTCGGCCGAAGTTGTCGCCTGTTTATTAAACTCTTATCGACTGAACTCGTCTGTATCATCACCCGGATACCCGACTTGCCGATATTGTTCGCTGAAGTCGTACACCTCTGTAGTGAACGTCTGCAGCCTTAGAATGCCTGGAAACCTGCTCGTGACCTTGGGTTCAAGCCGGTGTGCCTTAGGTGCAGTCCTCGGAGCTGATATCCGTTCTTCCCTTGTGGGCACCTGCGGCGGACGAAGAGGGCAGTTTGAACCATGGTGCAGTCCTCACAGAGCGCGATATATATCCAGCTGCGATGATGGACGGAAACCTGTACTCACCTCATCTTGAGCCTGTTGGAGACTATTTCCATACTTGCGCGATTCAACCAGAAATACGTTCAGCTAGCTGCAGCAGAGGGGTACTCTCGTTCGCCTTATCCTTAGCATGCCAGTTAGAAAGTGCCCGTGTACGCACATATCTGCGACGAGCCTCGAGATCTTGCGATCGGCCATCGTGTACAACGGTGCTGCCAAAGTGCTAACCTCGGCAAGCCTTATATCCGATCTCCAGACCAGATGCCCGAGCCATAAATCGATGGCATTCCCAAGTTTAGAGCATTCATCAAATATCTTCGTGCCCACCGCAACACCATCGTCCTTGTTTTGGCACGGTGCCGGTGGAGGTAACTCTCGTCAAGCATCAATGTCAGGCATGACAAATACTTAGCCCAGATCTGACACGCATCAGTGACGGCCAAGACAAGCGTCAACGGAGCGCGTGGTGGGTGAGGGTCTGGAGTGACTCGTTGGATCCATCACTCGGGGAAAACCAACTCGTCCCACTAAAGAGGCCTATACTTGCAGAGATCCGATAATACCTTATGTAGCTCATCCTCCATCACTTCGACAGCTCCCTGCCCTCAGAGGTGGTCGCCGGGACCACAGCATATCGACACTCTTCTCCACTGGCCCGGATGTTTCACTACCAGATGTTTCACTATCTGGACAGTACACTACCCCTCTGCGTCGACCAGGACCAATAACGGCATTCCATAAACTACATCGCTCCCACATTTTGCGACTGTACCGCAAGGAGGTCCTCTCTCGACGGTGCAGGACATGTGAGGAAATTATTTCCTGGCTTCGTGCACCAAAGGCAACACATACCCACTACCTCTTTGCAGCACCTGCTCAAGATCTTTGATGTAGATTCCAGAGACCTTCCATGGCCGTAGAGGACTAGGTTATTACCGTCACTTGCTTTGTCGCCCATTCAATTCCTTCTGCGCTCCCAATAGAGCGCACACTCTCGCACGTCCTTTCTAGTGAGCTAGTTACACCTGCTCTGGGTTAGCAAAACTGTGCGCGCCCCGCCCGGAAAACCAAACATCCTGCTAACCAAGGCGAACAAATACGTTATGGTTGTCTTCCACTTTACGCCCTCGCCAATAAGGGCTTGCCAGCGTTTGCACCTTTGTAGTATTGTAGGTATTATTCCTCTTTATTTTTACCTCTTTAACTCACCCAAGCTTGACTTAGATGGGCGGTATTTCAGTGGTAGCACTCCTCCTCTTCCCTGTTTTCCATGTACCAGTCGTGAATTCTGCACTGTGTCAGCTGCTTGGGTTGATATTACAGAAGGTGGACGAACGGGCCCTTCTTACCTTCTCGTGGCCCTTGGAACTAATCCAGAGCTACGGCAATAGTAACTCATCGTCACCAAGAATGTCCCGTATTTCCATAGTTCCAGTCGTCTTTTCAGCGATCCTCTTATCAGGCGTGTGATGACGGTCAACGCTGTTGATTTTCTGGCTTCGAGGGCATTTACAGGATGTATACGTACATGCATGGCAGGTGGCACGTGATGTGTATACCTATATCGTTTGACTCTAATTCGTGTGTCCCTCCCTGTTGCCAGTGCAACTGCTTCGTCTACACCAAGTTCCGCATAGACATGTCCTCCGATGCTAGTCCGCGCAGAGCTCGGTACGTTTGACAACACGGTGCATCGTCAGGAAAATCTTTGCTTGTGCCCTCACCTTAAGGCAGAACACGCCAACCTTGACAGGGTAGCCGGAAACCGGTGTCGAACGCAGGGTGGCCACTAACGGTGCATGTCGTGTTCGATGAAGCGCAAATCTTTTCTGCCACACTGTAACACCTGGAGGAAAATGTCTCACTTCCAAACCGCCCGGTTGACGACGGGCAACTCTATTCCAAGGTATACCGTCTGACGCGTTTCACCGGCATAGCACCGCTCTCACCTCCTGTGCCGGGGATGCTTACCTATAATTTCATGATTTCCTCAATGCCACAGTACACTCGATGACCCGCTTAGAGTCCGTGTTTACCTGGCAAGACCGGTTCTCTAATATCAATCACTTGCGCACGTGAAGGACACTCCTGTCTGGTCGGGCCAGGTTCAGTCATTACGGTGGTAGACGGTATTGAGGCACGTACTCACCGGTACCAAGCCACACAAACCAAAGGGGTCACCTCTCCCACTACGTCGGCCTGAGACGTTGCGCATAAAGATGATCTTAGAGTAGTATAGACTCACCCCAGAATTGCCCACTTTCACTCGTGCAAGCA
This sequence comes from Macrocystis pyrifera, assembly GCA_031763025.1. Taxonomy (NCBI): domain Eukaryota; class Phaeophyceae; order Laminariales; family Laminariaceae; genus Macrocystis; species Macrocystis pyrifera. Next base: position 7,801,235 of record JASSKH010000009.1, on the reverse strand, counting down.
GTTGTCAATACACGCAGGCCCATTCCAAGGCATTTGGCTTCAACCACTCCCACGGTGTCAACTCTTGTGCAAGCATTGCTGCAGAGGTTACCGATTGGGCACCGTTTACCAACCGGTTATCTTCCTCTCTGATTACGTTAGCCGTGACTCTGTTACTTTCTTGGTAGTGCCCTTGATGGCTGTGGAACCGCCTACCTTTAACTTCAGTTTCGTTGAGCTTGCTTATTTTAATTTTTCCTTGTCGTATCCGTGATAAGTCCGGATCGAGTTACGTTTCTGTCTCATTGATGGCCCTATTGCATTGCCTGTGGCACTCCGTTTGAACGCCTTGCGCTTGGGCCACTTTAATGGCACTCCCGTTATTCTAAAGGATCGTTGGACCTGTAATAACTCATAGAGAAGCCTTCGATTACTTTTACATTCGCCCACTCTGTCGTCGAGCACGCGCGCCAGGGGAATAGATACTCCACTCTTGGCTGGTTCGCCTGTCGGAGGAATCCCCTTACCTTGGATGTTCTTGGGGTAAGAACTGTCTTCGTTCATTTTTCTTGACCTCCAGTTGATTGTCCATTCCCTGACAAACCGCTTTCCTTTGGTGTTAATTGACCGTTTCATCATCAGGGGAACTCAACGACCGCCCAAAGCAATCCCTTTACCCTTTGATACCCCTCCAGTAGATTCGCGTTCTCATCAGGTATGGGGGGGGGGACTCAACCCTGTGTTGCGCTGACGGTCCAAGTTAATCCCCATACTTTGTATAGCCTCTCCTCCACAAAACAGTCGCCCGAAGCAATCTCCATACCTTTGATATCTTTTGAGAGTATATTCGGGTTTCATCGTATACGGCGTGGACTCAAGCCTGGGTTGCGTTGAGTGCCCAAGGTAATCCCCTTGCCTTGGATATCCTCTCCCTCCCCTCTTGGCGTTTCACTCGGCTGAGCGAATGCTTGATATCGAAGAGTAACTTCATTTACTCGGCACTGTATCTATCGCTGTGGTACATCCCCTGGAAAATGACAACTACATTCGGTGGGATGTTAAACTACTGTGCTTTGACCTGTGCCTGGTGTCATGGTTCGGGGTCAGAGTTTGGGTCAGGCGTACATTATCCATCCTATACGATCATTACTGTCTCGTTTGACGCATTCAGTTGCTTTGTTTCGGCCGCATAATACAGTTGTTATACCCGATTACGCGGTTGGTTTCTTAGCTTGAAGCGCGTTCTAGATAGTCTTCACAGGTGTATGAAGAGTTTGCCTTAGATAATATTTGATACATACATTGTTTCTGGCGGAACGGGGGGTTAAAAATATTCTACACAGGTGTATACGTAAAGAGTTCGAATTTGACGTGTAGATATAGATGTATCACCTCTACATTTTTCACCCTCTTCCGTCATTCACCTTCCCGAAAAACAGCAGGGATCGGGACACCACGGCACTAGAGTGCGAGCGAGAAACAAAGAAAAACTCATCCGACACATCGAATCAAATACGCCATCGCACGTGTGCAACTTTCGGTATATACGCTTGGGATGTAGTGCATGAAACCAAGATAAACCGTGAAAAAACCGTCTTATCAGATATACTATCATACGGATACATTTGTTGGCATACACCGTTGACTGATAGTGTGGCACATGTCTATACCGTTATTCTGTATGCATGGCTACTCCCTGTACTACTCACAGTACTGAAAAAGGACTAGCAGTTTCTTATTGCAGCATAGGCAACCAAAACACGGTATTGACAAGCTACGAGACTGCAGACCAGTACCAAGAGCGCACGCGCCCGCTTCCTCCTCAAGACCATACACAGAGCTGTGCCTGAGTTCGATCTGATTGAACATAGGCCAACCAGGCTCCCTTCATAGGTCATACATAGCTCTTTGCTCTCCGGTCATCGCAGTACCCAGCCTATAAACTCATCCTAAATAGAAGTTAACTAGAGCACACTGTCACGCGCAGGGTATGTTGCCACCCACCGCCCGCCTTAGCTGCCACGACGGCACTCAACCTTACGTCGTCTTCGATAACGTGGCTAGTATGCTTGCCGAAGCGACTGCACCAAATCCTTGCGCACGTCGTCTAGGCTAAAATGGCAGAACCGATTGCCACAGCGACGGCATAACACTGCGTCCCGTCGTCTTGGGAAGACTGGCACAGCAGTCTATGCAACAAAAGTGAGATGGAGCACAATGCCTCGCTCCGGGCACGAATCTCTGCCACTCACTGACTGTCTTTGCTACGACGACGACACATAACCTCACGTTGTCTAAGCAGGGACGGCAAGTCCTTAGTTGTAGCGACGGCACTAAGCCCCACATCGTCTAGGCCACAATGACTGAGCCTTTTGCGACAGCCACGGCGAAACACCCCACGTCGTCTGGGCAAAAGGGACACCGCCATTGCCATAAGGATGGCCCATAACCCCACGTAAATGCGCAAAAGTCGGCGGTGTATCAATGTTGTAAGTGATACAGTATAGTAGTGCACAGTATGGAGTACGCAACGGATTAAACTCAAACCAACCCCTAGAAACCCAATAAAACACAAGCCTCACGAAACTATCAAATCCGAAGAAATCCAAACCAAACCCAAACCCCAACAAAACTCAAGCCTCAGGGGAGGGCTCACTAGAAACCTACTGAACCCCAAAATATCCCACAACACCCAGATCTCAAGGAGGAGCTCACCTTTGCCCCCCCCCTGAGTTATAGAAGAATGAAACGTGCTTACGTTGCGGCGGATGGACGTGGTGCTGTATTGCATTGACTCCTGTTGCCATAGAAAACAGAGTGTACACATCACAACAGAACTGAAGCACATCGTAGACCCCTAAAAAGAAAAAGTAGAAGTTAGCGTGCGTATGTTTTATACATATGTACGTACGAGTACAGAGTTTATACACAAGAGCTGCAGCCGAGGGGCAGCAGATGCACACATACGCTGAGAAAAAACAGTGTGCCTATGGCCTCTCTGATTGGTCCAAAATTCCCCAAATAAGTTGAAAGCTAGACGGAGTAGACAAAGCCAGGTGGGTGTACCTTGGCCTTTTCGAGCCAAAATCAGGTACGATGTCAGTCTGGCCAACAGGAGGGCTCCTGGTGTGTGATACTTCTTTTAGTACAAGGGCATGACTGATTTTGGCCCAAAGTGCCCGGGTATTCCAGACTTTGGCTAAAACCAAAAAATGGTCACCATAAAACGTGCAAGACGGAAATCGATTCCCCTGTCAATTCCGATTCTGGAACCGTTCTTTTTTTACCCACTCGACCGAAACTTCACGTGAGATGGACGCGTACACTCCTTTTCCGAAGGCGCCCTGGTAGACGTTACTGACCCTGCTTCGACAAAATGGTTGAACTCGATGTTCTTGGCACTTGACCCCGACCCCGCGGTGATTTTCTCGGAATCAACAAGCAAAGAGGGGTTGATGAAGATCAACTATTTTTGTCATAATTGTTCGTTGTTGTTATTGATATTAGTATTATTACTGTTGTCATTACACTTCTTTGATACCGTCGAAACCGCACCACTTCGGAAACGAGACAATCCATGGGTTGGCTACAAGAAGGGCATATTGCTGTATGACGATGAACCAGATGATATTCTCACACTCTTAATAGTTCACTTCCCTGAAATCCTGTCCGTCGCCACAAAACAGGCTGTAACAAAATAGCAACGTATCCACAGCAAGCAGTGACACTGCTGCTGTGGTGGACGTATATCGGTATATAACATCAGCAGCAAATAATAACGCTATATTGTCGGAAGGCAAGCATAATGATAATATATGCAGGTATATTTATCAGGTCATTCAGTAGAGTACTGGGGGGTAGAATGTACAGCGGGCCACGAGACTTTGTTACTTGTCGGAATGCTCTATATATGTACCTGGTAACACATACCGCTATTATACGACTACAACTACTGCTGCAGTAGTATTCGATACTTCTGTTTTGCTAGTGCATACAAAGTTTTATGAATACTAGAGCAGTACTACTGCTCTAGTAGTCTACTCTTAATAATACGTACTATTGCTACTGTATACATACCTGGAGCTGCTATGGTTTTGCCAGATATATGTATGCATGTGGTACATGACAATAGTCCATCACTCATAAAATTCTCAGACAATTCCCACTAAGAAAAAAGAGAACCAACTGGAAAAGAAATGCACGAATTACTGCTGCAGACTATATGCAGTGCACGTATATGCAGCAGAAGTCTAACTCCATAATATACAGCAATAGTACACACTTTTGTACTTGCGGTAAAACGAAATTAAGTAGTTCGCGTATACCTCCTACTAAGGAGCCAAAGGCAAGCAGTAGTAGTAGTAACAAAATAAGGCCAGGAGAAAAAAAAACATGCACTCGAGTACCTGCCCAGCTAAAATTCTGCCGCTTTGAATGACCCGTGGGGCGGGGAATTGAACCTACTTTCTTCGCAAAAATGGAATCATCTTCGCCCAGCGATCACCAGCAGGTTCCAGGAATGTGTTTAGCACTACTGGTCTAGCCTGGGTACAGCCGCGATTATTTCCTCAAGCAGGCGACTTCACCCCTCCCCTCTCACATCAACACGACTACCGCACCGAACCCAGCAGCACCGCAGCAAGCAGCAGCAGTCCTTCTCCTCGCGTGCTTCCCATTCATCGCCTTGGCCCCCACCTTTTCCCACAACAAGCTCCAAGAACAACAACTTTCTATAGGAAGGTTCCGGCATCTACAATACACTGCAACTACAGTACAGCACAGCAGTGGCCAGCTGCACCAAAAGAAGAACGTACATACGCGCCTCGTCATGAAGGTGAGACCTGTACTACGTACACCATGCGAGAAGAGTAAGATAGGCGTACCTACGGTACACACACCTACATCTGCAAGACGGGGAGCTTTTCCAGATGAGACTATATGCGTACAGGTATTGACACGTAGCGCAGCAAGTACCACAGCCCATAAACAAGCTGTTGCCCCAAAAAAATGGAACAGCCTCGCTTTTTTTACCCAGATCTCCAAGGACGATAAAAAAAAAAAAAAGTCTCGGCGAGTCATGGCACGTGTCCACTGCGGTGCATTAATGCGCGTTGGAATCTCTCCAACGCAGAAGTGCGCTTCGTTCTACTCGCACGTGCTTCAAGTTCTATCAGGTGCTGCCAGAGTATCTGTGCTTCGGTCAGAAAGTACAGTACATACTGTTATCTACTCTGTAGTGCGTGTAGGAATATACGTCAGCAGCAGCAGCGCAAAAACACAAAAATCAGCATAATATATTACTTCGTATATGCCGAAGACCCCATGCTGTGCGTCAAACGACGGTGGATTCTTTCGAATACCATGGTACATCATTTTTTTGGTAGATCAAGACGGGGCAACGTCATTGCCCCGCTTTATAGCAATACAGTGTTGAACAGCAAGACGCCATCAACTATTGTGCAGCTGTTCAGACTACTCCGGAATCATGTACGCGTACCTATACTGTACTGTATATAATACCTAACTTTTTGGATGGTATATTTTGTTCGTTCGTTTCGACACCCCCATGCCTTCCATGGATCGCGGGTTTCGCGTTGCCGATCAGCTCTTCCTTTTCAAAAACGCGGGTTTGCCCTACTCAGTCCGCGTGGTGTGCTTTACTTTTAATTATCTCACTATCTATCATGCATGTATGTAAAAAATGTCGCGTGCGTTATTGTGCCCTGTGACCTGCGTGCGCAATACTTTCCTGCAACAATGACAGAGTTTGGTCGGGTTGACTGCCCTGCTGGCGGCCTTTCCCCCCTGCCTCGGCACCGGAGACCTCAATGAAGTCCAAGCAACACAGCCTCTGCTCAGCGGGAACGTATGCAGGGTCCGGGACTCCCTCGACTTCCTGGACGTGAGTTCGCTGCTGTATGTACCCTGGTTCACACTGCCAAGCTTGTGTCCACTGCAATTTCAGGCTTTTGCACCCTCCTGGTAGTCCATACCGGGCTACCCGATACTACAATTGTACGTATTGCTGCAGGCAGTCTGCAGTTCAAACCTGTGACAGGACCTAACCAACAGCCAGCAGCACGTAGTTACTTCCTTTCCAGGTGTTCCTATGTTGCAAGTTGCACTCGGGTCCCATGTCAGCTTCGTTTGGATTGTTCTTGCGTACCACGTCATATGAAACCGTTACGTTGTACACCAACCACTGTAGTACTTGTTTCACTGCCGCTAAACAACCGTCGCCACAAGGAGGGACTTCGTCGTTGCAGGGGAAAAATCATTCAAAACAACGCAAGTGTGGAGTCTGGAAGCTTCATAGCGCTTGGTACACGAGTACATGGAATTACAAACCTCTCAACGCGTTGCTGTTGCGATACGATACACCGAAAGCACAATACACCCCCTCCTATCTATGAAATGTCACGGGTATAAAGGATATATATATTCAGGTTCCAGGTATATACTACTACTGTTGTACTGCCGTAAATACGATGAATAATATGTGCCATGTACCTGGTACAGCAGTATTACGTGCTTTCAATACACCATCCTGTGTTATAAAATCAGGGATGCGTGTCACCCCGTAGCGAATCGCGAACGGGTTCGCAGACATCCATGCGAGGTTCTCGGAATATTTCCGGGTGTAGAAGAGGTTGAAACTAAATAGTAAAAAAAATCACGCAAACGCCTCCACGTATATGTGATGTTTGAGGCCTGCCCCTATCACAAGGGCGTGATACCGATCCATCCCCCACAACACTGATTTTCTAGGCTAGCGGCTCTTCAGTGGGGGTATCGTCGGTTTAGGTTCGCGCTCTACGTACAGCAATCTGCTGTTGTAAGAGACATCTTGGCATTTACACGGGGGTAATGCGTTCATATACAGGCTGGTTCAAGCTTACCGCCCCAATATCCAAGCCGTTTTTGGGACGCAGACTGGAATTTTGCAGAGGTGTTCTCTGGGCCACTCCCGATCCATTACTGCCTTCTTCGTTTAATTTTTCCGGTTTATTCGGGAGGGGGGGGGGAGGGTAATAACCATGTTGTAAGGGATACCAGGTGATACCAAATTTCCGGCAAGAACAAAACACAACAAAACATTTGTCGACGGTTTGGCAGGGGCACACGCAACACGTTCGTGCGCAAACGTTCGCGCAAGTCCCACTCTACCCAGAAGAGGTAACTCTCCCGGGTGGCTATCTTCACCGCACCTGCTCCTCTCGGGGGTCAGTCAGGTCGGGGCAACGCGCCCTAGCCCCAGGGGCAACAGCAGACTGTCCTGACGTTGTAACGGGAACTAGTATGATGGGTTAAATTGTCGCACGACACGAATTTCAAACGTGGAAGCGTGGTGAGCTTAAGGTTGATTTTTCCAATCCGTCGGAGGATAACAAAAAACCACAAATAAGCAAACAAGCAAACGTTCACGATCTATGCTTAAGAATCGGCATGGACATTAGGACCATTGTGGACCCCCTTGATCGGTAAACGTGCAAAAATCCGGCACCAACGTACTTACTTGGTTCCAGTACAGATTCGATTTTGAATATAAAATACTATTTACTTTAGCTCGTGCGCAGTCACTTCTTCAAGCATGCCTTGGCTCACCTAGACGCGGTTCGTTTAAAAAAAACAAACATGTGGGGAAAATTGTTCTCTTCCTATGGAAACGCCTGACTATTACTGACTTCTTCGAAGGCCTGCGATTGGCCGGGACACATTTTTGACGGTAGCGCCACATTCACCGGTCCCAAATAAAATATAACTGGATACCTCCCCCTCTCCCACGCTTCATGTCGGTCAGTATGATGCCAGGTATCAAATATTATATGACATTCGAGGTGCTACAGTATGCGGCGTTCGTGCTTCAACCAACTCGTAGGTCCACTGTAAAAACTGTCAATCTTTTAGACCGGACTGAACCACTGAAATCACGACGTACTTAGGATACCAGAACATGTCAAATATTATTATTATACTTATGTGGACATAAGTAGCCTATTAATAGCCATTTTCTAGCTCAGCATTCCCAGCCTATCTTTGTCTCTCTATTTCAACCAAGTGCACGCTCGCCAACTTTTTTACCATGTTCCCCACCCTCTCATTTCGATGCGGCCAATGCTTCCAATATCTCTTCAATAAGCAAGATCTCCCTCATCCAGTCTCGCATGTTGCTGTAGCGGTATACCTCTTCCTGCGGTCTGTTGTCAATGTCGGTGCCACAACTCCTGGTTCAATTCCAACTCAAACAATAAAAAACAAAATGGGACCAACCTTAGCAAACTTCTTTGCCTTCTTTCGTCCAGATCGGAGAGCGCGAAGGCGAGCGATAGTGATAGAAATCCGACAAGAAACATCGATGAGCTGCGCCGATGCTAAGCTCTATGCATGGTAGCAACTAGAGCATATGCATGTACATGCTGTGTGAAAAAGGGTGGGCATTCGAATGATATGTTCGTACGCTTGATCGCAGACTGACTGTGAATGGAGTACCGCTTGGGACAGCATGCTCCGGCAAGTTGGTGGATCGGAAACGATTACTGTTTTCGCTACGTTCCGATATCTATAAACCTAAACAGAGGAATTCTCGTACGAGAAGGTCTACAGTACTCGAGAGGTTCGTTGATGTTGTAATTTCGCCCATAGGGTGCTACGACTCCTGTTAATCGGGCTAAAATATGACGTTTGCCTTCGGCAAATAATACGAAGAATACCAACGATTGGACTACAATCAATAGTCATTTTGAAGGACCTGGTATGCGGGTATAGTGTCAGTGACGTAACTGCCCCCTGACGACGATGACCATTGCAGTAACTAACATTGCCGATTCGTGTATGCTGCACCACCCTTCGCTACGTCTACAGCCTGTGGCGCGCGCGAAGGTAACCCTCGCCAAGCGCCTGGACATCGCCAAGAGCGAGTTCGCGGTCGGACCGACGTGCCACATCACCAACGGCGACGAGGAAAATGTCCCGCTATTCGCTGGGCAGTACCACAAGTCGCTCCCGCACGACAAGTTCGGACAGGTATATATACGAGTGCACTGATGTAGTGTATCGTATTGCGAGAATCGGAGCACGAACATGGTTGAGGGCACTGTTTGAACTACTTTAGCAGTAGGTTTCGTCACTTTCCCTCGTTTGAAGCACCTAAAGGGGGCCAAAATGGACAGGGGGGATATCATAAGGGAACACGCAGCTTACACAGAAAGAAAACGAACCTATTCAAATCAAAATATTTAACTACTGTACCGTCTCATGTTCCAGCAAACATACTGGCACCGAACATTTATACCTGTCTTCTTCATCGAACGTAGGAATATCTCCTTGCATTGCATGCATAAATTTAAAAGAGTAAAATTATCGTGGTTAGTATATATCAAACTGCGAATGAATCATTTCATTCCTCTCAAACCTATACTGCTGTATCTCCTGCCACCTCCGGAAGTGAAACCACCCCCACTGGTTCCGATGTTGGACACGTACAATGCCTGTATGGGACATTCCAGGTGGACCCTGCCGACTACCAGAAGTTGCTTGACTGCGTGTTCACGAGCGACATCAACGTGTGCGAGGAAGTGCCCTCTGGGGCGGCGGGACCCGGCGGTGCTAAGCTAACCAACCCCCTTGGGGGCACCGCGCACCAGGTCACCGGGGCAGACAGGTATATTCGAGCATGTGCGTGTCCAATAATACTTTGTGCCTGTCACAAAAAATTGAGTAGTGACATGTTCAACTTCAACACCCTTTCGAGTGGGGCATTAAATATTGTTTTCCGAACCATGAACCAAGGCAATATTTCCCATTTCGCCCCTGCCCCCCTGTGTAAATGTTGAGTAGTATATGCCCGGTATAGGAAACTCGTTCTTTCCCCACGATGCTGGCTACGAAGATACCACAATATCCGGAATTATATTGATCACTTGTACACTACAATAGGAAAACACCCAACGGTGCTTTGTAAGTTACGTTTCTGGCAGAGTGGTGCCAGATTACTGACAGCAAAGATACCACAATATCCGGAATTATATTGATCACTTGTACACTACAATAGAAAAACACCCAACGGTGCTTTGTAAGTTACGTTTCTGGCAGAGTGGTGCCAGATTATTGACAGCAACGACGTTATTATAGAACTGCACGAACGCACGGAGTGATGAAGGCAGTGGTATATAAGTAGCAGTTTTTGTGGGGGGGGCAAAAACAGACATTTGTCGCGGAAGAGTCGAGGGAACACGATTATGCATGACTGAATTGCACTGCGTGCTGCAATGGTTTTTTGTCAGCCTCAACAACAGCGTGCAGCCGTTTCGTCCGGTTTTGAATCACCATAGCTCCGACAAGGACCTTTAGATTTCGTTATGTTGATTGGCAACGGCAACAAAAATGTATAATCCCGCATTGTTCAACAATATCGTGTTATTCGTCTGCCTATGTGCCGTTTTTCGTACTATCCGCCTGACGTTCGATTCCTGTCCTCGGATGCCTTGGTCATCATCATTGTTGGTCTTCTGGTCGTTCTACAGCGACAATGTTTTCATCACGACGCCCGACAGCCTCCTGTCCGAAAGGCTGGTAAGCTTTGCTTCTGCTGGACTGTAGTGACGGATTATTCTAAACGCGTGCTCGGCAGAGAAGCCAAACGAGGGTGTCGCCCGTACCGGATTGTCTGTGTTTGGTTTTGTCGCTGTTTGTGGGTGTAACTGCTGTTCTGAATAACCGCCAGATACGCTATTATATTATCTCTTTTGCACGAACTAGTGTGTCTCTCGACATATTAGCTAATACCGGTAGTCGTTTCTCGTCCCTGTCGTCGATGCGATACCACAAGACCGTACAGGCCGCGCACTGTTTGTGGGTGTAACTGCTGTTATGCAGAACTGCCAGATGTGATATTGTATTTTCTCATTTGCACGAAATACTGTGTGTCTCGACATATAAACTAATACCGGCAGTCGTTTCTCGTCCCTGTCGTCGATGCGATATCACATGACCATACAGGCTGCCCAGCAGACCGAAGTTTACTGGATGGCCCTGACTAGGGACGTCCCCTTCTCGCAATACGGCAACGATGGTCTCATCCAAGTCGCCGCAGGTAAACCACACTGCATCGACATTTAGTCCGTAGCTGGGTGTATATTTCTAGAGGCCGGATGCAACCGTCATGGCTACGGCATCCAGTATCACCCGCGTTCTCAAAATAACCAACAACGTAGTCTTCACTCTCGGCAGCACCTGTAACCGCTCCTATTTATGATTGACTCAACAAAAATATCTCCCCAATTTCGTTTGAGTCCCACTCACGTATTGCCGCATCACACTACGTAGACGGTACCTAGATTCAATAACTACTTGAGCAGGCCATTAGGCCACTGATCGTGTACACGGTGAATTGTTCCTCAAAGCCATATTCTGGACGAGGTGTATAACTCCGAGAGCGAGGCACCTTATACCTTATAGGCGCGTAGACACCGTAGCATGCGCCTAACCTTTCGCGCGTTCAACCCTCCTCCAACGGTCGGTTGAAACTCGAGCAGAGAACTTGCAGGCCAACCCTGACTTCACCGGACTCAGCATCCCCAGGAATGAGGACGGAACGATCGACCCAGTCACCCAACTGTTCCGGACGGAATGGCCGGGTGTAACCACCGGTCCTGTGGTTTCTCAGTTCATGCTGTCGGACTTCCCGATCGACTCTATTGTGGTACCGCCTAAGGCGGTCACCCTTTTCCCGCGGATGGACTACATGACGGCCTTCCAGCCGTGGCTCGATGTGCAGGTGGGCATATACTTGCATTGTGCATGTTTATTGTTCGCTTTGAGCTTGCTATATTGCCAGGCTTCAGGCGGCTCAAAGTGGCACGGAGTCTACCCTTCATTTATGCCAAGTGTGTACCCTGACTTGCTTAGTCGGTTGGATGTGTGAAACACAACACAGGCAGATATTTATACCGAATGTGTTTTGTTTATCGTCGGAGGTATATTGGAGGGCCTTTCTAGGGCACGAACGTTTGAGGCACACCTGCATCAAGGCTGAACCCGCCATCACTTTATATCAGTACTCTGAACGTTAGTTGCAGTCCCTGTTCATCCTGTATGGACATTTACTGGGCGAAAGCCAGTTATTATGTCGTCACCAACGTTTTTTTTGCTATCATTTCTTGCTTTCGTTCGATGTAGCAGCTCGACGTTTCGTCTGCTGTTTTTTTTCCAGCCGTTGCTATTACCACAGCTAAGGTATTCCTTCTAACGATTTAACCCCCGGTTTCAGAATGGTGCTTCCACCGTGGAGACTATATTTGTCGACCCGAATGAGCCGCTCTTCATCCGAAACGGCCGAGACTTGGCCAACCTCTCCTTCACCGATCAGCTATACACGGAGGCTTTCCGCGCCGCGCTCATCTTGCTCGCGCAAGGCGTGCTTGGGGGCTCTGTCGGACCCTACAAAGGGGCCGTGCGGCAGCAGGGGTTCGCTACCTTTGGAGAGCCGCACATCCTCACCCAAATGGCCTCGGCCAGCTCTTCCACGCGCCACGCGTGGTACGCTAAGGTGCGCTCTGAACGCACAAAGCGGAATATTGCACCTCGTTTCCTTTCACGTTTGGGTGTAAAATAGGATAAGGTTCCTGATAGCGATGGCGACCATATCTCGAGTGTGTTGCTCATTTTACAATTTGAACAGAATACTGTTGCCACATAAAGTACGGCTGCGGTTGCTAAAGCAAATCCTTGAGCGCTGTCATCGCGATGGGCGGTGTTCTTCGTCGTCTTTCTCTCCAGTGAAGCTTGACGCGAAGACGTGCCGGTTGGGGACATAAAGCTCAAACGATATTGAAACTTACTTTTTGTTTGTTCGGTCGGTTGACCCTTACCCCCTCAAGCAACGTAGGCTGCTTGACACAATGCCTGGATCATAGAAACGTAGAGCTGGTATTATCACATGGTTTGGCTTCCACCGTATTCCAGATCGTTTCCCCAATTTACTTTTCGGGGACAGGTTTAATGCTGATATGTATCTCCAACTCAGCACAAATTACCTTGAGTTTGACACATCTCTTTCTCCCCCCGATCACCACCCCACCGCAAACGACACAACAGTGGCAAGTGCACCGCGTGCTGAGGCCCGAGGCGTACGGTGGTCTTCTGCACAACACGCTCGTGGGGGACGTCATCACCCCGTTACCGGAATCCATCCTGAAGAACATTGTAAGCGTGTGGCAGTGCATGTAGTCTACTGCTTGCTTAGAACGTTCGGGCAGAAACCCAGAGGCATGTGTGTTGATGGCATGTACGATTTCTTCAAACACAAAACAATGTGCACCTGGTATCTACAGTATTAATAGCCCAAACCTGTTGAGAGTATCAAATTTATAAAGAGTAAAAAAAACATTTTTGTCGTTCAATATGATTACACAGCGACTGAGCGGGTGTCCCTACACCATGCATTCTATGTATAGTACTTGTTGGCAGTTATCTGCCGTCAAGTATTTCGTTGTCTGCTGTTGGTGGGACGAAGGCAAGTTCAACAGCCATCCCACACAATAGAATACTCGGTACATAATAAATATTCGTGTTGCTCTCTTGGCACATTCGACGATAAAGTGGTGGTGGGCGTTAAGCGATAACCGTGCTGTCGCCGATGTAATGTGATGTCGCGCTGATGTGTTCCCTTTCTTGTGTGGAACGTCTCACCGATGTACGCTCGCAGGATCTTCTATCTCGGGTGGAGACACACAATGCGGGCCAAAACCCGGACGGTGAGAAGACTTTCCTTCTCCCCATGGCGGTCGCGGAGGGTTCTCCCACGCACCCTGCTTACCCTAGCGGGCACGCCATCAACCTCGGCGGCTACATCACTGCGCTCAAGGTGACAACTACATGATGGTGCTTGCTGTGGGCGGGTAATCCTTTTTGGACCCCCGTAAAGTTACAGCGAAAAGCATGACAAGGCTGGGAATGTCAACCGTTCGGATAGTGTGTGGGGGTGCCGTACGGGTAGTGGCATGCCGATGCGGGTATCGTGAAAGTACTATATTTTGGTCGACGTTCAGGACCTAAATTCATGTTACCCTAACTGGAATCGGCCCGGCTAGCTTCGTATGGCCAACGCTGTAATTTTACCATGCCTTGATTCTGGCTCCAATCTTGTCTGAGGCCCCAATAGCACGCCCCAAACCTTCTCAATATGAACGATGATTGAACGATGGTTGATAAAACCTAGGGAAAATCGGACGCTCGCACTCGAACCACGGCACATTAACAGTAACTTTCATAACGCAACAAAAAATATGACCACCGCGGGAGAATCGATCCTGCCGTTTCGACTGAAGTGTAAGGGCAGGAAAATCGTTTGGTGACGAGCGCGTCTTAGTATAGCGTTTCCCTCTCCCTCTTCGTTCTGGACAGGCGTTCGTCGGATTCGAGGCCGGGCAAAAGTGCTTCCCCAACCCCGTAGTCTCCAACGACGGGGGGACTGCGAGGGTTGCCTTCGTGCCCACCGGAACGGAGTTCCTGGACCAGTGCGTTGACGAGAACGGCGAGATGACCACCGGCCTCACTATCGAAGGAGAGCTTAACAAGGTTAGGAAACTAAACTAAGTGCTTGCGTTCGGAGCGCACACATGGGATACGCTGCAAGCTGTGGAGCAGTGTATGTCATCAGTCTGAAGACGGCGCCATGTGGCCCGTTTCCCTGCCCGACCTGTCGATGAACGTGATTGTTCGCTTGACGCACGATGCTTCTTCGTGCTGACACCACTGCTTTCGCCTGTCACTCGAGACAATCTCCCGGTGCGGACACCCTTGATGCCTCGTATCCTGCAATAGTAACTTAAACGGGTCATGCAGGGTACCACTCCTCTGGAAGACCCCTCGGTCGTACTGCTCCATCTGTATGACAAAAGCAGATACTTCGTTTCTAAGACGTGCTGGATGTTGCTTATAGGCCATACATTTTACGAGTCAATGACAGGACTTGCAGTTCGTGGAAGAAATGATGTCACCCTCCGAACTTAACTACAGCCTTCGTCGTCGACCATTTGGCTACCCGCACCCTCATCTCGATGTTATTCTTCTCCCTTCTATGCTCGAGAATTTAGGTCGCATCCAACGTGATCATCGGTAGGTCGATTCTCGGTGTTCACTGGAGGATGGACGGTGTTTACGGCGCCCTCATGGGAGAGACTAGCGCTGTCCGTCGCTTGCAGCAGGTGCGTTATTGTATGGTAGGGTGTTGCGACTATGAGGAAGGTTGTCAAATCATGCCTCAATCAACCTGGTTGTGAATGGAAAGAGCTGCACACAACCCAGACGGCACTTGGGCGAAGTTGAGTTTATTCCGGATCTTTGAACCTGTGACCATTTTCAAAGCGTTTGGCACTCTGTTTTAGATATTATCACCTTGCTGGGAGAGTCGTCTGTGTGCTGTACTACCCGTTGCACCCAAAACGTGTAGTCACGTAACCCACACAGCACGCGTATCAGAAGCACGAACGCGCCATCTAATATCCCGACCCAACCTCTCCGCCGCGTCCCCTCGCTGACAGGAGCTGCCCGGCCTCCCCGAGGCTCGCGTTGTCGACGGTGCTAGCAGCGACGACATCCCCCCGGCGACGTACAAGTTCCGTCTATACAGCGGAAAGCAGCTCGAGCTGCTCGGCTCCAACTTGTACAGGTTGGACGGCGACCTCTGCAAGGGGGCATACACCGGGGACGACTTCTGCGACGTGAGTGGGTATCGAACACTGGCGACAGTATATAGCTAGTGTTGCGCTTTGTGTTGTTCCAATATCTTGTACTACACTGTAGTGGAGTTGCACTATGTTCGTGACAATGTTGGGGCGTTTCGCGTTCTGCTCACGATTATGGTTGAGAAGTGTTGTCGATGTGCACCGTGTCGGAAATATTGCTTCCACCATGGTTAGTAAAAGTACAGGCATGCGTCCTATATAGTACACGCGTCTTCGCATGCTAGACTGGCTCTGCCATGGGTTCGCTGGACTTATGTTGAGTTGCGTCTACGTTGCCGCTACGACACCCAATCGCCAACCCATGGCCGCAAGAGGCAGTACACACTGCTGTCCAGTAGTTCTACTGGTGAGCCCGAGCACGCTTACCTCGAATAGCACGATTTTCTTGTCACGATTTCCCCCCCCTGCTCCGCTTCAACGCGCCTCTGGACACCATCCTGTATCTAATTCTAGGTGGTGAACGAGGATGCGTTCGAGACCTTTGAAGAGATCGTGAAGCACCGTGCCACTTTCTCCTTGCACGCCGAGCTGTGAACTCCTTCAAGAACCTGGGGGCTACCAACAGCCCCAGTGACCTCCTTCAGTACAATACATGACCTGCGTGTCCTGCTGAGGCTTGCATCGTGCTCGAGCAGAGAAAACCCTCGGGCGCACGGTGCGTAACCCGATACGTTCTCTGATTTGGGGCGAGTTGGGCACTATAGTGGTCGTAAGAACGTGGTGCGATATGACCTGTACTATATCCCCGGAACGGGGAATTTCCGGTTGTGCATTGTCCATCGACATCTACAGCAGGGTTTGATATGGGTGCGACTGCAATTGAATAGGCGGGCACCTGGTTGTGCTATATGCCTTCCGCCTGGTCATATCACGTCATTGCAAACTGACGAGAGAGGGAGAGATATATGTGTTCATTACCACCCACAACTGTGAAGCAAGAGTGGTCCACGTATTTCGCAGGTAGAAGTCGCCTTTGCTTCCGACGGGTAATTATCCATGTAGATAGCGTGCACAATAAAACACTGAGCAGTATCGATCCGTATCGTGAACAGGGATGTCCTTCTACTTTGTTTGTCCTTTCAGGAATGCATGTATTAGAAAAAATGGGGTACATATTAGCGGATCGAGGTCGTGCTGTTTTTGATTCGGAATTCAACGACAGATACCGTCGGAGGTACGGCCTCTCTGCTGCATAGCCATCGAGAGTTTGCCGTCCTTAACACTCTTGGGTATGGCCTGGTTTTCGTCCGGGTGAATATTGCTGGGGTTGAGTTTGGCAGCGCGTGGGGGGGTTTCGCAGTCTATCTTATACGCTTCAGCGAATGTGTTCTATGCGAGTGAGGGTGGACATGCAAGGGTCAGTTTTCTTTGTATTTCATGCTGCCACTCAAGTGTTAGCGTTGAATGTACTGCCTCCAGCCGGTTGTTTGCGAATGCAGCGTGGTGTTGTAGCATGTAAGAATGGTACCGTAGCGCCCAGCCTAACCATGATGCGGAGCACTAATGAATGCCAAGGACAGGCGCTCTACCGCAAGGCAACAAATTGACGTGCCGGTGTACTTGTCGCGCTACGCATGCACGCGTGCAATATAAGCAATCAAATAAGTATTGTCATACATCGTACCACTCTATGAAATTTCTCCTATTCTCGGAGCTCTCGCTATGTGACCACGACAGAATGTGGACGCGTGTACGTGCACGGCAACATATTCTGCGACAGCTACAGTTGATTCTCTTTCGACTAATAATACGTCACCTGCGAGAACACGCACCAACTCGATTAGGGTACTCTATTACAGTAGTAGGGTATTTCAAAGTGTCTGCGACCATCTTCGCTGCAAGCCTGCACAATCGAATGGATTTGACCATCCTGAGCGTGCTTCCTACCGCTCTGTCGAACCCACGTTTGTGACGCAGCACGAATCGGCTCGATGAACAGATCTTGCCAACCACCTGGTGTTGTCTACTTGAAAACAGCATTTTTCGACTCGAAATAGGCACACGCTTTTCATTACCAACAACGGGTCAACAAGCCTCACACGTTCTCGAAACGTAAAAACTGCTTGGCTTTCCATCTCACGCGAATTATCAACCCGAAAAAAAAACCCGAAACCCCTCACCAAAGAAAAGATATCATATCAGAAAGAACCCAAACTACATTGCTCCCTTTTTCTGCTAACAACATGTCTTGCCTGGCGAACTTGTGAAGTAGGCTCTGTCCAGCTATTGTAAAGGATGAACACACGTATCGTGTTATCGACTTTGCACATGCGTCGTGTCTATCTGTGAGGAGTGCAATTGGCAAATGAAATTCTCTCTGCAAAGACAAAGGGGTCGATTGCAACGTAGCAATGCAGTAACAAATCACTTTGAAACTATTGAAAAGAAAAAGCGAATTCCGGAACCAATTTCCACATCGTCCAGAAGCTGAAATTCCAACTGCAGCCTACGAAACGCTCCGGAGACACTTCACAATCCTCATAATTCTCGTTCAATTGATTTTGTATAACATGACAATATCCTTTGCAAAATACTCGTTGGTAATAGTCAGTGATTTCAAGTCAATCTCCCACATGGGGCGCAACTTCCCCGGCTGATTAACAACGATACGATCATAATATACATCGACAAGTCTTCCCTTCATGTTCGACACCAGGATCATTCCTGGAAGCATCCTATTAATACTAACCTACTAGTGTATCAGGTATAAAAATGTCGGTCGTTCTAACATTTGTCAGAGCTATATACCATCCCAGTGTGACGCGTTTTCTCATCCTCTGAAAGTGTATATAATGCGATACCAGCTACAATAAGCACTCGTGCCCGGCCTCGGTGTACTGTCATGCTAACCTCGCCAATACACCCCTAGAATTGAAACATATGTCCGTGTTCGGCTTTAGGCAAACTGTTGATATCCACTCAGCATCAGGTTGGATTAAGCCTTTGTCATGCGCTGCAGGTCTGATAATTTCGACACTTTTCAAAAAAGGAAATGCGATTTCGCTGGCACTCGAACCTACGCATATCATAGTCAGAGGGGACCGATCTGCTAACCAACAAACGCTGACTCCGAGAACGGGATTTCAATCACCCAATAAATCACCAGCGCACGAAGGTAAAATAAACGCCATTCAACGATTTCCTAGCATCAACGCAGTATTATTTCTTCATACCGATCACACTACACCTACGCTTCAAAAACTTCACGTCACATACCACTCGTCCGACAACAAGAAACAAAATCAGTTCGTGCACTGGTGTATTTGATATGGTATTGCCTCGTGAACTAAGCATCTATCCCCCCTAGTTGATGTGCGTGCATGGTACCATAACACGCATACTATATACCTAGTACTTGGTGGTAAACAGTGTCATAGCTGTACTGTACCCATAGCGCTAATAGGGGAGGGACGGAGGTGAGGAGGGAGGGAACGAGACACACAGGCCCACGCTTACAACAACGCTAAGCAGACTCGTACATAGTTCCAATACTCGCATATAACACACCTGGTACCTATTAGTAGTACCTGGTAGTAAACATTCATATATCATAGTTGCACTGTACCCCTGGCGCTATTAGGGGAGGCAGGGAGTTGAAGAGGGAGGGAAGGAGGCACACACGTGCACATCCACTCTCACAACAACGAAAAGTAGACTCGGCCAAGCCGAACACCAGTCTCATACGAGCATAGACGTCAACCAGCAGATAACGCGTCGTCACGTGTGGCCAATACTCTACCATACAATCCAGCATGATGCTAAACAACGCACCCCGGCATGTGCTAATGGGGAGGGGGGGGGGGGGGGCGTGGGATTCGGTATTCGAGCTGCAGTGTAAACACTTCTGCTGTCGATGTCTGCTTCAATCGACGTCGTCCTTGATACATACTAACAAGTTGAACGTAGGCAAATATACCGATCGTATATTATGCAAGCACGATCACAACCGCAACATTTAAACAGCATGTCATGAACAGCAAAATGCCGCCTTCACCACCACGAAGCCTACAGCTCAATTCCACACGCCAACCGAATCAGACGGTCGCTTGGCGCCGTGTCAACGAATTGCGGCAAGGGTGATCGTAGCCCCCGGCGCTACTTGTGCTCATAATCCGGTGCCGATCACTCCATCTACCACCTTACTAACATACTCGAACTAAAACTATATCTTACACTAGGGGGCCCCAACTAGTCGTGTGCTAGAACGGGAAACACAAAGGCATCAAAACTACCACTCATCATCAGGCAGTCACTAATATCATCTTCGATCAACCTACAATGAACAGCAGTAAAACAGTGGCGTCTCTCATAGAGGTGGATGGGGGTAATAGCTGTCCAGTCAGGACTATCAGGTGGGAAGCTCTCGCGATCCACGTGCTAGCTGTTGCACACCTGCTTTCTCTGCATTCTCAGCTGCTGCTGTTGCTGCTGCTGTTGCTGCTGCTGTTGCTGCTGCTGTTGCTGCTGCTGTTGCTGATGCTGTTTCTGCTGCTGTTGCTGCTGCTGTTGCTGCTGCTGTTGCTGCTGCTGTTGCTGCTACTGTTGCTGCTGCTGCTGCTGCTGGGTTCCCTTTCTATTTTCGATCTCGTGGGGGGCGGCGGCGGCGGCGATGGCGGTGCGTGCCTCCGGTTCTCCCTTCTGCTCCTTGTCTTCCTCGTCAACTCTTCATGCTGTTGCTGCGGCGGCTGCTGCTGTGGCTAGTATTGCGGCTGCTCGCCTGTCTCATATCCCCCCTCTTTGTTCCCGCCTTTTAATTCCTACTTCTTGTTGCCCCTCCTCCCCCTCCTTCTCTTCCCCCCTCCTCCCACTCCTCATCCTCCCCTTCCTCCCCCTCCTTCTCCTCGTCCTCCTCGTCCTCCTCCTCCTCCCCCCTCCTCCTCCTCCTCCTCCACCTCCCCCTCCCTCCTCCTCCTCTTCCTCCTCCTGCTCTTGTTGCTCCTGCTGCTCCTCCTGCTCCTCCGCCTGCTCGTCATCCTTCTTCTCCTTCTCCTGCTTCTCCTGTTCCTCCTGCCCCTCCTCCTCCTGCTCCCCCTCCTCCTCGTCGACCTAAACACTTCTCGATTGAACATGACTCGGTTACATTTCTCTCTTTACGCAGACGTGGTCTCTAATCTGTGCTCCCGATCGTGACGCCGACCATTCTAGATTGCGTTTCCCGGTGAAATTATCGATTCAATTCGGGAGCTGTTCCCGACCCGTTCGCCGATCTCGTCCCGTCCCACTAAACAATCGTGTAATACCATCCCATTCCGTCAACCCAGTGGGTCGCCACTTGCCCCTTCCATTCCCAGCCCCCAGTAGACGTTTAGGAGACTTTCTCTCGGGAAAGACCCAACCATTGCCTGCGACAGGCGTGACGGTTCCACAACATCCCCCTCGGTGGCGGATCGTTTTTTTTTTTTCCCCCAAGCAGAGCCAGACATACCAGGCAAGTGTGAAGCTCACGCATACCTAGTATGAAAAATGGAGAGTGCACGTCGATCAGTAGTTTTCTGTGGGTGTCGAGAGCACCCTTTCCAGGTGAAATGCACAACCAGCACAGACGGTTGAGGGCGTGAGGTGTACTAAATCTATATATATATGTAAGGTCTAGGAATACGCAAAGACAACAGGCATGTTTCTCCTGGCGATATGTGGAATGTTCTCAGGAGCTGCTCTACAATACACGTGTACTCTACTCCGCGTCTACGTGTACCCCTCCTCTCCTGCCACCATGAGGGTCAATCCTTAAACCCATCCCGGCCCGACCCATTTCCCGAGAGCCCATAGGAGAAACGCTAGAGATCCATCAAATACGCTTTGGCTGGGGTTACCCCCGGCAGTCCAAATCTCGAGCAGAATACTGGTGCGCATGTTTTGCATTTAGGGACTACTGTATTAGCATGCTGAGAGGCTTTGTTGTGACCTCTGGCAGATGTTACAATGACAGAGACTTGGTACGTATTACAAGGCGCTTCGCTCCGCGGGCGGCCTACGCCGCCCGCTACACTCGCGTAGGAAGGAAATGTACATCATCGTATGCAAAGCGGACAGAGGTCCATAAATGAATGTTGATTATTTTATGAAAGTAGTTGCAAACTGGCGACTTGACAGTGCCAAGAGTCCCACCGCTATGCTTCAGAAAGAAACAGCTCGGACGCCACATACGCTTCGCGTCGCGGGCGGTTCCGCCCTCTACGCTCGCTCACATGCCGTACGTACGTACATACCCCAGGTAGGGTAATCATTTTCTTCTTTTGATATGCTTGCTGTATGTCGAAAGAGAAAACACAGCACGGCACAGCAACACCGTAAAAACAATGAAAAGGAAACCGAAATGTTTGGAATAAAAGCCAAATCCCCGTCCCCTCATGTAATAATTTTCTGCCTGATTGGAACACCTCGCACCGCTCAAAATAAAAAAAAAACAACAGCAGAGTTTTTCTCTCAGCCTCGTACGCCTCCCGCCCCTCTTGCGACTACTTCGCCACCGATTCGGTCAGGGCAAAGTTGTCCTCACTATTTGCCACAGTGAGCCCCATCGCTGCTTCGCGTGAAGCCCGGTTCTCACCGTGGCCGTCGTTTGCCAGCTCGACAATGTTTGTGCTCAGACTGCGCAGCTCTCTCTCTGACCTTCGGCCCAGTCGAAAAAATAAGCACCGATTGAATCTTATCTTGCAGTCCCGAACAAATCTTAAAAATCGTGCATATTCTATTCAAAATCACCGATGGAGGCCAGACAGAGCCCGTTCATGCATCCCTCGTGTCTCGGGGCCCACACGACGCCTCAGTACCCGCTGACACCCGCGACGGCGCCGGGCTCGCCCACGGTAAAGTGCTCCGGGTACACGCACGCACACGAAGCGAAAGAAGAAAAAAGGAAAAAACAACCGAAAGTGCCAAGAGAAATGGAGAGAACAAAGACCCGCTGCAAATGTCCGGCAAGTAATAAAAGGAGGCGATTTCCAAGATGGAGCTCTGAGAGGCCAGGGATGTACTAACGGAGCACGCTCAGAGAGTGAAATACCTGTAAGTAGTTATATACGGAAAGCTTAGCAGTATGTTCCCGGAATGTCCCTGGTGTTGTAAATGAAGCGAACACTTGTCGATATTTCCCAGCATCGTACGAGTCAGTCTTAATCCCCCAGGTAGTTGCGTCCCATGGGAGGTTGACTTGACAACACAGGGACTTCATCATGAGCACTTTGTAGTGGTTTGCTCCTGATTAAATACAACGTTTGAACGACGATTCAGCATTAGAGAATTGTGACCGGGCCGCCGGTGTTTCTGGTGTTTCTGGTGTTTCTGGTGTTGGGACTTGAAAGTTAGGCATTTGGATAAAGTTCTGGAACTTGGTTCTGGATCTTCGGGTGCGCATTTCGGTCGGTTTGAAGTGATGAGGTATTTGCGTTATGTGTACTGCATTGCAATCAATCCCGCACTGTGAAGGGAGGAAACGTTTGCCATGCGTACTCCGCACAGAAAAACACGATTGATATTGTAAACGCGATAACATGACACCTGGTGCGTATATTGACCCTACACAATGGCTGGACGAAGCATTCTTTACCGGACATGTTGATTGACGAACATGGGAGGAATATATTCTTGGATCTTTCCGATATAATATATTGGACTTGTTGAGGGGTTTCGGGTAGATATCTCAGAATATACGAAAGGCTAGGCACGTTGTTCGTTTGCACTTTTAAAGGCTCGGCGGAGACTGGGATTAGTGCCCACACTGGTAATGATAGATGCTACTGTTGGGTATACTTGTTTCGACCCTATTTCGGGATGCCGATGTTTATCGATTTACCTGGAAATGCCCTTGCTACAACGATGCTACAACGGTGTTACAGCCATTACAGCACTTAAGATATGCGACTAATGGTTCTTGGAATCAAGTACGCTATATCGTTTTCGTAAGATTGTTTGCGTTAGGCATTTGTGGTAGTCTTTCGTCATGGACGAACTACACCACTTTACCTCAACTACACGGGCAGGATATTGATTGGGTATCTGAGGAAAATATAACTATTTCATTTCGTCGGATCGTGTTCAGGGAATGGATGATGGTGGTTGTGTTTATTCAAGACGCTACGTATTGCAAAAATAATTTCGAGATATTGCTTCCAGTGATGCCATGACATGCCATTCCACAACCTCCCTTTGGCTTTATATGAACTGGATGGATGGAGGACCGCGTGTGACTAGAAGAAACTTGATATTGACGAAGGGCTTTGAGGAAACGCCTGAGAGAATTCGAACTGCATCTTCTGGTGTCAATGTGGGTACTCTGCACAATACATACAGAACAACTCCTGTAGCTTATACGAACTGCCCCCGAGCCGGTGATATTAGCTCCACTTACACCCGTGATACGACCTCTCTGCCTTGAAGTTCAATGAACACTGGGGTATGTGGTTGTTATGATTGGGGGTTCCGTTGTTGATGCGTTCAATTCCGAAGATGCCGAAGTGCTTCTACTCCATTGTAGGTTTTCCCAGTGGTTGCATGGGGCTTGTCGTGACAAGTATTTACATGTCCGTTTGGCTGAAGGGTCGACTTGCCTGCTCCAATATTTCGAATCTCACAGATCAATTTATTAAGCCAGCCTGTGGAACTCTAGGAGCTTAGGGAAGATTTTGCCTAAGGCTAAGATTCAAGAACGTTTCTGTCCGTAGCTCATGCCAGGGGTAGAGCTAGCTTCAGAAGAGGACCTGCGCACCTACGAAATAGCAAACACCTCCAGCGATGGTTCAGTCTGAGTGTTTCAAAACCATTGTGTTGGTAAGCCGATATTGGTGATGTTGAGCGTGTGCCTATTCCGTGTTGAAACAGACAGTTTTCCACAAAGGCCACAACAGAACAGCTGGTTGGCACTTCATGTTGCGTCAAAAACGTGAGGTCGCCAACGTAGCGGGAAACACGATCAGGATGGTCAAATCGATTCGATTGTGCAGGTTCACAGCGAATATGGTCGAAAACACGCCTTGAAATATCTCGGTACTGCAGTAGAGTTCCCTGACCGAGTTGGTGTCTGTTCTCGCAGGTAGGGTATTATTGGTCGAGAGCACATCGGTTGTAGCTGTCCTAAGAAAGTGTTGCCGTGGACCTCCACGCGTCCACATTGGTACACATTGTGTCGTGGTGAGATAGCAAGAGCTCTGAGAATGGAAACTAGTTCATAGAGTTGTATGACGTATTATAATATGTATTGGATTGAGTATATTGCACACGTGCATGCGTAACGCGACAATGCACCGGCACGTCAATGGGTTGCCTTGCGGTAGACCGCCTGCCCTTGGCATTCGTTCTTGCTCCGCAACAAGTCTGGGGCAGACGCTACAGTACCACTCTTACACGCTGCAACACTACGCCGCATTCGCAAACCACCGGCAGGAGGCATTTCGTTCAACGCAAGCACTTGAGTGGCAGCAAGACCTTTGTTTGCCAACTCTCGCTCACAAATATAACTCCCAATCAAACAGAAAAAGATACAGAGCTCGGGACAGCGGAACTCCCCCCGCGCTGCCAAACTCAACGCCAGCAATATTCACCCGGAGGAAAACCAGGCCATACCCAAGAACGTTAAGGACGGCAATTCCTCGACGGCTATGCAGCAAAAGGGCCCTTACCTCCGACGGCATCTATCTTCGAATTCAGAATGAAAAACAGCGTGATCTCGATCGGCTAGGATGTACCCCATTTTATCGGATACATGCGTTTCTGACGAGACCACCAAAGTAGAAGGGCATTCCTGTTTACGCTACGGATCGATACTGCTCAGTCTTTCATTGCACACTCTATCTACATGGTATATAAGCCGTCGGAACCAAATGCGACGTCTACCTGCAAAATACGTGGAACACTCTCGTACTTCACAGTAGTGGGCGGTAATGAACACATACACATTTCTCTCTCTCGTCAGCCTGCAATAACGTGCTGCGACGAAGCGGGAACAATATAGCACAACCAGGTGCACGCCTACTCAATTGCGATCACAAACATATCAAACCCTGCTACAGATTTCGATGGGCAATAAACAACCGGGAATCCCCCGTCACGGGGATATACAAGTCATGTCAACGCATAATCGTACATCCTCTATAGTCCCCAAATTGCCCCAAATCAGTGGCCATGTCTGGTTACGCTCGGTAACCCAGAGGGTTTGCTCTGCTCGAGCACGATGCAAGCCTCAACGGGACACGCAGGTCATGTATTGCACTGAAGGAGGTCACTGGGGCTGTTGGTAGCCCCCAGGTTCTTGAAGGTGTTCACAGCTCGGTGTGCAAGGAGAAAGTGGCACGGTGCTTCACGATCTCTTCAAAGGTCTCGAATGCATCCTCGTTCACCACCTAATATTGGATACAGGATGGTGTCAAGAGACACGTTGAAGCAAAGCAGGAGAGGGTAGTCGTGACAAGGAACTCCTGCTGGCCCAAGCAGGCGTGCTCCTGGTCACCAGCGATACTACTGTACAGTTTCTGCGTCTTGCGGCTATGGTTCAAGGATTGGATGTCGGAGCGGCAACGAGGACGCAACTAAACCTAAGTCCAGCGAACCCATGGCAGAACCAGTCTAACGGGCAAAGACGCGTGTAATATATAGGACGCATGCCTGTACTTACACTAACCATGGTGGGAGTGATATTTCCGACACGGTGCACATCGACAAAACTTCTCTAACTTATAATCATTAGCAGAAAGCGAAACGTCCGAACATTGTCACGAACATAGCGCAAGGCCAGTACAAGAATGTCGAACAACAAAGGGCGCAACACTAGCTATATACTGTCGCCAGTATTGGATACCGACTCACGTCGCAGAAATCGTCCCCCGTGTATGCACCCTTGCAGAGGTCGCCATCCAGCCTGTACAAGTTGGAGCCGAGCAGCTCGAGCTGCTTGCCGCTGTAGAGACGGAACTTGTACGTCGCCGGGGGGATGTCGTCGCTGCTAGCGCCATCGACAACACGAGCCTCGGGGAGGCCGGGCAGTTCCTGTCAGTGAGACGATGCGACGGAGAGGTTCGGTCGAGAAATTAGATGGGGTGTTCATGCTTATGATGAAAGTGGTGTGTGGGTTAGGTGCCTACACGCTTTGGGTGCTACGGGTATTAGGGCACACAGACGACCCGTAGCAGGGTGAAAACGCCTATTAAACAGAGGGCAAGCGCTTTGTACAAGGGTATACGATAAAAGACCCGGAAGAAGCTCAACTCCGCCTAAGTGCTTTCTGGGTGCTTTGTATCCCTTCCTACACACAAACGGTTTGATTGAGGCATGGTTTACAACGGTCCTCACTCGTCGCAACACCCTACCCTACGACAACGCACCTGCTGCAAGCGGCGGACGGCGCTAGTCTCCCCCATGAGGGCGCCGTAGACGCCATCCATCCTCCAGTGGACACCGAGGATCGACCTGCCGATGATCACGTTGGAGGCGACCTGAGTTGTCGAGCATAGAAGAGAGAAGGCCAACACAGAGAGTAGGGCGGGGTTAGCCATCAGATCAACGAAGAAGACTGTGGGTACAGCATTCTGTTGGAACTTGAACCCCGAACTTCGTCTGTTCGGGATATTACTCAGTTGGCGCCGGCTGAGTAGCTCAGCGGTCTATCCTAAATATGACGAACATCGTAGGGGTGTCTCTATTGCTCCCGCGAATTGCACGTCATGTCAATAGCTCGTAGCATGGATGGCTTATGTGTAGCACGAAGCATGTTGCAGAAACAAAGACTCTTCGTGTGTCTTACAAATGGAGAAGTGCGACTGAGAGGTCTTCCAGACGAGTGGCTTCCTGTATTACCCCTTTGGGCTACTATGCCAGGGAACGAAGTATCTAGGGTACTCGCATCGGGAGGTTGTCTCAAATGACAGGCGGGATCAGCTCGCCGATTGAATGAGTGGGGTTAACACGAAACATCATCGTGCGTTAAGCAAAGGATCACGTTTAGCGACAGTTCGGGCAGGGAAACAGGGCCCATTTCGCCGTCTTCAGAGTGATAACGTGCACTGTCCCACTTCTTGAAGCGCATCCCACGTGTGCGCTCCGAAAGCAAACACCTAATTTAGTTTCCCCACCTTGTTGAGCTCTCCTTCGATAGTGAGGCCCGTGGTCATCTGGCCGTTCTCGTCAATGCACTCGTCCAGGAACTCCGTTCCGGTCGGCACGAAGGGAACCCTCTCAGTCCCCCCGTCGTTGGAGACTACGGGCTTGGGGAAGCACTTTTGCCCGGCCTCGAATCCAACGAACGCCTATCCAGAAGAGAGAAGGGAACGCTGGGATGAGATACACTTCTCAATAAATGATGTTCGTGCCGTCACACCTCAGTCGAAACAACAGGGTCGACTCTCCAGCGGTGGTCGTAGATTTGGTTGCGTTGTCAGACCCAGGCGTGTTTTTGTGCCGTGGTTCGAGTACGAGCGCTCGATTGTCCCTAAGGTTCACCAACCATCGTTCATGTCGAGTAGGTTTGTGGCGTGCTTTGGGGCGTGAGAGGAAAGTAGTGCCGAAACCAAGTGATACCAAGGTTCCAACGTTGTCCACACAATGCTAGCCGGGCCCAGTTCGGGTAGGGTACCATGGATTGGGTTCCCGAACTTCGACACCAGTACTGTAGTTCCACGATACGCGCGCGTCATGCCGCGACCGGTACGGCACCCCCACACCATATCGAAAGGTTGATATTTCCAGCCTTGTCATTATTTTCGCAGTAATTTTATGTGGGTTCAAAAGCGGTCAACCGCCCACAGCAAGCACCATCATGTAGTTGTTACCTTGAGCGCGGTGATGTAACCGCCGAGGTTGATGGCGTGCCCGCTAGGGTAGGCAGGGTGCGTGGGGGAGCCCTCCGCGACCGCCATGGGGAGAAGGAAGGTTTTCTCACCGTCTGGGTTCTGGGCGGCATTGTGCGTCAACACTCGAGAGAGAAGATCCTGCGAGCGTACATCGGTGAGTCGTTCCACACAAGAAAAAGAAAACATCACACTAGATCAGCTATAAGGCGGTTATAGCCTACCCCCCGCCACCACGTTATCGTCGAGCATGCCAGGAGAGTAAAACGATTATTCACACGGTAGTGCATACGAGTTATACTTTGTGGTGTGGAGTTGAACTTGCCCTCGTCTCACGGGCAGCAGACACGAAGTACTCGACCGGAAATGAATGTCAACAAATACTATATCTTGTATATGGTGCAGGGCAACACGCTCAGTCACTGTGGGACCATGCGGAACGACCAAACGACTTCCTTCCAATGTTTACACGCTCAATACCCTGGATAGTTTGGGACCTAATATTACGGTAGATACCGGTACATGATTTCTATAAGTGCACATTGTTTGGGCTATCGGACATCGTATATAGCGCTCTAGGTACGATCAACACACATGTCTAGATTTACGCCCGACCGTTCTAAGCAAGCAGTAAACATGCACTATTAGGTACTGACCGTGTTCTTCAGGATGGATTCCGGCAACGGCGTGATAACGTCCCCCACCAGCGTGTTGTGCAGCAGGCCACCGTACGCCTCGGGCCTCAGCACGCGGTGCACTTGCCACTGTTGTGTCGTTTAGGGTGGGGTGGTGGTCGGGGGGAGAAAGAGACGAGCCAAACTTATCGTGAAAGTGGTTTGGAGAAGGGTGACCGAAATACGCATACCCTCGAGGAGTAGTGTTTGAAAACGATGTGGCATACGGTGGGGCCTATAGCAGATTGCGAACAAACTAAGGCGAGATAGTCATACCCTACGTTGATCTGGCGTAGGCGTGTTGGCGTTACCTGACGGAGTAACGTCCAACTGGCCAATAACACATGGAATTTTTTGCGACCTCTTTCATAATAGGGTTAGGAATCTATGTCCCCAAACCGGCATGTGTTCGCTTCAAGCGTCATTGGAGGAAAAGTCCACGAAACACACTGTCCATCGTGATGACGGCGCTCACGGACTGGTTGTTTCAACCGCACCTGTGTTTGGAAAAACGTAGGTATAGTATTCAATTTTATATCTACATGTGCAATACCCCCGAGATACTGTCGGTATTGCTGGAAGGAGTCTTGGTTTCCTTTGCACCCAAACGGGAAACGGAAACGGGCAGAGTGTTCCGCCCTGTGAATTTGAGGCGCACCTTAGCGTACCACGCGTGGCGCGTGGAAGAGCTGGCCGAGGCCATTTGGGTGAGGATGTGCGGCTCGCCGAAGGTAGCGAACCCTTGCTGCCGCACGGCCCCTTTGTAGGGTCCGACGGAGCCTCCAAGCACGCCTTGCGCGAGCAAGATGAGCGCGGCGCGGAAAGCCTCCGTGTAGAGCTGATCGGTGAAGGAGAGGTTGGCCAAGTCTCGGCCGTTTCGGATGAAGAGCGGCTCACTCGGGTCGACAAATATAGTCTCCACGGTGGAGGCACCATTCTGAAACCGGGGATATAACCGTAGGAAGGTCGAGTGTTAGCTGTGGTAATAGCGACGACTGGAAAACCATGCGACGAAACGTTCGGCCACTACACCGAAAAAAGTAAGATAATGATAATGAAACGAAACATACAGAACAACCTGTTTTCGCCCCATAAATGTCCATGCAGGTTGAAAGGGGACTGCAACTATTAACGTTCCGAGTACTGACATAAAGTGATGGCGGGTTCACCCTTGATGCAGGTGCGCCCAAAACGATCGCGCTCGAGAACTACCCTTCCATATGCTTCCGTCAACACACAAGAAAGTAAATGTCTATGTCGTGCTGTTCACATCCAACCGAAAAAAACAATCCAGGGTGCATCCTTGGCAAAAACGAAGGGTAGACGCCGTTCTATATTGAGCCGCCTGATGCCTAGCAATATAGCAAGCTCAACGCGAACAACAAAGATGCCCAACACAATCGAATCCCCACCTGCACATCGAGCCACGGCTGGAAGGCCGTCATGTAGTCCATCCGCGGGAAAAGAGTGACCGCCTTAGGCGGTACTACAATAGAGTCGATCGGGAAGTCCGACAGCATGAACTGAGAAACCACAGGACCGGTGGTTACACCCGGCCATTCCGTCCGGAACAGTTGGGTGACAGGGTCGATCGTTCCGTCCTCGCTCCTGGGGATGCTGAGCCCGGTGAAGTCAGGGTTGGCCTGTAAGTTCTCTGCTCGAGTTTTGACCAGTCACCGGAGGGGGGTGGGCCGGGCGGAGGGTTGGGCGTATTCCACGCAGCTAAAGGTTGTGAATATCGTCCCTCCAGGAGATATATATATATATCTTCCTAGCCCAGACCTTGGTAAACAGTGTAAGGTTATATGACCTATTTACTCTGCAAGTAGTTAACTACCGTAGTAATGATGCTGTGATACACTATAAATAGTGGGATTCCAACGAGATCGGAATACATATTCTGTTGAGTCAGTCATGAATACGTGGGGCTCAACGTGCCGCAGTATGTGCAGACCACGCTGTTGACTCTTATGCATGTATTCCGAATGGGGTAGAAAGGCGAGTGGTCATCGATTCCATAGACATGTCGGTCGCTGCTGGCCTCCAGAAATGTACACCCAGCCATGATG
Source organism: Macrocystis pyrifera (assembly GCA_031763025.1). Lineage (NCBI taxonomy): Eukaryota > Phaeophyceae > Laminariales > Laminariaceae > Macrocystis > Macrocystis pyrifera. The sequence continues at coordinate 7,769,991 of JASSKH010000009.1, read as the reverse complement.
TAAGCATCGATTCAGGGTGGCTTACCTGCGGCGACTTGGACGAGCCCGTCGTTGCCGTATTGCGAGAAGGGGACGTCCCTGGTCAGGGCCATCCAGTAAACCTCTGTCTGCTGGGCGGCCTGCACGGTCATGTGGTAACGCATCAACGAAGGAGAGAGAGAAACAACAATAATTATTTTGTCGCGACACACAGTAGTTCGTGCAAATGAAATGATACAACAGTGTATTTGGGAGTTATTAAAGACAGCAGGTACACCCACCAACAGCGACAAGCAAGAACTAAAAACAACCCGGTGAAGCATGCGTTTGAAATGGTCCGTCACTACCGTTCAGCAGTACCAGCGCTTACCAACCGTTCGGAGAGGAGGCTGTCGGGTGTGGTAATAAATACATTGTCGCTGTAGAATCACCGGAACACCAGATATGATGACCAGGGCGTCCGAGGATAAGCATCAGCAGTCAGGCGGGTCGTACGAAAAATGGCACAGAATTAGACGAGGAACATGATATTGTTGGGAAGGTGGGGAAAGGTGCAATATTTTTGCTGTTGTCCAACAACAAAAAGACTTATTGTCGCCGCAACGGTCTAGATTCTGCACGTACCGGTTGAGGTTGGGTAAAAAATATTGCAGGAAGCAGCGCAATTCAGTCGTGCTTGAAAGTGCTCCCTCAACTATTCCGCGACGAACATCTGTTTTTATTCCCCCAACAAAAGGTGCTTTTGAAAAAGGCAGCCTTCATCACTCTGTGCGTTCGCCTGTGCGTTCATGAACTAATATAAAACCGTCCTTACTGTCAGTAACCTGGCGTCACTCTGCCCGAAATGTAAGCACCGTTGGGGGCTTTTTTGTATTAGTGTCCAAGGAATCAATATATTTCCGGACGTAGTGGTATCTTGGTAGCCAGCACGTGGGGAAAGAACATATACTATTAACAACATTCAGAAAAAAGGGGGGGGGGGGGGGGGGGGGGGGGGGTGAAATACAGTGCAGTAGGAGGTATTGTCCTGTTACATACATGGTTCAGGAGACTATTCGGTGGCCAACCAAAAACACGTTGAGACTGAACATGTCACTGCTGTATTTTGGTCACAGATACAAACCATCAATGCACACGTACACTCTTGCATGTACCTGTCGGCCCCAGTGACCTGGTGCGCGGTGCCCCCGAGGGGGTTGGTCAGCTTAGCACCGCCCGGTCCCCGCGGCCCCAGAGGGTACCTCCTCGCATACGTTGATGTCGCTCGTGAACACGCAGTCAAGCAACTTCTGGTAGTCGGCAGGGTCCACCTGTTGTAACAATAGAACATACATACAGGCATTTGTACGTGTCCAACCAAACAGCAGAGGTGGTTTCACTGAGGTGGCAGAGGATACGGGGGGGGAATAATTGAATCACAGTAGTTGGGTTTTGGAAGTATCAACAACGTAACTTACTTGAACTAATGCGCAAGATACACGGGAAGATATTAGAATTCCCTGGATACCCTATACGCAAGTGTTTGGTTAGTACTATACAGTAGTAAATTATTTTAAAAAAAACTGTCCATCCTTGCCCCCTGTAGGTGCTTCAAACGAGGGAAAGCGACGAACCTGCTGCTACTGTATTCAACCAGTGTCCGTAACCGTGTTCGTGCTCCGATTATCGTACTACAAGTACACTAATATATACCTGTCCGAACTTGTCGTGTGGGAGCGACTTGTGGTACTGCCCAGCGAATAGCGGGACATTTTCCTCGTCGCCATTGGTGATGTGGCACGTCGGTCCGACCGCGAACTCGTCCTTGGCGATGGCCACGCGCTTCGCGAAGGTTACCTTCGCGCGCGCCACCGGCTGCAGACGTCGTGAGGGCGGCGCGGCATACACAGATCGGCAAGGTTAGTTTCTGCTGTAGGTGCCAGCCAGCTAAGTAAACCGTGCCGGCCAAAAATATTTTCCCGTGTATTGCTGTAGGTCGACCACAACGAAATAGCAATACCTTCTATACTTCGTGTCGTTCGCCAAAAGGTAGATATACATCATACTTCTGCCCGTTGTTCAGTAGTAGCACCCTCTGTGCGAAAGTTTCACATCAGTGAACCCCTCGTGTAGCCAATCTCTTTCGGATGAATGCAACTTCTATACAAAAATGTACCTAGTATTTTGTGTACGTATGATATTGGCATAAGCGCTGCATAACATCAGATGGCCAATGGAGGAATAGTACGTATACCACTAGTAGTTTCTATGAGGCCTCTTCTGTATTGGTTTGTTGCTTTCGGTGCAGTGTATACTGTAAGTCAGTTCTTCTTCCCGGCTCATCAACTCGCCGGAGCCTTTTAGCCAAGACGGCACTCAATTAGTATCGTAGTCAACCTGTGTATACATACATATATAGGACGCCAATGCGCCTAGGTTACCATCATGCATAGGATTTGGCGTGGGCACAGCTCGTCGACGCCGTTCGTCCATTTTTGCTTCCTATCGCTCTGTTTCGAGCTCTCTGTTTTGGAAAGAAGAGGACACAGTAAACTGCGAAACTAGTGTTCTATTCTGTTGGTGAAAAATATACCAGGCTTTTACCAGGGTTTTTTTTACCTAGGCCATAGTACCGCCAAAAAAACAGAAGGAAGAGGTACACCGCTATGTAGAGGATGTAGCCAAAAGATACCAAGCCGTGGAGGTTTCAGTGTAATCGCATGTGTGAGTGGAGCAGTGGCCGGGGATCCTGTGTGATGTCCCCTAGCCACCTGGCTCGTGGTCCGATGAGGATCACTCCGTGATAATACAAGCTCTAAGAACAAGACTTACTGAGTGCGAGGCCAGCGAGACTGGTGGAGTCCCTCGCTGGAAGCCCTCTTGCTGATATCATCTGGCAGAGGCCATAATATCTAGATATTCGCGGAACTTCTGTTGGAGGAGTTTTCGGCTGCGGAGTATTGGGTCACAGCTGGGAAGGCAGTTGGCCCGTTGGACGGATCGAAACGGCTTGAAGCGCACAGCAGGGGAGGACGCTCCGGGAGCTGGAGGACGCACAGGTCAGGCGGCAGTTTCTCCGTTATTACAGTAGAGTCCAGGTGGACTGCTGTGGATTATGGCGCACACGGCAAGCACGCCGCTGGTGGTAGGGGAGTCTCTGACTCCACCGAAATACGGAGAGGTGTGGACCGAGCAGGCCTCTCGTGTTTTTTTTTACGCAGCGTACCTCGATTATGAGGAACGGCTGCAGCTCGCCAACGCTCAGGGGGTGGTTCAGCACTCCAAAGTGAGCATGGGCCAGCTTATCCCCAATTACATTCATCGGTGTTTTGAGGGATTTTACAAGCATCAGACTACGATGACCGCCTCGGAGTTGTTGGACGCTGTTAGGCAGCACGCTGGTTACACAACCACCAGCAACAGATTTGACACCTCGCGGGCGGCAGCGGACTTGCGTCGCGTTCTCTCAATGAGGCGCGATGAAAAGCAGGGCGGTGAAACATCCGTCAAAGACCGCGCGATGATGGTAAACTCCGCTATGGAAAAGTATTTTGCGGAGAATCACGCGGTGCATGCCATGTACCGCGCGCAGGACCGTTCGTGGTTGCCCGGACCGGCGGAATTTGTGAGCATGGCGTTGGTGGATGGCTTATGGCCGTCCGAGTTCAAAAAGTACGTAAAAGGTCAGCTAACGTACGCTGCAGGGTGGAAGAAGGACCCGGCATTGGTCATGGACCAAATTTTTTTCTGCTGCAGAACAGTGGAAATTCATCGAGGCGTATGGTCGGAAAGATGCTGCAGGGGCAGCTGAACCGCGACGCCAACAGCAGCAGAAACCGAAACAGCAGCAGTCCGCGAAAAAGTCGTTTGTTCGCGTCTGTTTCGAGTGTGGTGATCCCAACCATTATGTTTCTGATTGCCCAAAAGCTCGCGGTGGCGGCACAGCTCCCAGCAGTGGTGGGCGCGGGTCGTCAGGGTATCGCGGGGGCCGCAATGGCGGCCGGGGCAGATTCAACCATGGACGCGGGCGCGGTGGCCGTGGTGGCAATCAATTGACAGCGGGCGGTGGAACTTCTGCTGTTGCTTCTTCAACTTCTGGTGCGCCAGCGGCAGGAGCCGCTGGGTCGGGATCTGGTTCGTCTGTTGCCGGCCGAGCTGTATACGTTGGAGGAGCTGGAACATCGGTGGGTGCTGCTGGAGCGAGAACTTCGCCATCCACCGAGCGGGCGGAGTCAGTGTCTGGTGCTGCTGCAGGGGCGGTAGCGCCGGAACCGTCTGTATATTCGACGTCTTGGTCGGGGTGGACCGCCGATTCTATTTCTTCGGCGCCGGCTGTAGGAGGGCAGCCATGGCGTCAGGTGACTCTTGGTACCGACCAGAGTTCAACGGCAGGTGAAGTGCCTGTCGATCGCAGCGCTGAGTGTTTACGCGCTGATCTCTCTTTGCCAGGGTCGGTTGGTTCGCTGATGGCGCGTGTGATCCTTGATTCGGGGTCGGCGCTCACGTCCATCGGTGTCGGCTTACTTCAGCAGCTGTCTTCGCATTTCGGCGGCGCCGATCTGCAAATTCCGTTCGAAAATGGCCCGCAGCAGGCGAAAACCGCTACGGGTGTTTCAGTGATGGTCACGCACAAAACGGTGCCGATTGCCGTGAGTGTACGGACGCCGTGGGGAGCGGTGAAATTGGAGCCCATCACTTTCGCGGTCATGCCTGGTACAGATAACGTCGTTCTGTTTGGCATGGCTACCATGAAAGCTCTTGGCATCGACGTCTACCGTGAAGCTCTGGAGAAGCTTCGCCCTCGCGCAGTGCCGGTATCGACCGGTGTGGAGACTCCGAGTTACCTTGCGGCGCGCAGAGTGACGGTTTCCGTGCGTGCTTTTCAGACCGAGGCTACGGTGGATGCTCCGGAGGACAAGGCGGTGGAACATTTGGTCGACCGGGGGCCAGACATGTTCATGGATCCGGAGGAGGAGCGGACGGCCCGAGAACGGGCGTTGGAGGACAGCGTGCAGCAGGCAGAGCAGAGTGGATTAAGCGTCGGCGGAGCAACCCGTTTGCGCGAAATTTTGGCTCGTCGCGTGGGTGCTTTTCGCCGTGCGCTGTGTGGTGATCCGCCAGCGCAAGTGGAGCCGATGCGAGTGCAGCTGAAGCAACAGGCGAAGCCTGTCAAGGCAACGCCACGTCGGTACGAACCGACGAAAAGGGACTGGCTCTCGAAGTGCATTGCTGCTTTGGTGTTTTTTGGCTTTGTCTACCACAACATCCAGGCGGTGTGGGCGAGTCCGGCGATGGCGGTGCCCAAGAAGGACTCTTTCCGTTTGGTGAGCGACTACTCGGCGGTGAACGCACAGGTGGAGAAGTCCCCGGGCGTCATGCCCAACCATGAAGACATGGGAGATCTGCTGGGGGCGCGTTTCTTCGGCAAGCTGGACCTACTTCAAGGGTACTGGCAGATGCCTTTGGCTCCGGAGGCGCAAGACGTCTTCACCATGGCGACAAGCGACGGTTTGTTCACGCCTACCCGTGTTCCCCAAGGTGTTTTGAATGCGACTTCTTATTTCCAAGGTGTCATGACTGAAGTGTTGCGTGGTTTGGATTGCAAAGTTTGGGTCGATGACGTTTTCTTTTTCGCAGACACCGAAGAAGCTCTTCTGCAGCTGCTTGATGACATTCTTGAACGCCTGGAGAATGTTGGACTGTTTGTCGCCGCCCACAAGTGTACCTTCTTCTCTCGTGAACTGGTCTGGTGTGGTAAGGTGTATTCCAATGGTGTCGTGTCCCATGACCCCGCTCGAGTGCAAGGTTTAAGTGAAATGCGTCGTCCCGAAAACGCTGGAGAACTAATGCAATTCTTGCAGGCTGTCAACTGGTTGCGTACATCGTTACCACGTTTAGCGGAAACGGTAGCACCGTTACGTGATTTTTTGGAGGAGCTCCTTGTTGGGGCTACACGTCGGACTAAGCGAGTGGCGCGCAATCGTGTCATCAAGGATACCGCGTGGACGGAGGATCGGGTGCGGGCGTGGAATGCCGCACGGGGTTTGGTGGCGCAAGCAGTGCCGCTTCATCATCCTCGTCCCGGGTGCGTTGTTTTGATGTTTCCTGACGCTTCTGATTTCCATTGGGGTAGTTTTCTCACCCAAGTGCCTGAACACGAATTTCGCAGTGGATTGGCGTTGGAAAGCATGTCTCACGAGCCTCTCGGATTTCTGAGTGGTTCGTTCACAGGTTCGCAGTTGCGCTGGGCGACTGTCGACAAAGAAGGTTTTGCGATCGTTAATACGTTCCGGAGGCTCGAATACCTGCTTTGGGGTGGTGTTCATATCTTTACTGATCATCGAAACTTGCAGTACATTTTCAATCCGGAGAAGTGTGTCACGACGGTCACAAAGACCATGGCACAACGCCTAGAGAATTGGAAGGGTGTTTTAGGACAATACCGCTATGCAATCGAACACATCCCTGGCGATCGAAACTGTTGGGGGGATCTGTTGTCTCGTTGGGTCAAAGTTCCTACGGTGCCTGTTCGTTCGGTTGCCGTGCACAGCCCATGTAATGCTGACGATTCGCTTCCCGCATTGGATGTGATTCGTGCCTCGCAACAAAGGTCTGTCGCTCGTATCGGCGTTGGTGTTCATGAATTTTCGACAACCTTCGGTCAAGCTACCTTGGCCGATGATGGTTTGTTTCGTGTGCGTGTTGGGGTGCGTGACGTCTTGTGGATTCCGCCGGATGATCTTGCTCTTCAAACTCGTTTGATGGTGTGCGCGCACATGCGCTCGGCTGGTCACCGTGGTGTGGCGCCGACTTTGTTTCCTTCGTTTACGATTTTATGCGGATGCGACGTTGAACGTCACCGCTGATCTGAAGGATGTTTTCCAACATTCCTTTGCGCAGGGTGAATGCCGCATGAATGCTTTGGTGCATGTGGCCGAAGATGATGCCAACGAGGTGATTGTCTTGGTCGATTGGGATGGTTTCGAAGCAGAGGAGCGCACGTGGGAGTCTTTGCGGTCGATTTATTCTGCTGCGCCTGAATTCGTCGTGAAGGAATTGCGCAAATTACGGATGACCCGTGCGCTCAAGATTAAAATTGCTTCAGAGTTCAGCATTGATTTGTGATGTGCCGCATGCGATTTCGTCTTGGTTTTTTGGTTTTGTCAAGCTCGTTCGTGTCGAGTGAACTCGCTTTGGGGGTGCTGTAGCCAAAAGATACCAAGCCGTGGAGGTTTCAGTGTAATCGCATGTGTGAGTGGAGCAGTGGCCGGGGATCCTGTGTGATGTCCCCTAGCCACCTGGCTCGTGGTCCGATGAGGATCACTCCGTGATAATACAAGCTCTAAGAACAAGACTTACTGAGTGCGAGGCCAGCGAGACTGGTGGAGTCCCTCGCTGGAAGCCCTCTTGCTGATATCATCTGGCAGAGGCCATAAGGACCACAATAATAGCCTACGAGTATGTATTGTATCGTGATCATTATACCGTACTCTTACAGCAGTACTGTGCTACTGCTGTACAGTAGCGCAGGACTGTGTACCTGGGCATAGGTGGGTGTAATTAATTTTTGTTGTACCTGGGCATGGGTAGGTGTAATTAATTTTAGTAATTAACTATAACGGGTGACCATAGTAAATAGGACCTAATATTGTTAGTAAAAATAGGTATATATAGGTTTTATGTATACCATAGGTCCTATTAATTATAGACCCCCGTAATAATTATACTTGAGTGACACACAGAGCACTTACTAAGAAACAGCACAGTAAGACATCAGGAGGCTGATTCAAGCGTCAAGTATATCTTCCGGGCGTCGATATCTTAAAATTAGTGCAGAAAGCACCCTCCCTCAAATAATAAATCAAGCCTGGGTCAGCTGTCCGGTGTCCTATCACAGCAGTAGGTGTCCTGCACTTGGTACACCTTCGAGGCATACGTTTGTTTGCCCTGAGTTCTCGTGCCGTGGTGGATGAAAGTGCGATGAAATCGTGACCTAACACAGAGTGGTCACTACACTACTGAACCGTAATGCATTGCACAATTTGGTATCCAACTTCGGTGAAAATCGACGAGTACAGCAGAGAAATTTAGTGGGAACGCTGAACCCACTCCTGCATGATGAAAATGGAGGGAACTATCACGGGGCGTAATGTAGAGCACGACGTGTAACCACGGCTTAAGATGCTCGGAACTCCACCAAACGGAAAGACTACCTCGAGTTGAGCTACCATATATTCGAAAAGTGATAATCAACTAAACAAATCCCGCTGTGGACGGCAATATAACGACCGTTTCAAAATCTACCTTAATACCACACGGTCGTTAGTCTTCCGTCCAAAGCAACGTATGCTCGGTTGGTGTGCTCTGTGCGTTCGTACACAGGCTGCGGCTAGCTAATATAGTTTTAGTAAGTGTATCGAGAAGGACCGAAAGTGAACGACATCGATTCGCCACAGCCAACAAGTGCGTAGGTGTTGATAAGCTTGTCGATATTGCGAATATGCGCATGCAATGGTGCACATTGTCGGAGGAGCATTCCTTGCAGTACAGGTACCCTCATGTGCAATGTGCCCTATACAGCCGTACCCGACATGTACATTTTCAGGTTCATCAGGTTTATATTACGTTGTAGAATTCACAGCAAACCAGTACGCATTTGTGCTCAGCGAGAAGCGCCATTCTAAATACTATATATATTATACAAACTTGAAGGCCCTACTACTGTATGCTCAACGTTGACACCACAATAAGCCGGAAATCTTTCTTTGTCGGAATGTGGGGTTATTGACAGACTAACTGCTGTCTGTCAGCCGCGTATGGCACAGGGGTCTGCTCAGACACGGATGCGCGTTACCACGGATTGGAGTAGTGCGAACCTATACCGGGGAAAAACACCCAAGTGGGCAAATTGTGAGAACGCCACCCCCTAAGAACCGCCATCGCAGACTCAAAGTTTGCGGTATGGGATGGATCGGTCTCATTGCCTTGTGATAAAACGCGGAAAATGAGAAGGTCTCTTGTACTTTAGTAGAACATTATAGATGGATGTGTTTTTTTCTCCTTTTTAGATAGGGGGGCTGTTACCCAACCTCTTCAAGAACCACAACAACCAATATTATTCCGAGAACCCCTTACGACGGATTTCTGCGAACGGTTCGCGAACCGGTACCAGTTTAGTAGCACTTATGACCCCTGCGTGGCCCGATGTTCAGAATACGCGCTCTCGGTTTATCACAATACCTGTAAAATTCGGTAAAAATGGAATATAGACGACAATACTTGTAAAATTCGGTAAAAATGGAAGATAGACGAGGCGTAATACGCAGCTTGCAAAGTTGAGTATCAACTATTTAATCAGTCGAACTCACAGCTGACGTATTTCAAAATTTATAAAAAAAATACTAATAATAATAGCAGCCGTGAGATCGATCATTTCGTCGAAAGTCATCCTTGCAAGCTGTGTGTGACATTATGATCGTGGGTACTACGGGGTTTTATTTGGCCTCATCATGGAGGAAATATAGTAGTTTGTGTATGAGGAAGACGAATTATGAAGCTGCAGAATTCATGGAGCGGGTGTATCTTGTGTTCGAAAAATATATACCAGTGTGTATTATCAGTACGCGTGATAAGAACAGACCACTTATGATGTACCTGTTATGTCTTTTAGGTGCAGGACATCCAGTACCAGTGGCAGTTAGGTTGGCGTTAGTAGGTTGTAGATTTTGTGCAACAGAAAAAAAAACAACGCTCAACGGGAAGTCTGTGATACATAATATACATAATAACACTGCTGTTCGAAGCAGTACGACGCTCATGGCAGACTCCAGATTCGCTTGTTTGTGCTTACTTTACAAAGTTCCTCCTGGGCGATGGTGGTTTCACGGCGGGGAAACAAGTTGCCGTAACTAGTGCAGTATCATATAATTTGACGTCATGTATGTGTCATACGCAAGAACAACGCAAACGAAGTTTACGTCGAAGTCGAGCGGAACTTGGGAACATGATGCTACCTGGAACAGCAGGAACTGCCTGCTGTGTGCTCTCACTGCACTCTTTAATTTATTTGTGCTATAAAATACCTACGTACAGCAGTACCATTCATGGTATGTACATAAATCTGTAGTTGCAGTCGACACGCTCGCCAGTCAGTGTGAATCGGAATACAGCAATGCACTCACGTCTAGGAAGTCGAGGGAGTCCCGGACCCTGCACACGCTTCCGCTGAGCAGAGGCTGTGTTGCTTGGACTTCGTTGAGGTCTCCGGTGCCGAGGCAGGGAGGAAACGCCGCCAGCAGGGCAGTCAACCCGACGAAACTCTGACATAGTTCAGCATAGGTCCAGGAAAAGTTCGCGAATGTCGGACAGAAAGCATACGAAAACACACACAACATTCATACATACACACTGAGAAGGTGTTGAAAAAGTAGGGCGCATCGCACCACACGGGGTAGGGCAGGCGCGCTGAATTGAACACATAAATGACTGATCGGCATCGCGAAGAAAGTCGTTGTGGAAGGGGGGGGGGGGGTCGAAAAGAAATACAGCATACCTCAATTCTAATGTTGTAGCTATATCTACCAAGAACACGCACGAGATTCTCGCGTAGTCTAAACATATATACTGGGTGTATACATTTTTGCAGGTGTTGTCTTCCCATCCACAGCCTGGTGCTGCAAAGCGAGGCATCCGTATTTTCCTCCTTATCTCCGAAAAAGTTCACGTACTCCACGGCATCACTCCCCCCGCTCGTTTGATTCACAGAAGGGCGGTATTTGGTATGTTGATTTGCGTGTGCCTCTTGCGCTGTTCCTGCCAACGTGCTCCTATATACAGCATGTAGATGTAATTGAATAATAAGTTGTAACGGAATCACAGATATTACGTAGCAGCCCAAAGACTTCGCTCTGTGTATACGCACGAAGTACAAGTATCAGCGCCGGCACGGGCATCTCTTCGAGAGCATATATTCACTGCGGTAGCGATTACACCCGCGTGGGAGAGACACGCGACACTGCGAATGTACATGCTGTAGACACGTTCCATGAGCCATCGAGGACGTGTCAATGTGTCAATCTTATGTGGCAACAAACAGCTTGTCACTCATTGCGGCTTTTTTCCCTCTACTCACTTCAACTTGCAACCCCTCCGTCCCGTAGATCAGCTATTATTATACGTGTCGGCGTATAATGCTCTTCTCTAATAGCACAGGTCCCACCTTCATGATGACGAGGAGTGTGTGTACGTTCTTCTTTTGATTGCAGCCGCCTGTAGATAGCTGTTGTTCTCGGAGCTTGTTGGAGTGAGAAGATGTGGGCACGCGAGAAGAAAGATTGCTCCTGCTGCTGCTGTGGTGCTGCTGGGTGCGGTGGTTGGTTGTGGCAATGTGAGCGAAGAGGGTTGAACTCGCCTTCTCGAGAAAGAAACGCGGCTCTACCGGTAGTGACTGGCGTACTTTCCCGGAAGGTGCTGGTGTTCTGTGGGCAAAGATATATTTTGTATTCCGAATCTTAAGTGACATGGTCAATTCCCCGCCGCGCGGGCCATTGAAAACGGCAGAAATTTAGCTGTTGTATCTACAAACGAAGCCATGTTACTTTTTTCTGCTTTCATTTTTTACTATTAATATTATTACGGGGACCATAGTAAGTAGGACTAAATTTCGTTAGTAAAAGTAGGTAAACATATAAGAGTTTGTGTGTACCGTAGGTCCTATTTACTGTGTTCCCCCGTAATATGTACCTACTCTCGTACTACTGCTGGGCTCCACACATACGTAGGTGGCATACGTGAACATTAAATAACGCGTACATAGATAGTGGAATTAAACTGCTGTTAACTATTGCGTGCATAGTACCAGCACTACGACTGCGTGCATGCATACCATATACAGCAGTGGTGGGCTAATTTTGTTTCCCTTACGCATGTACAAATAGTTATTTTCACTTTCTCGGAATTCTAGGAGTGATTGAGGCTGACGCTTGCAGATCACGTTGAATATGGCAAACGCATTTTACCATTACGTTTGCTATTAAAAAGGTGACGATGTGTCTCGTGAGTGTGTCCATCACCAAAAACATGTTAGAACAAGAGCTCCAGACCACCAAAGCAGAGGCGTGATGTACAACAGAGCATAGATATATAATACTTGCGTGATAAATACAAGTTAATACTCGTAAATGATCCCACAAACGAAAAGTCAGGCGACTCGCTGTATGTGTATTCCAGTGACCCCCCCAAATAGTCTATACGTACGTCTTGATCACTGCGTGTAGCCTCGTGTTCTTTGTGGCGTTTATGACGTGAGTTGGTCCACAGGTTCAGACCAACCCGTCGATGCATTTTCATTCGTAGAAACTTCCCACAATGGGCGGGGCGCTTATTATCCAAAATAAGGCAATTATTCCGTAAAAACTGGGCACGTACAGAAAATATTACTATATACCTGGTATACTCATACGTAGTACCAGGAATGTATGTACTAAAGTATACCAATATGTGAATAGGTGTTCCTATATCTGGTGTATAGTTATATATAACTATACCAGGTACACAAGTACAGCTCGGGTAAAAGTTCATGATGCTCCAACAAAATGCTATTAACATTATTGATAATACGTACCAGTAGTACAGGTATTCTCTACTCTTTTCTGTAACCTGTACTGCAGGGGGTAACAGAGACCTTTTATTACGGGGGTCCATAGTTAATAGGACCTATGGTATACATAAAAACCTACATTGTTTTCCTATTTTTACTAACAAAATTTTGGTCCCATTAACTATGGACCCCCGTAATAGTACTGCAGTCTCGTCTTGGGGACAAACCACTTGTAATTAGAATGATTTCCCGAAAATGGAACTGCAGTGGTACTGAAGGGGTTGATTTTAGTACTGCACTTCACATACATGTATGTATCTAAAATTGGCTTTAATTCCAAGTTTTTCGTTTCCACAGCGAGAGTGCGGTTTTGAAGAGATCGACCCTTTCAGGACCGCAGTCCTGTTTAGGTAGAAGAGCAGTCTAATTCCAAGTGTTTTGTCCCCGAAGCGGGACCGCGGTCTTAAAAGGGTTAAGGGCCTCCCAATGGAAGCCGAAACAAGCACAACTTGATATTACTTTTGTAGGAGTATGCCGGTATCCATATGATATCATACAAGGCACAGAACACCGCCTGCACCGTAGGAAAAATAAGGAACCAGTACACTACGGACTATCATCCCGTCTGAGGTGGCAAATCGCACTTGCAAAGCACATACTTTTGCACCCGGCATGCACCGCGCAAGTTGCTGACGGGCTGATAGCCCGTAGTATATCGTTTCCTCGCGTTTACTGCGGCACAACAGCGGCGTTCTAACCTGCGTAATACTATACGGACGCAGGCATAATATATGTATGTATGTGCTGCACTTATTTTTCCTTCCGTCCGGACGCTGTCAAACCTCTGCCTTTGTCGCCACCTACCTGCAGTATTAATAGTAGGTTCTGAAAAAAAAAATGCCTCTCTCTGTGTTATGTGAACACTGCCGTCATCAGCATTTTCATCATGTCACATAAATTCAAGAGGCGGCCCTCCTCTGTTCTCAGAGATCGCAGCAAATATTTTGCAAAATATATGTATATTGTAGAAATTTACCTTGAGAGTTAGCTTGGCCCGGCGGGCCCGTTGTTACCCCGTAAGAATTGCACGCACACACCAGTTTGGAGCACACTATAACCCAACAATGAAAAAATGGCTTTTTGGGGGGTAGGAAAACGGCAAGCTTTGCCAAAACAAACCGTGCTATGTTGTCACCCCGAATACCTGAAACTCCTCTCTCTCTCTCTCTCTCTCTCTCTCTCTCTCTCTCTCTCTCTCTCTCTCTCTCTCTCTCTCTCTCTCTCTCTCTCTCTCTCTCTCTCTCTCTCTCTCTCTCTCTCTCTCTCTCTCTCTCTCTCTCTCTCTCTCTCTCTCTCTCTCTCTCTCTCTCTCTCTCTCTCTCTCTCTCTCTCTCTCTCTCTCTCTCTCTCTCTCTCTCTCTCTCTCTCTCTCTCTCTCTCTCTCTCTCTCTCTCTCTCTCTCTCTCTCTCTCTCTCTCTCTCTCTCTCTCTCTCTCTCTCTCTCTCTCTCTCTCTCTCTCTCTCTCTCTCTCTCTCTCTCTCTCTCTCAGCAAACTACATGAACATTTGTATTTCTTCGAGCCTACGTGGTACCTGGCTTACTTGGCACTTCCCACATGGCGCGTTTACTACCCAAATCACTACGCATTGGAGATTGCCCTACAGTACCAATCTATCTACCTATACCGCGCCCAACTCAGCCGCCAGCTATAGCCCTACGACAACCACTTATAGAGTATGTAGAGCAATGTATTCGTTGTTACACTTCTTCCAGCGACAAAAAGGCTACATTTTGAGAGGGGAGGGGTTTCGATTTGAAACAAAAAAAAAGAAAGGCTTGTAGAGAGACAAATGAGGCAAGGCGGCCTCATACTTGACGCGAGTCGCGTGCGTTCGGGAAAAAAAACACTACGAAAAACAGAATAAATCCCGCCGCACTCAAAACCACACACCTCCACAACCACAGCAACCCGGCGACCGCGACAACCTCGAGATGGCGTGCGACGAAACAAGCAGCCAAGAGGGAGCCCAGGCTCACACGGACCCCAGGTCTGTGGAAACTCGGTCCCGTATACCATAGCTCTCATTTAACTATACAGACCGCCGACAGACAGTACACAAAAGGACAGACAAACGGACAAATGTAACATTTGAAGCCTGTAGGCGCCCTGGTATGTAGTAGTTTTGTTGCCTACTACTCTGTCCCTAATTATAAGGATATTTTAATTGATTACTAGTAACAAAAATAGTCCCTATAATCAGGTACACAGTGTAGTAGTCTGAGACGGACTTATTTTAAAGAGTGCGCAACATTGCGCCGACACGGCGCTGCGTTGCTTGGTGTCCAAATTGTCTGCCTGGCTCCTCTGATGCCATGCGTTGTTTGATGTGATGTCCTTGGTAGCTGAACCCGAATAATGCCTTTTCGTCCCACAGGGACATTCCTATGTGTTGTTACTGCTCCTCTGACGGCTTTGGTCCGGCATTATTGCTCCGGTCGATTTCCCCTTCTTCTACTACGCCCGTCCCAAGTGGGTGAGCAGTAGCTTTGGGGCGCGCCTGCAGGGCCAAACACACGGAGCATGATGGGGTTTGCGGTACTGCTGCAAGCAATTCATTAGAAGCGTGGTAGGAGCAGCACAGCAGAGTAGCAGCACGATATAGGGACAGGCTACTACCAACCATATCATATGCATGGAACAGGAGTTGGTATCAATGAGTTGTGCAAGTTGTTGTACCGCGCTGATGAAACGGTCGATGCGATATATTGTTAAGATCCAGGTCGGGACACTTTGTATCCCTGGACAGGGTCACCTGTTAAGCCGGTACTCGTTGGCACTCACGTGTGTAGTTTGGTTAGAGATAGAAGAAGAGGTACTTTATTCCTTCCGTGCACGTGAAGGCTGAGACCCAAGATTAACCAGGTCAAGTGAGCCGAAACCGCTGAATACCACACAACGTTCCGTGCACAAGATGAGAAAAATGTATTCTGGAAAAACATTGCCACATACCCGGGTACTTGGTATTACTGAAGTGTTCATTTTACGTGGTACTACGGTAGATTGATACAACACAGGCGAAATGTATGTGCGTACGAAATGTACACAACCGCTACCAGGTACTTCTATATATCGTAATTGCCGTTTTTTCTGAAATGCAACCATCCTTAATGCATACACTCACCAAGACCAAATAAACCTAAACCGCTGTACACGACGCCCCCCTCTTGTCGACACCCGATGCTTCGTAGACGTTACTTCAGCTCCTCCTTCCAGTTTTTCGACCTACCTTTTCCTTGCCCTGTGCTGCACATTTGACTCGAGCGAGTTCTTTGTTTTGTACAACAGGCACGCCTAGTTCGACTGAAGAATCACTATTATACATAATTTCTTGTTTTTCTACGTCCTTAGGGACGACCACTTATGTGCCTTTAAGTAATACAACATGGTTGACACTATTGTGGAACCGCTAACCTTTGTGGAGCGTGTAGCCATTCGATTCAACATCGAGGGGAAGACAACTCTTTACGACATTCTGGTCGCCATGGGAAACACCTAGAATGATTTTATGGACATGAAAACTGCAGGTTCGTCGAGGGTGACAGAGCAAGACATGCTAGAGAGAAGTTTAGTGAGGTGTGTTTCAAGTCGTACGACGAGATGAACAGGCAGAACATGCTCCAACAACGATCTGAATAACGTAGAAAAACCAGGGAAGAAAATCGTAGCCGGTACCTAAGGCCCACGTGGCAAAAACAGCGTTAAGGAAGAGCATTAACAGGAACTGGCACGCATGGGAAAAAAGATCAAACGTATAGACGCGGATTAGACCCCGAACCAATGGTGGAACTACGCACAAGCGTGCAATCGGATGTACTCCCTCTGGTTACCATCGGGCATGAGCAAGGTTAGACGACACGGCCGTCGTGCTGACATCACACTTGATCAGGCGGCCAAGAAGTACGGCGGAAGAAGCAACATCAGATAGCGAGGGAACCACTTGTCTCTTGCTGGAGATGACCGTGATCTCGGGGAACTTGTTAAGATCAAAGTCGGGACACTTTGTATCCCTGGATAGGTTTGCCTATTAAGCCGGTACTCGTTGGCATTGTTGTTTGCTTAGAGATAGAAGAAAAGCAGCTCCATAAATTTTCGTGCACGCGGAGACTGAGACCTATGGCCTCTGCCAGATGATATCAGCAAGAGGGCTTCCAGCGAGGGACTCCACCAGTCTCGCTGGCCTCGCACTCAGTAAGTCTTGTTCTTAGAGCTTGTATTATCACGGAGTGATCCTCATCGGACCACGAGCCAGGTGGCTAGGGGACATCACACAGGATCCCCGGCCACTGCTCCACTCACACATGCGATTACACTGAAACCTCCACGGCTTGGTAGGCCTCGCACTCAGTAAGTCTTGTTCTTAGAGCTTGTATTATCACGGAGTGATCCTCATCGGACCACGAGCCAGGTGGCTAGGGGACATCACACAGGATCCCCGGCCACTGCTCCACTCACACATGCGATTACACTGAAACCTCCACGGCTTGGTATCTTTTGGCTACAGACCCAAGCTCGTGCCTCGCTGAGAAAACCTCTGTTTATCCATCTAAGCACGCCTCCCATGTACTATATATACGATCCCAATACCTGAACCCAGGTCATTTACACGCTTTCAGCCTCATTCGACGCAGTACCATACCACATACGAGATGACGGTGACTTGAGAGCCGTGCTGTTGAGACGCCAGATCTGAGTTACAACCAAAGAAGCGTAAGGGGATGAGTACGTACAGTGCGCAAGGGTAAGGGCAACGGGAAGGGTACGGTACCACCAATATACTAAAAATTCTACGGTAATGTACACTACAATGCTACTGTTACTAATAATAATACACTAATGTACTACCTCTGCCAATTATGGTCCTACCAACAGTACTATTATACTAACATAATAGTATTATACTATGAATGTCGCCACAGTACTCCTGTTATCAGTTTTTCCCCTAACAGGAGGGCTGATAGCTGTTAATGCAGCCGATTCGCTCGGTTCCATGGTACAATTGAATCGGCAGCTCGTCGTGATCAATCGCTCAAGGATTCCGATTGTTTGCCGCTTTGTCACGAGGTCTTTTTTTCCAGCTGTACAGTAGTGTTGGCCCCTCACTACCTGCCCGTCACGTTGTTTTGGTCTCCCCATTGCGAATCATGAAACGTCTCTATGTATGCTGTGGTAGGGCACGCATTTTCTGAGGCATTCTCGTGCGAGGAGAGATTCACCCGACAAGTAATATCATCATCTATCCTCGAATATCTGACCTTATACGAACTACCAGGTAAACACTTTATACCAAGTATGTATGTGTATATCATTAGATGGTATAGAATTACTAACTGCAGTGTATTTTGAAAAAAAACAGAACTATACTTTCATCTCATTTCACAAGTGAAGAAAACAAGTACCTGGTATGGAAGAAGCCAAACTCGAACGTACCTTAATGTTTTTCTACGTTAAAAAAAGCTGTCTAGTGTTGGGGAAAAGACACCCTCTCCATGTAAGAAATCCACCGTGGACAAGCCTTCCAGTTTCTTGCTACGCCCCGAGTTTTGTTGAACCGTGTGCATATTGGTACAGAGAAATAAATGAAGTTTCTTATGACTAACAAAACATCAAAACGTCTTCCTATATATGTCTCTTCACACGCGAACCAAACAATGGAAATGCTCAAATCGCTCTCTACACCTTTATAATCGAAGTTGAAATTAGCGTTGTTTTCGCGTTCGCTCTCGGCGCTGTTGTTTGAGGTGTTGATATTTTCGTGCTGCTGGTTTAGTGTTGGTGCTCTGGTATATAAAAGCTGGAAATTGGTGATTGATGATTCGACCCTAATCAGCTTCTGATTCAACTCGTTCTCCACTCCCTCCGCCTCCACTTGCCAGGCCTAATCGTCGACGCGTGTGCAGTGGTCGCGTCACATGTGCTCGTCGTACATACGGGTCGTACGAATCGCCACATCCGGGCAATTGAGGTCCTTCTGCTTGCTGTGTCCCCGCCGACTCGACAACCAGTATGTAGTTGATGTGTTCCACAAGGCTCACACCCGTGTGTGCGACGTTGTGTTCGATGCACGTTTGTATATCTCTGGCGTTTAAACCAAGTAGGCACCGACGTCCAAGGAGTGGCAAAAACAAAACTAGAACTCAAACCTGGTTTGCTCGACAAACATGCCAGGATTTTGATTCTCTTACTTTTCCCCTCAGGCATTGGCAATGCGGTTTTCCCTCGCGTAGATACAGTTGCGATAGGTAAGACATTTTCGTCTGAAACGCAGATGCCCCCCCCCCCCCCCCCCCCCTCTTCTTGCAGAATGTGAACAAAATTTTCTTTTTGTGGGGACATTCATCCATGTACTGTAGCACATCACTAGGCGTATCGAATGGAGAAGTCATCGACATATTTTGGGGTCTGCCACATTGTTCAACATCTCCACTTGAAGTTGTTTAGGCCCACGTTATGCAGGGGGGGAGTCCCAGCCACCTGTAGAGACACGCGCAATGCTTTTCCCCCATAGATTGTGAACGAACCCGACGCCAACTGACGAGCACACACGGAGTCACCTGGCCGTCAATGCAGTACGATTTTGGTGCTTTTTGTCGACTCTCTGCACGCCTCTGGTTCACTCCCGGTTTGTTCCGCTCGAATTTGTTTCTAGCGTTCGACCTGTGGGCTACTACTGTTCGAAGATCCGATCCGTTGGTCACGGATGTACCCGTATTCCAACATGACCTCCATGCTTTGCATCTAAGTTTGTAGTTTCCTGGCGTTCTGGTCGCTCGTCACTGTTTTCTTAGTATCTGCCATCGCCTGGCAAATTCCGTCTACGACGCTTCCCTCCACAGCCTTGTCTACCGGTGCAACACACTCGGTGGCAACCAGAGGGTGTACATCCGATTGCACGCTTGCGCGTAGTTCCACCAGTGTTTCGGGGTCTAATCCGCGTCGAAATGTTTGTTTTTTTTCCCCATGTGTGCCAGTTCCTGTTAATGCTCTTCTTTAATGCAGTTTTTGCCACGTGGGCCTTAGGTACCGGCTACGATTTTCTTCCCTGTTTTTTCTACGTTGTTCAGATCGTTGTTGGAGCATGTTCTGCCTGTTCGTCTTGTCGTGCGACTTGAAACACGCCTTACTGAACTTCTCTCTAGCATGTCTTTTGTTGTCACCCTCGACGAACCTGCAGTCTTCATGCCCATAATATAATTTTAGGTGATTCCCATGGCGACCAGAATTTCGGAAAGAGTTGTCTTCCCCTCGATGTTGTACCGAATGGCTACACGCTCCACAAAGGTTAGCGGTTCCACAATAGTGTCAACCATGTTGTATTATTTAAAGATACATAAACAAGAAATTATGTACAATAGTGAATCCGAAGTCGAACTAGGCGTGCCTGTTGTACAAAGCGAAGAACTCGCTCGA
This sequence comes from Macrocystis pyrifera, assembly GCA_031763025.1. Classification (NCBI taxonomy): domain Eukaryota; class Phaeophyceae; order Laminariales; family Laminariaceae; genus Macrocystis; species Macrocystis pyrifera. Next base: position 7,749,966 of record JASSKH010000009.1, on the reverse strand, counting down.
GTCAAATGTGCAGCACAGGGCAAGGAAAAGGTAGGTCGAAAAACTGGAAGGAGGAGCTGAAGTAACGTCTACGAAGCATCGGGCGTCGACAGGAGCGGGGCGTCGCGTACAGCGGTTTAGGTTTATTTGGTCTTGGTGAGTGTATGCATTAAGGATGGTTCCATTACAGAAAACGGCAATCACGATATATGGAAGTACCTGGTAGCAGTTGTGTACATTTCGTACGCACATATATTTCGCCTGTGTTGTCTCAATCTACCGTAGTACCACTTAAAATGAATATTTCAGTAGCAACAAGTACCCGGGTATGTGGCAATATTTTTCCAGAATACATTTTGTTCATCTTGTGCACGGAACGTTGTGTTGTATTCAGCGGTTTCGGCTCACTTGACCTGGTGAATGACACTAGCGAAGGTACCGTGACCAACCGAACGGTCGACGTATTTAACATATCATCAGAGCAGATTCGTGTGCCTGCTGGAAGTATGTGTTTTGCCTTCAAGAAGAACTCCCCAAGAAACGGCTGATGACTCCCGTGTGAATATGAGTTCTATTACCTTTTTCTTCAGCTCGCTCATCAATTGATATCATACTCACTATCATGCATGATCTTTTCTCGCAACAGACTCACTCGATCCCGCTGGCTTCTCATCTCATGGGTCGATCACAGACGGCTTCAAGCTTCGTAACCAACACTTCTGACAAGAATGGGCAACCAAGCAAGAGGCAGCTATATACCTACTCCCGACGACCTCTTCGAATATATAGCTAACTGTTTGGTGGCAAGTTATTCTCCATATCACCACCTACCTGTCTGTTTCTCAACATTTTCCTGTGCGATAAAACCATCCAAGTTGTGTCCGATGACGACGCTTCGTTCCACTTCGTGTGTGAAACATCCTACAACCAATATGCATATCCTTCAAATGCAAGATCTACTGACGACGAACGACAAGCAAGTTTCAATGCACTACTGAACGTTTTCATCGGGCGAAGGGCCTCCTTCCTTCGTTCTCCATAGTGTCCACAATCCCAACGCCGAACCTCCCGACTATGACGGCAATATTACTCAAAACAAGGAGAGGGGGTTCTTCGCGTGGCCTGTACATTATTTTATCGAGTATGTTCGTACCAGATACTCAAGCAAACACGTTGGACTCATCACACGGAACTAAAACGAAAGCGTATGGTCGTTTCGAATTCAGTTTCGTGCGTGCGTGTGTGGATCAGTTGGGAGATACCGATTTTTGCGGGGCACGGTAAGGGGATAACTTGTGCACCGGATGTGGCGTCCCTCGACCTCGCCACGAGGCGCGGGAGCAACAGAAGAAATGGTGTTGTTGTTCATGTAATTGTAGTTGTGACTGCGATTGTGAGGTCCAGGAGGCCCTCATCCCTCTTCCCCGTGACCCTAGAAAAATATCAAAATATTTTTTTATGGACCTATTCTGGAAAGCACGAATCCCACCCCATATGCCCTTGGACAATATACAGCTGCATAAATCACACCAATCAGCCAATCACAATACATCAGACATTTGCGCGACTGTGACCAACTCCTAGGTTCTTACACACGGAACCTCAAAGTTACTCTAACATTTGCGCTGTATACGTTTACAGGTAGGAATCATCGCTGGGGGGGCATAACCTGTATCCATGCTGCGACCTCATAGATACCGTTGATACTCATCTGATATTTGTCGACCTCAAAACTACGCTTGGGGCCTAAAAAAACACAAATAATTGTGTATATCATCCTATCAGCTATGGTACGTGCGGCAGTCGTCAAAACCCATGACAAAAAACACATAAAAAACCTTCTTGTTGGATTCCGCTTCGCCAATGAAAATATGCTTGTATCTTGCCCTCAAAAGTGATCGCATCGGGCTCGTCCACCGGCGCAGCTAATGTGTCCTTCCCTAAGCTCCGTCTCCTCCAGCCTCCATTGCTCTAGTTTCTCTATTGTCAGTGCCTCTCTCCACCATCCGTGACTTGGCACACCTTGCCGGAGCGCTCAATTTTTGCTCTTCAGTATAGCCATCATTAGGCGGATCCTCCTCCAATGCGATGTGCGCAGGAAAACGGATGGTAGTCGTTTTCGTGTACCGAACAGCACCTACCCCGACCTACCCCATTCCCATGTACTACCTCGACTAGTCTGGGCGGCGGCGTCTTACTTTCACGTAGCCTGCTTATTCGTACGCTCCGGTACGTTTTTTCTCGCGCGCGGGAATATGCCCCTGCCGCATCCGAGTTGGTGGGCGTTGTGCCTGAAGGAGTTCCATGCTCTTTCCAACCAGCTCACGCTTTCAGTCTTCCGTGTGTGTAACACTCCGATTCTGCAGGGATGCGCTTCTGCATGCCCATGACGCTTTCCTCTCTCTCTTTCTCTCCCTGTCTCTCTTACTGGCCTAGTTGTTCCTATGCCGGCACGCGCGGGGTATCGATTCCCCATCCCGCGCTCGCCTATATGTTGCCCTCTTGGGGTAGCATCTCCGGTGACGCTTGGAGCGCGTTCCTAAGACATACCCACAGCCGACGTTTCTCGATAACATGGTTCGCCTCGGCCTGAGTCAGCTTACCCTGCCGCTGTCAATGCTGCCGCTCTCCCTCCTGCTGTTTCTGTTGCTGCTGGTATCACTGCCGCTATTGCTGTGGTTACTGTTGCAGCTGCTCACGCCACTGATGATGTTGGTATTGCTGCTATTGCTGCTGTACCGTTCCCGCCCGGGGTGCAGTTGCTGCCTCGGCTCTCGCTATCCAGAAATGTTTCCTCCTTCTCTGCCACTTCAAATGTCCAGTATGTGCATCCCGAGAATTTCCTCTCGCAATAATGCAAATGCTACATCTCGTCCGTCCATGAGAAATCTCCAATCCCTGGCACTAGCCCTCCCATGGAAATTGAACCAACCCGCGATAACCTCAACCTGAGCGTACTTGATCAGTCCGCTAGCGTGTCCAGCACTGTCTCTAGTGTGATGGGCTAGGTCAGGATGGGTCCATGCGAAGGAGCGCACGGTGACCAGACAATTAGCAAACATGTAGACATGAAGGAAAATACAGAACAGAAAATTATAGAAAAGCAGATTACGGAGCACCTCTCGGAAACATTCAAAATCTCCCTGGAAGAAGTACGCCTGGTGTCTCTACATTCTCAGACCGATAGTGTATACTACTGCGAAGTAGGAATCTTCTAGACCTCGTACAATCTAACTCTGTGTCTGCCTCGGGCTCTCAAATCATCAACTCACGCCGTTATAACAATTGAAGACGTTGCTTGTTCCCTGCTACGGATCTGGAAAGGTGAACGATATTTACTCCCCCAGCGAAGAAGAAAGCTGAATATAAATTCGCGGCAACGCGTTTGTATTTTTTGGCGTGCGATATTTCCCGGCCTGACACACTATGCGACGCATGATGAAGCTCGTATCTGTCAGACCTCCACCGTCCTTCCACTTGACACATCGATCAAGTTCGACAGTAGCCGCCCGCAGGAAATGCTGGTCTCGCGCATGTGACATGGTCGTCTTGCTCACTGAAAGAAAAAGTGAAAAGAACGGGAAAAATACCTCCGCGGCCGCCTTCCCAAAAATGCAATCCAGGTCTCCATACGCAGCTATGTAATGGATCTGGTATATGCTGGGGATGACGTTGATTCCAGGGGCCTGGGCGATCTCTCTAGGCGTCGCCACGGTCTTGTGTGTGCCACCGGTCGACCAGCAGCCGTTCGTCGACCCGTGCACAAGCAGAAAAAGAACATGCGTCTGAACACGAATCTCGTGATCTCCAAAGGACGGCGTCGCTACATGGGACCACGCAACCGTGGCGGCAGCTCGCGGCCAGCTGGGCTAAGAGGCGAAATCACCTAATTCGAAGGGTGAAAGCAAGATATAAGGCGTGTCGTGGTCGATATTGTTGTGCTGGTAGATAACCCAACCCGTAGAGTGAAGTGATCCCAGTGACAGCAGACTTGGCTCCATCTCTGTGGAGAGCCGCGCGTCAGCACCCAGGTCCACGCGCTCGGGGATCAGTCGAAAGGTGGTGAGTGGTACGACCCCGGATCAGTGCCACCCAGCCGCCAGCACACCCACGAGACCGCCCACCACACGAGGGAGCCGTCGATCGCGACGCCTCCAAGCACGATCAACCACGCAGCAGATATACCAGTAGTAGCTAACCGAGTGAACAGAGCGACGCCTGTGGCCCCGACCGCCAGCACGAGGAGCAGAGACAAATGGACAGGACCCCAGCAAGACACAACGTCGCCTTGAGCAAGTTAGTCGGCGAGGGCGACGAGTAGATGGACAACTGTGAGAAGACCACCCTTCTCAGTTGCGAGCGTATTTGGGCGCAATCGTCGTGCAGCAGGGCGATGGCCAAGGCCGGGCCGCCCACGCAGTGCCCATGAATGTTGACATGCAGATCGTTGACGTCGCCATGGTGTCATCACGCAAAGTGCGCGCACGCATCGGCCACCTTGGCCGGCACGTCCTTTATCGCGATGCTATCCACGTCGAAGGTGTCGCTCTGGATGCTGACGACCTCAGGCACGGCAGGTGACATGCACGGCTCGGGAATAAAGACGTCGAGACCGTACGCGGTCAGGCGCTCCACGAGATTGACGTCGACAGTGACGAGTGAGACTATCTCGGATGACACCCCTGTGCCGTGCGACAGACCAATGGGGTCGGACCTTGTCGGCGACCTCGCGTTGGTGCTGGGGTGGACCTGCATGGGCTGGAAGAGGCCGTCCGTGGGTAGTGCATTCTCATAGCCGCTAGTGCATGCGCCACGCCTGCGTTGCGAAGATGCTGAATAAGGCAACAAGCTCTGTCTAGGTGGAGCGACGAGCGAGCTCACCCACGCGCCACGCACGCAGCGCCCCATCTGGGCCAAGAGATCGGTGAGGCGGATGCCCAGGGTGCCTCCCCACTCCTGCGCGGTGTTCGCCTGGCTGGTGATGGTAACGTTGAGGGTGGTGGGGCCGGCCCAGAGGTTCAGGGGCAGAAACCTGCTGTAGAGGCGCCGCTACACCGCCTTGTAGCCGAAAACAATGTATCTATGGATAGCTGTCGAACAGTAGAGGCAGAAGACGCTGTCAGCATACTGGTGGGATGATTAGCATGACTTCGATAAATGACACACGATAACGGCGATGAACAAGGGTGACCAGATACATTTTGGCTAATAGCGTACTGCTTGTTAACGCGACTGAGGCTGCAGTACCAGGTCATGCTGCATCCAACAACACCGCTGACATAAAAACACGAGGCGGGGGCAGGGGGGGTCTGCCGACCCGTAGCAAGACGCAATAAACGGTTGGGCGCTACGGTGTGCGCTAAGGGTTTGTCGCCTGGCTTCTATTAATAGTTGCCTTCTGTACATCGTTCCGGAGAATTATATCGAGTGCATCTGTCAATTAACCACCGACGATAGACTCTCTTGGACAAATATTGATGTTGCTCTAGGACAGCATTCGTGCAGTTGGAAACATGTTGAGCAGGCTTGGTTGACGGCAACATTCACCTAAGTTCACGCTAGATGTTTGCAAGATCGAGCTTGCGCAGTACTACTGTGCTGTCACCTTTCATCTGTTGTGGTAAACTTGATATAGGCACTGATTGGATAACATTCTCTAGGTACACATTATCACTTCGTCCGCTGTGGTCACCATGACGATACTGTACACCATGCACCTCCCCACCACAGCCGACTCGTGTAGCTCAAACAGCCTAAAGTCGCCGCTGCTCGCGGTGGGGCAGGGCTGGCCCCACGACACCGTGCCGCTGAGTGTTGTCGGAGTAGCGGGGTCGGCCGTTACGTTCGCGAGGCTCTTGAACGTCAGCACCAGTACAAAGCTCAATTCGGTCTCGACATCGATGTCGATGTCGCTGCTCGCCGTACATTACACGCTGCCGACCATGCTCTCCGTGAAGGTGAGCATGGTGCACGCTTCTGTGAGGCGAGGTTCGACACGCCCGGCCGGTTTGCGCCGAAGTTGCACCCGCAGCACCACCTGCATTCGACGAGATACATATTTCTAACATTTTCATGAACGAGAGGCGCCGGCAGCAACGTTTGCATCGGTCAATAGCGGACGTGCAACGTTGGCATGATACGTTTTTGTCAGGTGGCACTGTCTACCACATCGTAATTGCTCCCAATATGCAGCAAAGGCTCTTCCCCGAGCCTATTTGTTTCTTTGCCGGTGGATTTGCTTGTATGCTTCACTGGGCACGTCAGACGTAGTACGCACAAACAATGCGCTCTGGAGTACGCACCTGCTTTGTTGCAGTATTTGCAACATGTTCCTGCCGAATTATTGATGCCACCAAACAATAATAATAGTGTAACGTGACACCGATCGCACACGCATTGCGTGTCATGGAACACACCTGATCTTCGTCAAGCGTGAGATTGGGTTGCTAACGTAAGATCGGGCTCGCTAGCGGCCCTGCTCATGCAACGTTCGGCCAGTGCCGTGATGGTCGGCAGGGGATCGACACCAAGACTGGTTGGCACGATAGAGCCATGCACACACAGTAGAGGCCCGCGTGCACATCGGTGCCGTTTACGGCGTCTGCATCACAAACTTGTCCGGAATACTTTACCACGCCGTCATTTCTGTTTCGAGCACATGATAGTTGTTTGAATGCAGCAACAACGGAAGCAGCAGCCTGAGTCTAATCTGAAGCATGCTTGCTCGCGTACGGTAACCATGAGCCATCGGTGTGTTCGTTGCTTTGAACGCTGCATCGGCTGCCAGTGTCACACACGGCGCATACCAAGTTCCAATCCGTCTGCAATATAGAGTGAAACACAATCGAAGAGTAACAACACCTACTACACTCTAACCACTTGAACACACACGTTGCAGGAATTTTGGCAGTTTACGGGTGGTATTTCGAGGAGAGATTTCAGCGCGAAGCAACTTTTGAAACCGTCGCTGGGGACCTACCTGTTGTTTCCCATGCAGTTTCCGCCAAGGGAGTGGACGGATAAACCCCGTTGTAGCGCGTGCTTTGCTGGGTTGCTTACAAAGACGTCCTCCTCGAGCGCTTCACCCAGCCGTTAGAGCATCGCCGCAAAGTGCGCCTAGGCAGGGTTCTGTGATGCGTTGTGCCAACTCAACTCCAGGTGCTTGTCGCCATCGTTGTCACGCTCGGGGGACATTGTGCCGGTCGTTCTGGTGTCGTCGTGAGACATGACCGGAAACGTCGAGATGTGGTCGCTGGGACCGCGTCGCACGCGTGGCAGCCGGCGCCGCGCCGGTTCATACAAGCGGTCTGGATGCCGGATGGAGTGGTACTGAGGGCTGTGCTCCACCACTTTGATGAAGGTACTGCCCCTGGCGGCGATGTTGGACACGCCCCGCAACACGCCGGGTACGCTGGCGACGAAGCTAGACACGTCGCGTAACACTCCGAGTACGATGTAGTCTTCCACCACGGAGTCATTTTTCTCGCTGAGATCCTTGCCAAGGTCCTCGATATCTACGACTTTGGTGACGCTGGTGAAGCAGAACCCTTCAGCAAAGTTGTTGTCTTGCGCCGCGTTGGCACTGGCGTTATTGCCAAAGATGGAAACCTGGGTTTCTATGCACGCCAGCATGACACACAAGTAGTTGCTGAATTCGATACGCCACCCAGTGTTGTTGCGTCGCCTATCTTGATCCCAATTCAGGAAGAGACAGTTGAGTGTGATGGATCGAATGTGGAGCAACGGTGTGTCAAGCGGAATGACTCAGTAGTACCTCGATAACGCGCATCAATTGTTCATTAAGGGACATGTGCATCAATCCGCTCACGTTATGCACCTGTCTTGAGCACTTCAAGTACCTTTCATGCGCTTTCGCTTGGATAATTAACGCCTCCAACAGCGAGGCAGTGACATTATTGCAGTATTAGAGTAGGGATTGGCTTTAGACCAAGCGGTCACATAATGCGGCCGGGTGCAGGATCTTGGACGGTTGGTGCAACAGTGTAAGTATATAAGGGGGTTGTGTTACTCATGCTCTTTATTGTACATATTGTTTATACTGTGGCAACGGTACTGCGCGTACTGAGTACCACTCGACAACGAAGTAACGGTGTTTCAATGCACGACTTGATAAGTCAATTACGTCACACCCAAAAAAACTTACGCTCGTCAGTATCATTGGGATTTCAAATGTTTTGATCGTCTCAATCGACTTCTGAGCCTCAACATGAGGCCGCTCCCGCAAAGTGCTTCAACACTTCGGCTCCCGCAAAGTGCTTCAACACTTCGTCGCGGAGAAATTAAGGTATACCGCAAGCATCATCAGTCCCATTGATTCCCTTATCGATGGCTCTGATTCACTTTGCCCAGGTTGGAGCGGTTACGCTGAACAGCGCAAGTACGTGCGTCATCAGGGACCACTGACGAAAAGTTTGCAAATCGTACATGTGATGCCCGTGGCGGCGCCAAGCGAGTCACCGTTGCCGCTGTAGTTGTCGTTCGCCCTCTCCGACAAGGGTAGCTTGCCTGATGACCGTAGAAGGATTTTGGTGGACCCAAGCGATCGTGCTCCAAGCACCACTCTAACAGCATATACACATACAGTACCACCGAACAATACTCATAAACGGGCGGGTAGGTAAGTTCCAGACAAAATATGCTACGTTAATATTTCAGTGGCAATCAAGCCTGCGATTGTTGCACACATTGCTCCTGCAGTCACGCTACATGAGACGCTTGCCAGGCACGGTGTGGTTTGCCATACTCTACGCACGCGACATACACGTACGCACACACGCATGCACGCACGCACGAAAGAACGCTGCAACGCGCACACATGCACACAAAATACGCAGCTGCAACTTGATTACATTCAGCTGCTGTGGCGGCACCATTACCCGGTGGACGCGCAAATCGGATATGATTGGAAGTACCGACTGGTGGCCTTTATCACGATAGTCAAATATGATAGTCAAACATTTTCATGAAAAGAGCATATAGCAGCTTACTTGTCAGCCAGCACAAAGCGATTGCCCGCAGCCCTCCAGATGTTAGGCTCGGCCAGCGTGTCGATGGGCTTGTAGTACACCACGTAGCGATGGGTGCCTTCAGCGCGCTTAGATGCCTTCTCCACATGCGTGACCATCATGTCGGTGGAGATGCCTGCTCCATGCGCAAACGCGTTGGCAATGTAGTTGGTATTGACTGTGTTCTTGGCGCCAGTGCTACAGCCCGAGCAGCAGTTACAGCATAGGCTGCACGGCGGCTGCACGTAGCTGGTCTTCGTGTGCATGCCGAACCGCGAAGCTCACCGCGATGCCGTTATTTTCCCAAGTCGAACTTGGTGATGGCCCTCGTTTCTCACAAGTGCGGTTGCATATTTGGGAGCTTCCATATTGGTGACCTGCCGCCAGTTGTCGGTATAGGTGGCAGCACCGATCTCCTCCCGTGCCCTGTTGAACTGATCCATGGGGCACCCAGCGTTTTTCGTTCGCCTTGAAGTCTTGAAGGACGACTTGGGGCCAGCGGTCGAAGTTGTAGATCTTCTGGTCGGCCTCCACGATGACGTTTGCGCTCATAAGTGACGTACCGCCGGGTCCATATCCCTTCATGACAACGACGTCGTGGAAGGCGCGTATGTCCATGAGCGCGAGGCAGGACTCCGCTTCGATGGGCGTACGGGAATTGGTCACACCTCCAGGGCCGTTCTAGTGGTGCAGTGTCACGTGAACATGTTCCAGCGCGGCATCAGCCGTCTCAGGAAACGAGGCTGAAAGCAGCTCGCGGCCATGCTCAAACACCGCGACCCTCAAAGAACGCCGCGAACCACCAGCCCCCGGTTTCTTGGTCGGTTGAGCAAAGCGCCGAGCTGCGCAGCCCGCGCCTGAGTCCGCGTACGGAAGATAATACACAAATTATTAACAATATCAGAACGATAACCCATTTAGGCTGGCCATACGAGTTGATCCCAAGCAAAAGCAAAAAATACAACATTTACCAAGCAGGCTAATTTTATACGTCGCGGGACAGCTTTCGCGGACTTTAATTGAGCGCCGCGCAATGTATATAATACCCGTGTTCTGGCAGGTACTTGAGCAGTGTATAGTTATTCCCATCGACTAGAGCCAACTCTTATGATAACCCTCGGCAGACATCGATCGACAAAACCAATGACACCGTGACGAAATCTCAACGGAATGCGCTGGTTAAGGTCTCCGACCTAGCCTAGTGTCACAGTGCTCACACCTCGGTCGGTGATATGTGGCGTGGGCTGACCAGGCGTCTGATAAAAAAAAACATTTTAGCACTAGTCTGTACAAGACCGACGACAAAAAATCTAGACCCCTCTCCGATGGCAAACAATGGACCCTTTTTCAGGTCTGACATCGATCGACAAACCCAACGATTACGTCACGACCTCTGAATGAAGCGCGCTGGTTAGAGGCTCCGACTCACACTAGTTTCACAGTTCTCACACCTCGGTCGGTGATATGTGGCGTGGGTGGGCCAGGCGTCTACTAAAAACATATTCGGCAGCTGGTGTGTAGAAAACAGACGACAAAAACTCTCGATTCTTCTCCGTTGGCATGACACAGAACTTTTTGAAAGTTTTGACGAAGAACAAAGGACGCCGCGGCCAACCTCTCGCCCCCTAGACCACGGATTCCAATTATACCTCCCAGGCCATAATTTGCACTCGATGGCCTTGCCCGGTACCAAGCTCGTTGACGGTGGGTGAATTATATCTCGAGATCGAAGGTCAATCGTCGCGTGACTGTGGGTGTGCGAGCTGTGCCTTTTTTCTTCTCGGTTTTGTGCGGCGTGATTTCACGTGGTTCCCGTGGTTCCCGGTAGTACCGTGATTTTAGTGGAAGATGGCTCCCGTCGTTTGCGTTACTTCAGCCATTTGATTGGAAGGTAGCTGGCCTCAACTGCCCCGTGTTCTTTAAAACTTGCCGTGTATCAAACGGTTATGAATGACACTACATATCAAAATACCAGAATGTGCGGTTGGAACAAACGAAAAAGCAATATGTCGTTCTTTTTGTTCGCCGATGGGTTAAGGTTAGGCGTGCATTGAGCTATTTTCGTCGATATATTCATCTCCCCGCAATGGTTTATCTCGACACCAGCGGATGAAAAAGGAAGCGACCAGCCTCGGCGTTCTTTTTTGGTTCAATGTGCAATGGTTCGATTGCTGTAATAATTCTTGAACCCCATGAAGCAATTGCTATACGTTGAGTGGAAATTTACACATTAGATCAGTGTTGTATGTCGTTTGCTGCATGGGTTTCAAAATTTCAAATGTAGAAATACTCCAAATCGTTCCGAGTAAAAACCTAAACAGTTTCTATATGGCTCTTTCATGTTTTCGATCATGGAAATCCTTGTGTAACAAGCTGAAATCGCATGGCCTATCAGGCCAAAGCCATTACGGTATAGAGCAGACAGTGAACGTGAAGAGCTACTGGCGACCATGGACGAGAAACAAGGCACGCGCATCACGGTTATAGTAAGATGTTGATTCTCTAGCATTTGTAGCGGTTGCCGCAACGTGTGGCGCACCAAGTATCATTTTCCGCCAGGAAGCCATAAGTACAAAACGTTGCTTACAGCGCATGATCTCAGCTCCCTGGGCGCGCCTATACGGCCGTTCACGCGACTAGAACGTACGCATAGGCATCCTATTCTATGAGTATTCGTACGCTAAACCGCGAAGCGCACGGTGAAAAGAATCTGTGTGGATGGATATCTCTATATTTTCCACCGAAATGGCTGGAAGCTTCACACGATCCAACGCTGAGGGTATAGGCAGCAGGCTGCGAAGTTAGTGTGGAGTGTGGAGTGCGAAACCACCGCCATGGACTGCGCGCCAGAGACAGTGTGGCAAGGGCGTTATTGGTGCCCTGGGCGCATGCGGTGCAGTAATGGTGCACTGTACGCACGGATTGCTGTTGTTATATACTGCGTCGAAGCTATTGATCGCTTTTACTTCCGGTTCGTCTTGAAGCCACAACGACACCGAAGACCGTTTCGAAGGCCGACGGGGGGGGGGGGGGTGCCCCCATCCAAGGCAGAAAAGGGTTACAAAAGGCGAAAATTAGATAGTGCCTACCGTGCACTGGATATTAAAACTTGAGAAAATGACTATTAGTAGTTGAGAAAAAAAACGTCTAAGCGGCTAACTTCTGCAATTCGAAAAATAATTTACATCTGATAAGTTCAAAAACTATGCACTCTTCAATAGCAACCGAACGCACTTACACTTGAAAAATTCGAACGAGTACAGCCGGAGTTACAGCAAAAACAATACATTTACCGCGGATTCTATATTTTTCGCTTCGAAAGATTGTTTTTGCCGTACCTTCGGCTACACTGGTTCGATTCTATTAAAAGTACCTGGTGCGTGTTTTCGGTCGTTGTTAAGAAGTGCATAGTTTTTGAGCCTGTCAGACTTGAATTATTTTAGGAATTGAAGAAGTTAGCCACTTAGACGTTTTCTCAACTACTTGTCATTTGTTCAAGTTATAAATCCAGTGTTGGTTCTCTGCGTCCCGGGATACAGTTGGTCGTCGTTGCGTTTATTATTTATTCAAGAGTTTTTGTCATTCGTAGTGTGCAGAAATTTCCACTTGATTTATAGAATCGTGTGTGTGTGGGCTTCGCAATGCAGGTAAGACATTTTCATGTTATGTGTGCGATGGTTTGTTACGGTATCCCTTCCCTCTTTGGCGAAATCAACTAGCATACTCGTACTCAGCAGCAGACTAATGGGTACAACAACGTAATGCGGGTATCCTAAAATGTCATGTTTTTCGCCTATACCCCCCCCGAACCTCAACGCACCGACCTCGGAAACCAATCAACTCTTCGTCCGCAAAGTATCGATGCAAGGCTACAGCTGTGTAGGCACCTTGTTATGGAACTTTAATATTTGTCACATAATCAGTTGAAGGAGCAATTGAAAACCTACTAAAATAGGTCCAAATTGAGGTTCCGAATACATGTATACCTGCTAACTAAAGCGTTATTTAGGGTCTGCGGATGCGGACGCCAGTATGTCGTTCGCTTGTTTGCTTGTTTGAGTATCTAATCCAGGCCCTCTACTATGCCAACCAGCACATGTGCTGGATGCCTCTCGGCAACTATAGTCGATACTTCGAAGGTCCTTTCCCTCGGTTTCGAGCTTTGGGCGAGGTATCGCGTTTCAAAGTCAGAATTGCTGACATCCACCTCCTGTTTCCATACACATTGGTAAGCGAAGTTGAAAATTGCAGCTCGACTCATAGCTGTACTGGTTGAGACGCCAGTGCCGCTGACACGTATGAAAACGAGCCGGTTAGATGTTTGCCATTGTATCTTGCTGCTCGTAGAACTCACGTGATACCTTTATTTGATTCGTAAATGTGGACTGGAAACACTACTTACGAGTACGATTTCGTGTGAAGCGTCTTCTGACCCTTCCCACGACGAGGCATATTTTCACGGAATCGTCATTGGAAAATTCTCCCGGCTCACGAAACAAATCCGTGTGCCACCGGCGACGCATACAGCCAATCAACTTCCTACCAATGTCAATCTAGTACTGTTTTAGTGGGGAGAGCCTTTTGACCCGTTTCACGGAATGCTCGTTTGACACCTCTCACGACTCACGAAAAATCCGTGCGCCACCGGGGGCGCAAATCACGATGCATCTAATACCGACGCCAATCCAGTGTAGTACCGCTTCAGTGCGGAGCGTCTTTTGACTCCTCTCACGGCGCAGCATAGTTTCAAGGACTTATCGTTGGACCGTTCGACACCTTTTCCGGCTCACGAAAAATCCCTCCCAGGGGAGCTTATTGGACATGCACCTATATACTACCGACGGCAATCTTGTACCGTTGGTACGTACCAAATATATATATATATATTCTGCAACTTAAAGTTCTCGATCACTATCAGACATATACTACAAAGATACATGGTATAGGCCGAACACGTTCAAGGGGGGCTCGGACGTGGTGGGGGCATCCCCGCTGCTGCTCCACGTTTTCGCGCAATTGGTGACATGTGTAGGTGTGGTAGACTAAGCTGAGGCCGCAAATAACAACGGTTCTTCAGAGGGGTGCGCTTCATTTTGTTGTGGTTGAAGGTATGTTAACGAAATATTGTAGTCGGAAGGACAACGTTCTTAGTACTTACTAGCGGTCGGCAGGAGGCGAAGTCGATGATCGTGTATCGACCCCCGATAAAAGTAATGCACAAAAATGTCAGGTGGCATATCCAGTGGATTTCCAGCTATATAATTACCAACGACGCGCACGAAACAACTGTCTCCGCCACATTGAGAGTTTCGTTATCATCCAATTGTGCGTGCGACGTCCACCCACGACACAGCACGGGTGCTGTCCCTTCTCACCCCTATAGTAAATAAACCTGTGACTGCATTCATACTGTACAACTACTACTTCTGCTGGTAGTCATTATACCACTATTTACAAGGTATAGCACTGATATTCCTCATACCAGTACTACTACGATAACTGAGCCACCAGCATACTACTACATTGTTTGCGACGCTTCCAGCTGCCCGCTGCTGCTTGCCTCGATAAAATGTCCCGCGTGGGCTCACGACCCCCCTTCGGTGGATCCTAGCAGGCTAAATTACAGCTTTCTCATGCCATACACATCATGCAATACTTTTGTACCTAGTAAATATTTTGCGTACGTTTCTCTAAAGCCGATGAGTTGTTATCGGTTGTCGTATGTACTGATAACCCATAAACAGAGATATTTCGTTTAGTACCGGTTCTATGGATTTCTGAATTCTTGCTCGTGCGGTGCTCGCGCCTTGGGAAAAACGTTCATGTTTCGAAACAGGCCAGCATGCCGACGTCCTGACATTTTAGCGTAGATCTGTGCTTAGGCCACCCGCACTGGCCAATTCAGCAGGCCAGCGGGCAGGCCCTTACCGGGTGCGATCGAGGAAGGCGGGACAGTAGCTGAACACGCAAACCTACAGGTCCACTCGCGTCGATGAATGGGCCTCGAAGCGCGCAGAGGACTCGAAGTTCCTACGCTTCCACGAGACGCATTTAGGCCTCATATTGTGTTTTGGTACAAGACGCTTCGCTCCGCGGGCGGCGTTTGCAGCCCGCTACGCTCGCTTACAAGAGAGAGAAAAAAGCGCGTGAAGCGAACAGAGATTTATACGATTGTAGATGCAAGCTGGTCACTCGCAAAAGCGAAGGGCTCCTGCGAGATTGGCGTTTTCTATTTTGTTTAGGCCGGGCAGTTCGATGTCTTCGTTCATATTCTACAGTCACACCACACCATATGCTGCATCAATCCAGCGGATGGGTCAAGGAAAAGGCTGTAGAGATAAAGCTAAATGTATTTCGAACGCAAACTACGTTGTCAGCATGCGGAATTCGACGAAAACAAAGTGGACCGATTCGTACAATATGCATGTGTGCGCATGCCGTTCGTCCCTGTTCGGGCGTAGTATTGCCGCTGCATGATTTGTTTTTAGGCATTTACGTACTTCATTACATGACGCAGATCAGCGCAGCGATCCCAGTGCTGATACCCATATAGCTACCGGGCTGAAAGCTGCCACTGAAACCCCAAGAAGAGTTTTCAGAGCTTCGAAACTACGTTGCATAATAATGCTTGTTCATCACGCACCATAATTAACTCAGTCCACACGGGGGTACCAGGCCAAATTCAGTGTTTACAAAAAACGGACGTGCATGTGAGCGGTGTTGGGAACGATCAGCGGCACACGTACCGCGGAAATAGGCCGTGACCTGTAACAGCGGCTTCATCTCACAATTAGCGCAGCGCGCTCAGCAAGTAATGGGTGAGAACAAATGAGAATGAACCGAAACTGCCGACAATGCAAACCACCAGTGCGCTCACCGTATCCAGAGCCGATCACAGTGACATCTTAATGAGGTGCCAGATCGCCGGTGCTGCTGAGTTTTAAGATCCATCCCCTATCTCCTCTCCCAATGCGAAGCTTCTCCTCTGCCTGCCCCCGAGCCTCCCTGCTCCTCTTGTTGATATGACTGGAAAGGAGACAAACGAACAGTAGCGCAAGCGCCGCGATTACGCGCAGCTGCGCCGTGGCCGCTACCGCTGCCGACTCGTCGAGGATCCAACGTTTGATCACACCCGCTGCTCAGGCACTTTCCTCTTGAGCCCGGCCCAGCCCTGCTAGGGGAGGGTTCTTCGCCAGATCCATCATGGGAAACAGGTGCTGGAGCAGGAGGAGCACCCATATTGGCCCAAGGCGCTCTTATTATTTTTTTTCGAGCATTTCTGTGTTCTCTTCTGTGTGGTTTGACCGTGTCACCCGTTTACCTTTGTCCTTCGCCGATCTGTCGCCTTAGCCGCTGATTCGGTAGTTTTCCTGTGTGAACCCTGCTGCGGAGCAATGAACTACGGCAGTACATCCCACAGCAGTGAGCAGCAGGGTAGGCCTAAGCTACGTGAGCTGTGGCGCTGAGAAAGAACAATCAGCGGTAACTCTCTAAAACAGCAACCATTCACATAAAAGAGGAGGCTGGTTACGATAACAAACATATCACACAAAATTCGGACCTTCAGGTAATGAATACGCTGAATAAACCGACACTTATTAGTATATCTACGGGGTCGCAGCAACGAGGGGACCACACCAGCGAACCACGTTTAGGCGTGCGAGACGTAGCTAACGGCAGGTGATAAGTACTCGGATTCCTTGGGGAGTCGTTACTCAGTAGGAGGTTGAGCTGCCGTACACCGGATAATACTACATAAAATCTGGATGGAATATAGTTGTATTTTACGCCTTCAATCGGTCAATACGTCTAAGCGCCCAACACTAGAAAAGAGACGTTGTTCTGATCGTATCGACAAGAAGAGAAACTAGACAGTGACACTCGTTTTTTGGCAAGTGGTGAGGGTCTGAACCAAAGACAGTGCTAGAGCTACGTATTGAGCGAAACTGGAAACCTAACGAGGAGGAAACATTGCTCTTCCGAGAAATGGTTTTTGCGCCATGGGTTGTCTGCTGCTCACTGACGGCCAGGCGTAAAAACATCTATCCTGCTCGATGCATAACTATCATTGGTCAAAAGCGAGCACCCCTGCCGTCAGGTGCGTCGTTTCCCGCACTAGGTCTTCCATACCGCCCTGTACTCGCTGCCGCGGGGAAGCCGCAAATCCTGTCTTGGGCGTTCCGGAACCTACTGTAGCATCATTCCGCGACGGCGAAGCTCCCGTCAATCGCCATTATTGCACTGCGTCCGACATGACGGCGCCCGCAAGTTGTATACACTCTTACAACCGCTCGGCTCAAACCGTCGGCGCCCGCGAAAGCCGTTCCAGTCGCGGCCTGACAACAGTGTGGTACTTCTATCCAAGCGACCCTCTGTTGTTCTTCGACGCCCGTCACTGTAACACCCCTCCAGATAGAAGCCTGGGAACTTCGACGTCAATTTGGCATCCGTAATTATGTACCACTATCGACGGTGCTGACCTTGAACGGTAGCGAGAAGAATGGAACGTATTGCCCTTGCACGTTCCCCGACGAGTAAGCGCCGACCGGCGTAAGATACTCCTCTCACCGCGTCACCACATCGTGCAGCACATCGCCACGACGCACTCCCCTCACCGATCCATCTAATTGCGACGAACCTCCTACAACAGGTCATGAACCCCTTTTCCACCCCCTCAACCGACGTATGACCACGAGGGCGGTCGGCGGGCTCATGGCGGAGTTATTTTCCTGCCCACTGACACCAGTGAGTGGCCACCTTGGCCCTGACCTCACCCCCTGCAATGCTAGTGACCAATAGCGACACGGCAAACCTTGACAACGTAGGAGGCGTTCTAGCCACAGCCGTGGAATGATTGAACTTTGACGCTCAGGCAGAGATGAACCTGCTGGACCGATCCACCACCACCAGCAGACGCGCGTTCGCGATTCGATAATCGTTTTCAGGCACTTCCCATGCATGCTCCAGCCACCAGGTATCAGGGCTACTCTGTTGGTCCCTTCTTCGCTCATTCCCTCCACGCCTTCACCAAAGCACTTACTCGACGGTCGGCCGGACCACCCACGGTATGTTGTGAAGCCCGCCCGCTACACAATCTACCGAACAGGCAGAAGCTGCCTTGGAGCCACGAATCCTGTCTTACTTCCCCTCCAACGTCGTTGCGGCAGCGCTTGTGAGCGGTGCCCCGGCGGCTGCCACCACTTACAGCACCAGCCGTCACCGCGATCAAGGCCGCCTTTGTGGCTGCTACGGGCACGGCTGCGGCTATGAAGACGGTGTCACTCGGTCTCTGTGACCCCGGCGGCTGTACCTTCTGCCCTAGTGGCACGGCAACGGCCACGAGGACATGGTGCGGCCGCTCGGATGAAACCAATTGCCGCGAAAAGTAGGTATCACCAGGCCACATCAGCAGCACCATAACTAATACGCCCATGAGCCTCCTGCAGAGCCATGTGCCGCAAGGATGCGGGTCATCGCACGGATCGGAGTTATCGCACAAGGATTCATTACAAAAAGCAAGAGAGAAATGGTTTGGTATGATTTCCGCACAAGCATCGAAGTAATCGTACACCGGCGCGGTAACCGCCCGAAAAACACGCATTTCGGGCGTGAGGTTGTGTGCGTCCGCGCGTGGCTCGGGGGGCACTAAATGAGCTGCAACCGCTTGTCGCAATGTCTTGATATTGCGGTTTTTGCGTTGAGGCTCCGCTACATGGCGCGATGGCGGTGTGTATGCGGGCAAACCTCCGCAGCCGCGCTCCAGGCTCGTACCGCTGGGCATTAGTTCGCGCCTTTCGTTGCATTATGTGGCTTTAGACCCTTGTTTGTTGCAGGTGATCAGAGGTTGAAACTTCGACCGAAGGTGAATGAGCGTACTTGGGTTCTGGTATCCCCCATTTATACTATCCGTAGCACATGTTTCTGTTTGGAAGCATGGTGGCACGACAGGCTGTTTGCCGTAGGCATGCTCCAACAGTCGGTGGCGTCCAAACTTACGGATCGGGGACCGATCCAACTACAGTACGACGAAACGTTTCAGGCCGAGCCAACAAAGCGACTTTGCCTGGCACCGCCACGGGCTACGACCATAGTTTCGAGCACACTGTCGTCGCCAACCCTCGGAGTATCGCGGTTTTAGGGTTGGAGAGGATAAGGCTGGAGAACGTTTACGATGTTTATTTCCTTCGCTGTCCACCCTTGCCTCGCACGCCTCCATACTCACCCGCCATTGAAAAACCGCCACATCACGATAGCACCGTATTGGTCCTGTTCTCAGTCCCTGTTATGAGGTGTGCCCTTCGAATCGAAGGTCGTCTGTGCCCGGTATCGTCGTCGGTCCTCTGTATCTCTCTGATTATATGGTATGTCCCGATCTACATCTCCATACGAGTATCCGTGCACATTTTCGATTCTGAGATGGTACCGGGGAGTGTTCCACACCAGCAATCTGAATACTGCACAACGTTTACACTGGGTGAACAGCGATGCATTATCCATTGGCTATATCCTTAACACGGCAGCTCTCGTCCTCAATGCTGCTACTAACAGTAACTACATGCACTGAGCGTTGACTACGAATGTATAGACTACCCAGCTTACACTTAACACCTCCTCTCAACGTTAGTGCTAACAAATGCACTGGTCATGACTACGTAGCGATAACCAGTATTCGACAGAATTGACTGAAACTTGACTACAGCAGAGACGCTAGTGAACACCAGCACTTGCTCGACACGA
Source organism: Macrocystis pyrifera (assembly GCA_031763025.1). Classification (NCBI taxonomy): domain Eukaryota; class Phaeophyceae; order Laminariales; family Laminariaceae; genus Macrocystis; species Macrocystis pyrifera. The sequence continues at coordinate 7,730,224 of JASSKH010000009.1, read as the reverse complement.
TAGAAACTTAACGGAAGTGCTGATCATGGCTAGCGATTACCAGCACTCAAGGTAAGTCGTAAACACTTGACTAAAGCGCAATTACCCCTGGCTAACAATCAAACACTTGTTGGAACGAACATCATTTACGAAAACACTGATAATTCAGTGGCAAACCATTTTACTGATCATGCACCATCTTCTTTACACGCAGCAACACCATGCTGTTGTCACGAATAACCGAAGTACATCATTATTTCACAGGCACGCGAGTAAGAGCAAGGAGCGCAATGCAACTGTGATTTGTCTTGCCACCTTTCACTCACGTAGACAACTCTCACTCATAGATGGCACACGGAGCTCTGACGGCAGCAACCTTCCTCGCGTTCACACTCAACCCTGTCAGTCTCAACTCATAGGAAACACCTGTTACCGTGTGGCCCTATATCCTAGAATGTTGAGGACATCGAAACTCCGTTGAATATATGCACAGTGGCTGGACCCTGCTTCCTGTGACAACATCTATCGTGGAATGCAGAATCAGTTTCGAGTACGATCCAATCGGCCCGCACTGGAACTAATCACACCAAATACATTTCGTATTGTCAAGGCAAAGTAGAAAGGCCTCCCTGTTATCACTACGGATCGATACGTATCAAGTGCTTCGTTGCACACGGTACTTGGTGCACTTCTTCTTCTGGCTGAAGGTGTTTTCGCACGCTTTTGCTGCACCGCAGTGTGCGCCCATGAACACATATATATTAAAATATATTGCCCCCTCGTCAGCCTACAATGACGTGATACGACGAGGAGGAAAGAACCGAACACATTTACGTGCGCGCACACACAAACGCGTCCACAGATATATCGTACCCTGCCGTAGGCAGCGATGGACAGTGCACAAACACCGATGGACCACACACAAGCGGACGTTCCCCCCACAATGGGATGCACAGGTCATATCGACGCAGCTTTAACAGCGTCTTGTAACGTAGTGTCCAACGCGCCCCCAAATCAGTGGACGCATTCTGCTACTCCCGGTGCGCCGAGGGTTCCCCCTGATCCACCATCATGCAAAACTGAACGGCACATGTGGGCTATGTATAGTACTATCGAACGCAACTGGCTCTATGGGGAACCCTCAGGCCCGTAACGTTGATCATAGCTCGACGATATGTTCAAAAGTGTCGAACATGTCCTCATTTATCACCTGGAAATTCGATGCAGCGCGGTGTCCAGAGACGCGTTGAAGCAAGGCAGGGGAGGGAAACCGTGAACAGGGAATCCTGTTCGTCAGCGCCACAACTGTTCAACAGTGCGGTCGTACACACTTGCAGTCAGGGCCCAAGGATTGGGTATCGCAGCGGAAACGAGCATGCAACTGAAAATACGTCCAGCGAATATAACAGAGCCAGTCCAACCGGCGAAAATGCGTGTACTACAGTGGAAAAATCGGTGCTTAGACCAACGATGGCGGGGGTGCGATCAAGACATCATGATACGATGCGCAGAAACAATATTGTTTTACCATAACGGTAAGTCGAAGCAAAACACCACGGCCATATGTCGAATGTAGTGCAACTCCACCACAGTAAAGATCAAGATATTGAAACAACCCAAAATGGAGTACCAGCTGTATACTATAGCCAGAATTCAACACCGACTCACGTCGCAGAAGTCGTCCCCGGTGTATTTCCCCTTGCAGAGCTGACCGTCCAGCCTGTACAAGTTGGAACCGAACAGCTCGAGCTGCTTGTCGCTGTAAAGGCGGAACTTGTACGTCGCCGGGGGGATATCGTCGCTGCTAGCGCCATCAACAACGCGAGCCTCCGGAAGTCCGGGCAGCTCCTGTCAGCGAGACGATGCGACGGGGAGGTTGGGTCAAAAGAGCGGACGGGGTGTTCACGCGTCATTTGAAGGTGATGTTTGGGAAACGAGACCGCAAGCCTTGGGTGGCACGGTGGTAGGGCACAAAGACGACTCTTACTAGAGTGAACACGCTTGTAAAGAAGAGGCAAAGACTCTGTACATAGACACTAATCAACCAACGAGTACCTTTTGGATGCTGTGTAGCTTTCCTCATACGCTATGGTGTTGCGTGAGGCATGATCGATAGTACTGCTCAGATTCGCGACACAACACTCAATTCCAACGCACCTGCTGCAAGCGACGGACTGCGCTAGTCTCTCCCATGAGGGCCCCGTAGACGCCATCCATCCTCCAGTGGACACCGAGTATTGACCTACCGATGATCACGTTGGAGGCGACCTGGTGTGTCCCAAGATATAATACGGGCGGGGGCATGTGCAGGCATCAGATCAAGGAAAGAGGCGGTCCTATAGTCTGTCGGTGCGCCTCAATTGCTCTAGAGAAATGCAAGTTTCAGGGGCGTAAAATGGATGGCGAATGAGTTGCTCCCGACAAGTTCGTAAAACGAAATATCTGCACATAAATGTGCCATAGATGGAGCAGAACGATCGAGTGGTCTTGTAGAGGAGAGGAATCCTGATTGGTTCTTTTGGGCTATTGCGGCATGAACCTAAACGCCAAGGATACCTGCACCAGGAGATTGTCTCGAGTGACAGGCGGAATTAACTCGCAGATGGAAGGAGTGGTCTCAACATACCTAATGTACGCGATTCAGAAGAACGAACCATTTGATGGACTGATCAGGCAGGGAAACAGGCCATTTTTCGCCTTTTTGTCAAACCAATAAAGAAAACTCTTCGCCACTTTCCGCGCATCCCACCTGTGCTCTCGAAACCAATTTTTGTTGTTTTCTCACCTTGTTGAGCTCTCCTTCGATGGTGAGGCCCTTTGTTAGCTTGCCATTCTCGTCGATGCACTTGTCTAGCAACTCCGTTCCGGTCGGCACGAAGGTAACCCTCTCAGTCCCCGCGTCGTTGGAGACTACGGGGTTGGGGAAACACTTCTTCCCGCCTCGAATCCGACGGATGCCTGCCGAGAAGGATTTGGGGAACGTTGGATTAAGATACTGCACGCACTCGCCAAATGATATGGGTGGGGTAACGCCTCAGGCCAAAGGATAGAGGCAACGTTCCAGCGGTGGTGGGGTAGAAATGGTTTCGTTACAAGAGCCTAGCATAGTAGCTGTATCGTGGTTCGAGCACGAATCCTCGATTGATTTCCAAATGTTGTTGTATCGCCATGGCCCAAATCAAGTACGTTCATGGCGTGCTTTGGGCTTCAAAGGCATATATTTTCGAAACCAAGTGATGCTATTGTTACAGCGTCGACTATACGAAGCAAATCGGAAACAGCCGGAGTAGAAGATACAATGGATGGAGCACACGGACACTAACGCAAGCACAGAAGATGCACGAGACGTGTGCTGCATGATATGCTATACGTGTACGCTGCTCTCACACCATATAGGACTGGTGATAAGACCACACTTGATGTGTCTTGTTTCATCGTTTTAAGTGGGTAGAAGGAGTGAATCGCCCACCGCAAGCAGCGTATGATAGCTCTTACCTTAAGCGCGGTGATGTAGCCACCGAGGTTGATGGCATGCCCGCTAGGGTACGCAGGGTGCGTGGGAGAGCCCTCAGCGACCGCCATGGGGAGCAGGAAGGTCTTCTCGCCGTCTGGGTTTTGTCCGGAATTGTGCTTCTTCACCCGGGAGAGAAGATCCTGCGAGCGTCCATCGGTGAGACGTTCCAAACAACTCAGGAAACACGTCAGCGCGGCACCACGCGTGATCGTCCACGGAACGGTGATAGGCTGTATCCCGCCATCAGTTGCTCATCGAGCATCCCTGGAGCGTGCAACTATGGTGCATGCGATAGTGCTCACGGGCGTTTATGATTTTCTCTCCTTTCGCCAGCTGCAGATAACGAAACATTTGACAGCGAATACGTGCCGACGGACATGACATATTGCACGTTCGTTTCGCTGTAGGTCAACGACCATAACTGCTCCCTTCCCTTCTATACCCGCTTGGCGGCCACATCAGTTTCGGACCATCTGCAGCTGAGTTCTGCAGGTATTCAATATTTCGAGTTCAGGCGATCGTAGCGCTCCAGGTTTACAAACAACGACGTCGTATATCCCCCCAGCCGAACGTTCTGAACAAGCGGTAGACATGCACCGTCATATACTGACCGTGTTCTTCAGAATGGATTCCGGCAACGGGGTGATGACGTCCCCCACGAGCGTGTTGTGCAGGAGGCCACTGTACGCCTTGGGCCTCAGCACGCGGTGCACTTGCCACTGTTGTATCGTTTATGATGAGTTGGTGGGCCGGGGGGAGACATAGATAAGTCGACATCTTCGTGAATGCTATTCGGAGATGTATTAGATGGCAAGTCGTGCTACTGTAGTGATTACAGCTATCAAACGTGGCGGCATGCGGCCGGGATTACAGCAGATGGATCCTAAACCGTACGACGTGGTCGTGCACTACTTCCTCCCTGGAGCAGGCGACGTGCCCAGCAGCATGCGTTGTCCGCCGTGGTGAGGTCCTAAACGATTAATACAACCATGAACTGGTTCCTGCGTTCAATATACAGTATAATATATGTCACCCAAACCACATGTATTGGCTTGAAGAATCATTGGAGAGTCACATGGCGGAAATGCCGTTCATAGGTTTGACAGCGCTCACACATTACAGTAGCTGCCGCAACCGCCACGGTACCTAACATAGCTTACGTAGTCAGGTTGGGCGCTACATACAATACTCCCAAGATCCAGTCATCATCGTCGCCACAGGGGCACTCATTTCAGTTGCACACAAACGGGAAAGGAAACGAGACCCGGTGTTCCCCCGCATACATGTAGATCGCACCTTAGCATACCACGCATGGCGCGTGGCAGAGCTGGCCGAGGCCATCTGGGTGAGAATGTGCGACTCGCCGAAGGTAGTAAACCCCCGCTGACGCTCGGATTCCGTGTAGGGCCCGACAGAGCCCCCAAGCACGCCTTGTGTGAGCAGCAAGATGAGCGCCGCGCGGAAAGCCTCCGTTTACAGCTGATCGGTGAATGAGAGGTTGGCCAAGTCTCGGCCGTTTCGGATGAAGAGCGGCTCATTCGGGTCGACGAATATAGTCTCCACGGTGGAAGCACCGTTCTGGACCCGGAGACAATATTGCCGAAAGGGCAAGCGTTAGCTATAGTGTCAGTTGCCGTAGGAAAAACCAGCAGACGAAACGTTCAGATGATACATCGAAAGAGAGCAAGAGAACCAAAAGTACAGAACAGTGGCGCGAAAAAATATTGTGTTCTCGGGTAACTAATATGCACCTGCAGACAGAATAGGGCCTCTAGCTAGATTTCAGAATACCAGGAGAACGTGATAGCGGGTTCTGCCTAAGTACAGGTGTGCCCCGAACGTTGGCGCTTGACAACCATCCTTCCATATAGCTCCAACCACACAAAACCCACAGATGTACTTCGTATGTATAGGGTGCTGCTCGAGTCCAGCCGAATATATGCTTTCGAGTGCACACTCAGCGTGAATGAAAGGTAGGGGCCGTCTCACTCTGAGCCGTCTAAAACCTAGCAATACAGCATACACACCATAATTATATGCCCACCTGCACATCGAGCCACGGCTGGAAGGCCGTCATGTAGTCCATCCCCGGGAAAAGGGTGACCGCCTTAGGCGGCACCACGATAGAATCAATCGGGAAGTCCGACAGCATGAACTGAGAAACCACAGGACCGGTGGTTACACCCGGCCATTCCGTCCGGAACAGTTGGGTGACAGGGTCGATCGTTCCGTCCGCGCTCCTGGGGATGCTCAGCCCGGTGAAGTCAGGTAGGGCCTGCAAGTTCTCTGATCGAGTTCCAAGCAAGCATCGGAGAGAGGAGCGTGGAAAGTGCTGAGGGTTAGACACATGCTAAGGTAAGAATGCACCTACGTGTTTGGAGGCTGCTTACCTCAGGAGATACACGTACATCCTTCACCCAAACACTGACTTGGACAAACAATGCAAGTTTGGTCAGATGAACAATCCCACAGCCTTAATGTATCTAACTACTGGAATAGAGATGAAAAACTCTACAATGGTGTTCCGACGATACAGGGTAAATACTCAGTTGAGGAGTCCCGTCAGACACGAATATTAGGCCAAGCGTGATACAGCATTCCTATCGTAGCGTGTGTCGATTCTACGGTATGTGTACGCCGTTGGATGTTTCGAGAAGGGTTTGTATGTAAGCTTACTGATGGTAGAACAGCGAGTGGTCCAGTGATTGTCGATTCCGTACACATGAAGATCACTTCCGGTCTCTACGAAAATACACCAAGATAAAAGCTACGTGTCCATGCCGTGTAGCTTACCTGCGGCTACTCGAACGAGCCCGTCTTTGCCGTATTGCGAGAAGGGGATGTCCCTGGTCAGGGCCATCCAGTAAACCTCTGTCTGCTGGGCGGCCTACACGGTCATGTGGTATCGCATCAACGCAAGGAAGGAGGAACAACAAGAATGTATTCAACAGCGTATGACAGTTCTGCAGCATGGCAGGCAGGCGCACTCACAAGCAGCGACAAACACAGAAATAGACACTAAGACACGGTCGAAGCCCGCTTTTCCCAAAAAGCACGCGATTAGTATGCTCGGTCACTATAGATCAATAGCAAAGACGGCTCACCAGCCTTTCGGAGAGGAGGCTGTCGGGCGTGGTGATGAAGACACTGTCGCTGTTGCATCACCAGAATGCCGATAACGATGGTCAGGACGCCTGAGGATATGCATCGACAGTCAGGCGGGTAGGACCAAAAGCAGCACTTGAATAAACTATTAGCGCGATATTGATTGAAGAACGCGGTGGGGGGGTACATTTTTATTCTTACTGTTGAATATCCAAAGGCAACCTTGACCGTCATGTCCATCACACCACAACGGCGGTAACAATCAGACTGCGCGTTTGCACGCACCGCTTGCGATCAGGTCAGCATCGTCCAGACGTTGTATCCACTACCTTATACGTTCAGAAGCATAGTTATCTGAGTTGCATGCGTGAATGAATCGACCCATGTGCGCACGCTTGTAAATACCTGTCGGCACCAGTAACGTGGTGCGCTGTGCCGCCGACCGGGTTGGTCAGCTTAGCCCCGCCAGGTCCGGCGGCCCCAGAGGGCACCTCCTCGCACACGTTGATGTCGCTCGTAAACACGCAGTCAAGCAACTTCCGGTAGTCGGCCGGGTCCACCTGTTGTAACAAGCGCACATAGAACCGCCGTTCGCGGCCGACAACAAAAGCAGTATGTAGGGGTGCTTTCATTTTGAGGGGGCTGGAGGTGCTGGAAGTAGGCGGTTGAAAGGGGTTCGCATGATTGATTCGTATGCCGGTAGTCTTATTCTACCGAAAGGAGAACGACATCGAATTTACTGCACTGAATTTCATACATACAACACATTTGATACTTTGCCCGTTCGAGGGAGACGGCACTACTGTAGATGAAAGCGTATCACTGACGTACTGTACTTCAACGGTATACGAGACGATTGGTAGCAGAAGTGACGGGGTATTTTATCGATATAGGATCCGTTTTCCTTCTGCATAAACTGAGCGTTCCCCTATGATTTCCAACCTCGTTCCTCATCCTTACGCCGTTAGGGACTTCACAGGGGGGACGTGACGAACCTAGTACTGTACAGTCCAATGATGATTACAGCATCACTCTCGCGAGCCACGTCGTTCATAGGCTCAAGGGCGGTGTACTTGTCGTCATACATGGCCGCAGTCGCATGATCATAGACCCTCGCATCCCTACAATACAGGGACGGAGCACGTCGGGTTTTCACCGACCAGGTAGATGTTACGTGCAGTGAGCATGAAGCGCCGTGGGGTGTTGGGCGAGTCGCATGAAGAATGAGCTGCATCCTACTAAGAACCGCGTTTGAGACGGGGGGGGGTTCATATAGATGACAGTGTTATTGAATTGACTCATTTCCTGGTTGTGGCCACTTCCAGAGACAGCAGTGGGTTTACTATGTAACTGCCTCGTGGGTGCCTCACTATATACACAGTACGTGATACGATCATCTCCCTTGTGCGGAGTAATGGTTTTCCCTCACAATAACGATCTGACTCGACCGCCAGCCGTGGTAACCACCCAAAAAACAAGAACGGTACCCTGGCTGTATAGCTTACGCAGTGAGAGGCGTGTTTTAGAGCGACGTCGCCAAGCTAAAGAAGTAAGGAGGGGTTCATAACAATGTTCACAACACTGTTCGTCCTACAGCACTACCATATTCGTAATCCAGTACACTACAGTCTACTCATATACACTACCGCCTACCTGTCCGAACCTGTCGTGCGGAAGCGACTTGTGGTACTGCCTAGCGAACAACGGGACCTTTTTCTCGTCGCCATTGGTGATGTGGCAAGTCGGTCCCACCGCGAACTAGTTCTGAGCTATGGCAAGGCGGTCACCGTCGCGCGGGCCACCGGCTGTAGACACAGTCAAGCATGGTGCAGCAGGAACAAATCGGCATTGTAAGTTACTACAGCGGCAAGCAAGCTTGGGTGACCGTATCTTCACTGTGCAGACACAATTGTTTCAGTCTCATTCAAACTACTGTACTATTAATTGTAACTTGTCCGCAAGACGGGAGGACTGTGTGTGCTAAAACAATAGTTGAAACTTCAACGTCGCCCACTCAATAGAGACCGTCATACACCGCAGAAAAGCGGTTGCACTTGAGGATGGATCAGCACTATGCCCTTGTGACAAGACATCAAAAGGCGAGGTCTGGAAAGGTTTTGCATATTTAAATGGGAGCGCTTCGGTAGCTATTTAGGGACTGCTACCAATCCTCTAAGAGAAAGCACATGTACTCCGAGAACCTCGCATCCGTTTCTGCGAGGCCGTTCGCGAACCATTCATCCCTGAGTTTTTCCAGTAGGCGACATTCCTTTGCTGAGGATTTGTTACTTAACAATTTCAGGCCGCGAGCTTTTCTTTTCACTTGATAATTAACATAAGTACGTGAGCATTTGTGCTAAGCGAGGAACGCCAGTCTGAATCCTGCCAGTACATATATAAGTACGAGTAGAACAATATAGCTTTTTAAGAGCATATGATTAACGTTGACATCACAGTAAGCCGCGAGCCTTAATTTGTCGAAATAGGATACTACTAGTAATAACTGAATCGTGCACTGTGCTGTACCAGTGCATACAACATGCCTTGTACTACAGTATGCAGTACTGTTAGTCATTTCGTTGGCAGTGGATTGGGGATTCGCTGTGAAGTAATACAACGGCAAGCGCAGTATGGGAAATCTGTACGAAGCAACACTACAGTAAGCTTCCATCCTCCGGATTGGACGAATATATTTTGTTTTATTACCCGGCAAGGACAACGTTCACCCTGGGAAATGAAAAGTTTACCACACACAAACCACGCATATAACACAACATCACAGCAGCAGTGGCATCATAAGAAATGACGCCGTATGTACGTAAAAACAACAAAAACGAGTTCACGTGGAACCCGGGGTAAACTTGGAACGCAATAATAATACCTGGAACAGCTGTAACCGCTGCCGTGTGCTCTCACGACACTCTCTATACATGCCCGTACGTGCCTGGGCTGTAGACCGCCTATATCATCTACTATTAATACTGTACGTACTGTGTACCAGGTAGCTCAATGTAGACTACTACAGTCGTTTGATCCTAACTAGGTACTCCATGTAAATCTGAAATTGCTATAGACAAGCTTTCCAGTCAAGTGTCAACCAGGATAAAGCAGCGCACTTATGTCTAGGAAGTCGAGGGAATCCCGGACCCTGCACACCTTGCCGCTGAACAGAGGCTGTGTTGCTTGGACTTCGTTGAGGTCCCCCGTGCCGAGGCAAGGGGGAAAGGCCGCCAGCAGGGCAGTCAACCCGACGAAAGTCTGTCGTAGTTCAAAATAGTCCCAGGACAAGATTGCGCATGCGGAACACAAGGCACATAAAGCACACGCGACCCACTGTGGTGCATTCATCATGGGGAGAAAATGACGTGTGTGGGACGCCACGCTGGGCAGGGCAAGCGTACTTCATTGAATTAATCAGTGGTTTTGGCAAAACGAGCATGTTGTGGAGCGCCGGGGGGTGAGTGGGGGTGTTGACAAAATTATAAACAGTATACTGTACTGCAGTAGTACGCAGCGCACACCCGCGTCGGAGAGACTCACGACACTATCAATGAATGTAGACGCGTTCCATGTGCAATGTCCGGCCGGAGGCTGTGGCAATTATCTGAGGCAACAACAGCTCGGCACTCACTGCGCTATCGATACCTGTACCCAAAAGACCTTCCAATGCTTCCAATATAATAGCACTGCTGCTATAGTTATACGCGTCCCTGTGTAACCTTCATTACGTAGAGTAAAGGTCCCACCTTCATGACGAGGCGCGTGCGTACGCTCTTCGTTTGATGCTGCTGGTCGCCGCAGTAGAGATGCCGAACCCGCTTGTAGATACGTAGATTGATGCTGTTCTCAGAGCTTGTTGGTGTAAGAAGATGGCGGTCAAGACACTGAATGGGTGGCACGCGAGAAGAAGGACTGCTGCTGCTGCCGCTGCTGCTGCTGCTGCTGTGGCGCTGCTCGGTGCGGTGGTTGGTCGTAGTAGTGTGAAGGAAGGGGGGGGGAGAGGCGCCTGCTTGAGGAAAAAACGCGGCTCTACTGGTAGTGATTTGTAAGAGGTAAAAGGTATTCCCGGAAGTCCTTGGGCGTTTTCTTCTACCACCGTGTCATGTTCATTTTGCCGCCGCGCGGGTCATTGAAAGCGGTGGCACAAAATATTAGTTGTGCGCATGCGTCCCTGAAGCCATGTTATTTTTACGGTTTGATTTTTGTTGTCACTGCTGTTACAAAAACACTAACCAGATACATGCACTGGAGAAACAGGGTGAACCCAATCAAATACATCTACCACGTGTAAATCAGGTCCGATTTGATGGGTGAGACGTCGATTAGGAGTCAATAGAGTCATTCATAAGGGACCGTAAGTTTTCACAATATATTGTCAAGTATTCGGGTCCGACTTCCATGTTCGAACTTGTTTTGGATTCTACTACGGTAGTTTTGATAGTTACACTTTTATATGTGGATCGTGTGATTGAAACAAGTGCTGCCATCGTCAGACGGCAAATGGATCAACAATACTATTGGTTTCTACTGGTACCTAGATTTATATTTCCGTGGTCACCTTACGAGATGACATGCGCGAACGATGCATTTCTGTTCCGCCATAAGTACTTCTGAATATTTTTAGTGGGGTTCGACGGTTGTAGTCGACATGCATGCGTTCCATAGTTTTTTACTTGTTTCGTTCCTCTTGGCTCTCTTCTTTTTTTTCGGAATTTTTATGAGTGATCGAAATTAAAGGCCATTCCGCGCATCAGTAAAACTGCTACTACTACTGTAGTAGTACTACTTCCTATAGTACAGCTACTACTACTACTCCCGCTACTCCTGCTCCCTCTTCTTACTGCTACTGCTACTGATACTGCTACACTATTAACCCTACAACTACTCCCGCTAGTATTAATATTAAGAGAGACCACCGGAAATAGCACCTACGATGTACACAAAAAATTATATATTTCCCTTTTTTAATTGACAGTATTTGGTCCTATTTACTCCTACTGTATGGTCCCCCGTAATACTACTTACAGTAGTGTTATCGCTACTGCTGCTGCTATTGCTACTACCAGTAACACTACTGCCGCTCCTACTGCCACAGTACCCTACTGCTGCTACTGCTACTGCTACTACTGCTATACTACGCGTACTGTCGCTACTACCACTACTGCTACCACTACCACTATTACTACTGTCACGTACGTCAGTGCAACGTAAGCGGGATACCCAATTTCCTCGGACTATCGCCATTTGTCGCGGCAGATACACCCTGAATGCAGTTGTTAGGTGTCAACCGTCAATCGTATTGCTTTGAACACGTACGCGGTCCAACTCTGCGTAGATCGCAGTACTATGCAGGCAGGTAAAAACACGCATAACATGCGTACGCTCTGGTTGTCTAACAATATGCATACCGTACCACCTTTGGGCCCTCAGACAATTTATACGATGCATTACTCGGCGCGAAACATATCCGCATGGCCGCATCAACATGGGGCACACGTCGCTGAACAGTGTTCGTTAAACAGAGCTGTATGTAACAAGATTTGGCAATTGTTCGAAGTCTTGTGGGCAGACGGCGGATTCAAAAGTCAACACTTTAGGGGGGTGCTATCAATAACACCATCCGGAATGCGTCGTCAAGTACCCACGCGTACGTACCCGTTTCGGCAACATATGCAGACGATTAGGAATCAGAGTATGGGATTTGCAACCAAGATCCTGATTTGGTCCTACTGTAGTTGTAGAATTCTGTCGTTGATGCGAATTTACAGTAATCCTAAGCTTTTTTTTTTTGTTCTTTTTTGGGCCCAATAACTTACTACTCGTTATGGAAACGAAGTTTCTCCTCCCGCAGCATCTTCGACGACGACTCCTCAAGAGTTTAGTCATCCATCTGGAGAACATAATTAATATGGTGAAGGTCGTTGCTTCATCGGTGATGTAGCCATTGTCCGATGCTCCCTTGCGTGAAATGAAACATTTGAGAGTTCTTGCGAGCTTTTTGTGCTACTCACTTTCAACTTCGAGTACACGAAAGCACCTCGTGAGTCGTATATGGATGCCTACGACTGCCATCTGGTGCACCCAATACCCTCACACATCCCATCAGGAGCATCCGTCGATTCGCGGGCTGTAGTTGCCTGTGGGGAGCTGTAGCTGTCCGCAAGCGAGGTGCAAACGTTTAGTTGGGGGTTGTTTTGTTGTCTCATTCGTACTCCCCATATCTCCACCAATTTCGACCACTGCAGCGTCTCTATGTCGGCCTCTGTTGAGAACTGAGAACAGACCAGAGACCCCTCTCAAGAGAAACACAAGTTGCTGTGATGAACCTCTATCAAGCCATCGTCGCTGTATTGTGAAGTTCTCAACGCAGCGTGTTAAACTAGCGACGTGTTGTTCTGTTCTGATAAAGCATCTACAGGAGTAGATATTAGAGTGACTGGAGACCCGGGGACCAGGAGACGCTTGGGTGCCTACGTGGCCGTAAGGATTGTCGACGTAAATCGGGATATTTGCAATTTTTTTTAATTTTAGGTGACCATATATTCGAATGCAGTGTTTGCTCTCGACTCGTGACTAGATAACACGAGGGCACTTATAGTAGCAGCGGTCTTGGTTGAATTGTCGTGGCTGTTAATATTGAAATTGTTTTATATCACTAGCGGTACAGCCACGGCTCCGCCCGTGGTGATTGTTCTGCGTTGGCAATAGCAGTAGATAAATACCTTGTTTGGTAGTACCCCTAGTGTGCCGTGATGGACCACACTCCAGCATAGAAAAAAAGGTAAGGACCACCGCGCAGGGGGGGATCGATCCGAGGGACGCCCTTTTTTGTCGCTGGAGTTGTGCATGTCCGCAAGGATTTCTGATCCGGAGATAGGGCCCGACTTATGCCCGGGTGCGGCGGGACATCGACTATGACCCCCAGCTAAACCAGAGATCATTAAGTAGAATAAGGGTTTTCACACCTTCCGTGGCGATATCAAACCTTGAGGTGTCCGTTTTCGTCCCCGAGTTGTTTGAGTTGCGTATATATGCAAGGATTTCTGGCCCAGGTACGGGTCTTCTTGTCGTCTCCGTGAGTGAACTGCGGAACCTCGACTTGTCCCGTGAGGAAACTCTCGCCGCACGATAGCTCCATGATGACTCCCACGAAAATCATAAAATCAGTCAATGGGGCAGTGGGGATGGGGGTTTCCATACCTTACCGGCGGTATCGACCCGGGGGATATCCGTTTTCATCCGCTGGTTGTTTGAGCTGATGATCTATGAAACATATATGATCCGGGGATAGTCCTTGTATCGTCCCCGGGTGCGACAAAACCTCAACAATGTCCGGTGGGACAACTCTCGCCGCGCGCTAGCTCGATCGACCCTGCTAAATCATGTATCAACCGGTGGCGTTGGGGTTTCCACACCTTGCGAGGCGGTATCGACCCGGGTGATACCCGTTATTGTCCCCGGGGTATCGGAGTTGTAGGCGTGTGGAATATTCTCTGACCCGGGAATCGGACCTTATCGCCCCCGAGTGCGGTGGGACCTCGACGTTTTCTCGAGGGGCAACTCTCGCGGCGCACGGGATCCATCAACCCTGGCAATCGGAAAGAAGCCGGTGGGGGTGGCTTTTCGACATATTGCGAGGCGGTATATCCACCGCGGATTTGTCCGTTTTTGTCCTCGGATTATTGAAGTTGTAGAAATACGGAAGGATTTCTTATCCGAGGATGGGAACTTATCTTCCCCGCGTGCGGCGGGGCCTCGGGGTTATCCCGAGGGGAAATTCTCGTCGCGCCCTGCCTCCATGAGCCCCATCTAACCATAAATCAAATAGCACCCTAAAAAAAAAAAAAAAAAAAAAAAAAAAAAAAAAAAAAAAAAAAAAAAAAAAAAAAAAAAAAAAAAAAAAAAAAAAAAAAAAAAAAAAAAAAAAAAAAAAAAAAAAAAAAAAAAAAAAAAAAAAAAAAAAAAAAAAAAAAAAAAAAAAAAAAAAAAAAAAAAAAAAAAAAAAATAAAAAAAAAAAAAAAAAAAAAAAAAAAAAAAAAAAAAAAAAAAAAAAAAAAAAAAAAAAAATAAAAAAAAAAAAAAAAAAAAAAAAAAAAAAAAAAAAAAAAAAAAAAAAAAAAAAAAAAAAAAAAAAAAAAAAAAAAAAAAAAAAAAAAAAAAAAAAAAAAAAAAAAAAAAAAAAAAAAAAAAAAAAAAAAAAAAAAAAAAAAAAAAAAAAAAAAAAAAAAAAAAAAAAAAAAAAAAAAAAAAAAAAAAAAAAAAAAAAAAAAAAAAAAAAAAAAAAAAAAAAAAAAAAAAAAAAAAAAAAAAAAAAAAAAAAAAAAAAAAAAAAAAAAAAAAAAAAAAAAAAAAAAAAAAAAAAAAAAAAAAAAAAAAAAAAAAAAAAAAAAAAAAAAAAAAAAAAAAAAAAAAAAAAAAAAAAAAAAAAAAAAAAAAAAAAAAAAAAAAAAAAAAAAAAAAAAAAAAAAAAAAAAAAAAAAAAAAAAAAAAAAAAAAAAAAAAAAAAAAAAAAAAAAAAAAAAAAAAAAAAAAAAAAAAAAAAAAAAAAAAAAAAAAAAAAAAAAAAAAAAAAAAAAAAAAAAAAAAAAAAAAAAAAAAAAAAAAAAAAAAAAAAAAAAAAAAAAAAAAAAAAAAAAAAAAAAAAAAAAAAAAAAAAAAAAAAAAAAAAAAAAAAAAAAAAAAAAAAAAAAAAAAAAAAAAAAAAAAAAAAAAAAAAAAAAAAAAAAAAAAACGAACAGCACCAGTCGTCTAGAAAGTACAAAGACCCAGCGGCCTTTGGCATGTATTATTTGTCAACCAATCAGCTGCCAGGACCGTGATTCAAAATTGTAGATCAGCACCAAGACTGGCTAGATGGCTGTTAGACCTCGTCGGGAGTTCTTGATTGTGCCACGGCCTTGGCTGGGCGCGGCAAGAGACTCGGTATTCTGCTGCCGATGCTGATGCTACTGCTGCTGCTGCTGCTGGTATTTTTTGCTGCTGCTGCCGCGCTGCTGCGGAATGCTCTGCGATGTTGGATGCAAGTTCGTGGTGTAATTCCGCCGCACTGCGCTTCAGCATTTGACCAATAGGATGCCGGTTTCTCAATCTGAATTGTACTGAAGCCGGAAGCAAAGTCTCACCCATCGAGGATCGGTAGGGGGACTGGCTCGGCATAGTCGGCAGCTCGGAGTCACGGCCACTGCACGGCGCGCCTCGCAACGTAAGTCCAAACCAAGCTCCTGGTCATGACAAGCGATAACCAGAGCTTGATGGAATCGATCGAACCTTGACTACAGTGCTGTGCTGCTTTCCATCTAATGACCAACAGCACTTATTTAGGAACTTGCCGAAAATGCCGTTCATGGCCAACGATTGCCAGTACTGTTTGGAAAGGATAAAAACTGGACCGAAGTGTGATGAATCATGGCTAACGATCAACAGCATCTGTTTGGGACCAACAGCATTTACGAGAACACTGATAATTTTGTGGAAAGTCGATTTGCTGATCATACGCTACCTTGCGTGCATGCTACAACACCATGGCGTCGTCGCAGACGCCCGAAGCGAGGCACTATTGAACACACATACGCTAGAGACAGCAAGGAGCACAATGCAAACGTCATATTTACTTGCCAACTCTCGCTCACATGGACAACTCTCACTCAACAGATAGCGTACAGAGCTCTGACCGCAGGGGCCTCCCTCGCGGTCACGCTCAACCCTGGCGATAGTAACTCACAAGAAAACCTAAGTGGTATCGTCTCCATATACATATACCTTACTGTAGAATGTCAAGGACAGCAAACCCCGACGGGATGTATATATATGCAGTAGCTGGACCCTACCTCCTCTGACGGCACCTATCGCGGAACGTGGAGTCAATTTCAGTAGGACCCAATCGGCTCGCTGTGACTCATTATAACTAATAACTTAATTATTGTCAAGGCAAAGCAGAAAGGCATCCTTTTTATCACCACGGATCCATACGCATCAAGTGCTTCGATGCAAACGGCTATATGTACAAGGTGTAAGTTCTAACGAATCCGTCGCAAACAAAAATGTCCTATGCGTGTCGTACTTGGTGAACTTGTTCTTCTGGCTTGAGGCGTTTTCGCATATCTTCGCTGCACAGCAGTGTGCGCCAATTAACGCATATATATATAATATATATCCCGTCAGCTTACAGTGACGTGCTACGACGAGGCGAAACGGACCGAACACAACTACGCGCGCACATCCAGTTACGTTCACAAACATTTCGTACCCTGTCGTAGACAACGGTGTACAGTGCACACACCAATGGACAGTACACAAACGGAAAATTCCCCGCACAATGGGATACACAGGTCACATCGACGCACTTCCTAACAGCCTCTTATGATGTAGTGTCAACGCGCCAAAACAATCAGTGGACGCTTTTTGACACGCTAGGAGCGACGAAGATTTTTCCCAAACCAGCATCATGCAAGGCAGGATGGGACACGTGGGCCATATATAGCACTATCGAAGGCAACTGCCTCGGTGGGGACCCCCCAGGCCCGTAATGCTGATCATAGCTCGGTGTGCAGAGAGAACGTGGCACTGTGCTCGACGATGTCTTCGAAGGTGTCGAACTTGTCCTTGTTTACCACCTGAATATTCGATGCAGGGCGGTGTCCAGAGACGCGTTGAAGCAAGGCAGGGGAGGTAAAGCGTAAACAGGGAAGCCTGTTCGTCAGCGCCACAACTGTACAACAGTGCGTTCGTACACAACTTGCAGTCAGGGCTCAATGATTGGGTATCGTCGTAGATACGAGCATGCAACTGAAAATACGTCCAGCGACCATGACAGAGCCAGTCCAACAGGCGAATATGCGTGTACTACAGTGGAAAAATCAGTGCTTAGACCAACGATGTCGAGAGTTCGATCCAAATATCATTATACACGATGCGCAGAAACAGTACTTCTTTACCATAACGGTAAGTCGAAAGCGAAACGCCACGGCCATATCACGAACGTAGTGTATCTCCACCACAGTATAGCGCAAGATACTGGAATAGCACGACACGTAGCACCAGCTGCATACTATAGCCAGAATTCAACACCGACTCACGTCGCAGAAGTCGTCCCCGGTGTATTTCCCCTTGCAGAGCTGACCGTCCAGCCTGTACAAGTTGGAACCGAACAGCTCGAGCTGCTTGCCGCTGTAAAGGCGGAACTTGTATGTCGCCGGAGGGATATCGTCGCTGCTAGCGCCATCAACAACGCGAGCCTCCGGAAGTCCGGGCAGCTCCTGTCAGTGAGACGATGGGGCAGGGAGGTTGGGTCAAAAGAGCGGACGGGGTGTTCACGCGTCATTTGAAGGTGATGTTTGGGTAACGAGACCGCAAGCCTTGGGTGGCACGGTGGTAGGGCACAAAGACGACTATTACTAGAGTGAACATGCTTGTAAAGAAGAGGCAAAGACTCTGTACATAGACACTAATCAACCAACGAGTACCTTTTGGATGCTGTGTAGCTTTCCTCATACGCTATGGTGTTGCGTGAGGCATGATCGATAGTACTGCTCAGACTCGCGACACAACACTCAATTCCAACGCACCTGCTGCAAGCGACGGACTGCGCTAGTCTCTCCCATGAGGGCTCCGTAGACGCCATCCATCCTCCAGTGAACACCGAGTATTGACCTGCCGATGATCACGTTGGAGGCGACCTGGTGTGTCCCAAGATACAATACGGGCGGGGGCATGTGCAGGCATCAGATAAAGGAAGGAGGCGGTCCTATAGTCTGTCGGTGCGCCTCTATTGCTTTCCTGAAATGGGCGTCAAACGGATGGCGAATGAGTTGCTCCCGGGAAGTTCGTAAAACGAAATATCTGCACATAAATGTGCCATAGATGGAGCAGAACGATCGAGTGGTTTTGTAGAGGAGAGGAATCCTGATTGGTTCCTTTGGGCTATTGCGGCATGAACCTAAACACCAAGGATACCCGCACCGGGAGATTGTCTCGAATGACAGACGGAATTAACTCGCAGATGAAAGGGGTGGTCTCAACACGCCTAATGTACGTGCTTCAGAAGAACGAACCATTTGATGGACTGATCAGGCAGGGAAACAGGCCATATTTCGCCTTTTTGTCAAACCATCACAGAAACCTCTCCGCTACTTCCCGCGCATCCCACCTGTCCTCTCGAAACCGTTTTTTGTTGTTTCCTCACCTTGTTCAGCTCTCCTTCGATGGTGAGGCCCTTTGTTAGCTTGCCATTCTCGTCGATGCACTTGTCTAGGAACTCCGTTCCGGTCGGCACGAAGGTAACCCTCTCAGTCCCCGCGTCGTTGGAGACTACGGGGTTGGGGAAACACTTCTTCCCGGCCTCGAATCCGACGAATGCCTGCCGAGAAGGATTTGGGGAACGTTGGATTAAGATACTACACGCACTCGCCAAATGATATGGGTGAGGTCACGCCTCAGGCCAAGGGATAGAGGCAACTTTCCTGCGGTGGTGGGGTAGAAATGGTTTCGTTACAAGAGCCTAGCATAGTAGCTGTATCGTGGTTCGAGCACGAATCCTCGATTGATTTCCAAATGTTGTTGTATCGCCATGGCCCAAATCAAGTACGTTCATGGCGTGCTTTGGGCTTCAAAGGCATATATTTTCGAAACCAAGTGATGCTATTGTTACAGCATCGACTATACGAAGCAAATCGGACACAGCCGGGATAGAAGATACAATGGATGGAGCACACGGACACTAACGCAAGCACAGAAGATGCACGAGACGTGTGCTGCATGATATACTATACGTGTACGCTGCTCTCACACCATATAGGACTGGTGATAAGACCACACTTGATGTGTCTTGTTTCATCGTTTTAAGTGGGTAGAAGGAGTGAATCGCCCACCGCAAGCAGCGTATGATAGCTCTTACCTTAAGCGCGGTGATGTAGCCACCGAGGTTGATGGCATGCCCGCTAGGGTACGCAGGGTGCGTGGGAGAGCCCTCAGCGACCGCCATGGGGAGCAGGAAGGTCTTCTCGCCGTCTGGGTTTTGTCCAGCATTGTGCTTCTTCACCCGGGAGAGAAGATCCTGCGAGCGTCCATCGGTAGTACGTTCCAAACAACACAGGAAACACGTCAGCGCGGCACCACGCGTGATCGTCCACGGAACGGAGGTAGGCTGTATCCCGCCATCAGTTGCTCATCGAGCATCTCTGGAGCGTGCAACTATTGTGCATGCGATAGTGCGCACGGGTGTTTATGTTTTTCTCTCCTCTCGCCAGCTGCAGACAACGAAACATTTGACAGCGAATACGTGCCGACGGACATGACATATTGCACGTTCGTTTCGCTGCAGGTCAATGACCCTTCCCTCCTATATGCGCTTGGTGGCCACATCAGTCTCGGTCCTTTTTTCAGGGATCTGCAGCTGAGTTCTGCAGGTATTCAATATTTCGAGTTCAGGCGATCGTAGCACTCCAGATTTATCAACAACGACGTCGTATATCCCTCCAGCCGCACGTTCTAAGCAAGCGGTAGACATGCACCGTCAGATACTGACCGTGTTCTTCAGAATGGATTCCGGCAACGGGGGGTGATGACGTCCCCCACGAGCGTGTTGTGCAGGAGGCCACCGTACGCCTCGGGCCTCAGCACGCGGTGCACTTGCCACTGTGGTGTCGTTTGGGGTGAGTTGGTGGGCCGGGGGGAGACATAGATAAGTCGACATCATCGTGAATGCTATTCGGAGAAGTATTAGATGGCAAGTCGTGCTATTGTAGTGATTACAGTTATCAAACGTGGCGGCATGCGGCCGGGATTACAGCAGATGGATCTTAAACCGTACGACGTGGTCGTGCACCACTTCCTCCCTGGAGCAGGCGACGTGCCCAGCAGCATGCGTTGCCCGCCGTGGTGAGGTCCTAAGCGATTTACACAACCGTGAACTGGTTCCAGCATTCATTATACAGTACACTACATGCCACCCAAACCACATGTATTGGCTTGAAGAATCATTGCAGAGTCACATGCCAGAAATGCCGTTCATAGGTTTGACAGCGCCCACACATTACAGTAGCTGCCGCAACCGTAATGGTACCTAACATAGCTTACGTAGTCAGGTTTGGTGCTACATACAATACTCCCAAGATCCAGTCATCATCGTCGCCACAGGGGCAATCATTGCAGTTGCACACAAACGGGAAAGGAAACGAGACCCGGTGTTCTCCCGCATACACGTAGATCGCACCTTAGCATACCACGCATGGCGCGTGGCAGAGCTGGCCGAGGCCATCTGGGTGAGAATGTGCGACTCGCCGAAGGTAGTAAACCCCCGCTGACGCTCGGATTCCGTGTAGGGGCCGACAGAGCCCCCAAGCACGCCTTGGGTGAGCAAGATGAGCGCCGCGCGGAAAGCCTCCGTGTACAGCTGATCGGTGAATGAGAGGTTGGCCAAGTCTCGGCCGTTTCGGATGAAGACCGGCTCATTGGGGTCGACGAATATAGTCTCCACGGTGGAAGCACCGTTCTGGAACCGGAGACAATATTGCCGAAAGGGCAAGCGTTAGCTGTAGTGTCAGTTGCCGTACGAAAAACCAGCAGACAAAACGTTCAGATGATACATCGAAAGAGAGCAAGAGAACCAAAAGTACAGAAACAGTGGCGCGAAAAAATATCGTTTTTTCGTGCAACTAATATGCACCTGCAGACAGAATAGGGCCTCTAGCTAGATTTCAGAATACCACGAGAATGTGATAGCGGGTTCTGCCCGAATGCCAGTGTGCTCCGAACGTTGGCGCTTGACAACCACCCTTCCATATAGCTCCAACCACACAAACCCCACAGATGTACTTCGTATGTGTAGGGTGCTGCCCAAGTCTAGCCGAATATATGCTCCCGAGCGCACACTCAGCGTGAATGAAAGGTAGGGGCCGTCTCACTCTGAGCCGTCTAAAACCTAGCAATACAGCATACACACCACACCTATATGCCCACCTGCACATCGAGCCACGGCTGGAAGGCCGTCATGTAGTCCATCCCCGGGAAAAGGGTGACCGCCTTAGGCGGCACCACGATAGAATCAATCGGGAAGTCCGACAGCATGAACTGAGAAACCACAGGACCGGTGGTTACACCCGGCCATTCCGTCCGGAACAGTTGGGTGACAGGGTCGATCGTTCCGTCCGCGCTCCTTGGGATGCTCAGCCCGGTGAAGTCAGGTAGGGCCTGCAAGTTCTCTGATCGAGTTCCAAGCAAGCATCGGAGAGGGGAGCGTGGAAAGTGCTGAGGGTTAGACACATGCTTAGGTAAGAATGCACCTACGTGTTTGGAGGCTGCTTATCTCAGGAGATACACGTACATGCTTCACCCAAACACTGCCTTGGACAAACAATGCGAGTTTGGTCAGTTGAACAATCCCACAGCCTTAATGTATCTAACTACTGGAATAGAGATGAAAAACTCTACAATGGTGTTCCGACGATGCGGGATAAATATTGAGTTGAGGAGTCCCGTCAGACACGAATATTAGGCTAAACCTGATACAGCATTCCTGTCGTAGGATTCGTCGTTTATGCGGTATGTGTACACTGTTGATTGTTTCGAGACGGATATGTGTGTAAGCTTACTGGTGGTAGAATGGCGAGTGATCCAGTGATTATCGATTCCGTACTCATGAAGATCACTTCCGGTCTCTACGAAAATACACCTAGCTAGGAGCTACGTGTCCATGCGGTGTGGCTTACCTGCGGCGACTCGAACGAGCCCGTCTTTGCCGTATTGCGAGAAGGGGATGTCCCTGGTCAGGGCCATCCAGTAAACCTCTGTCTGCTGGGCGGCCTACACGGTCATGTGGTATCGCATCAACGCAAGGAAGGAACAACAACAAGAATGTATTCAACGGCGTCATCTGCAGTACGGCAGGCAGGCGCACTCACAAGCAGCGACAAACACAGAAATAGACACTCAGGCACGGTCGAAGCCCGCTTTTCCCAAAAAGCACGCGATTAGTATGCTCGGTCACTATAGATCAGTAGCAAAGACGGCTCACCAGCCTTTCGGAGAGGAGGCTGTCGGGCGTGGTGATGAAGACACTGTCGCTGTTGAATCACCAGATTGCCGATAATGATGGTCAGGACGCCGGAGGATATGCATCGACAGTCAGGCGGGTAGGACCAAAAACAGCACTTGATTAGACGATTAACGCGGTGCTGATTGAAGAAGGCGCAGGCGGGTAGGACCAAAAACAGCACTTGATTAAACGATTAACGCGGTGATGATTGAAGAAGGCGGGGGGGAGGGAGTACATTTTAATTCTCGCTGTTGAATATCCAAAGGCAACCTTGACCGTCATGTCCATCACACCACAACGGTGGTAACAACCAGACTGCGCTATTTCACGCACTGCTTGCGATCAGGCCAGCATCGTCCGGAAGTTGTATCCGGTACCTTGTACGTTCAGAAGCATAGTTATCTGAGTTGCAAGTGTGAGACAATCGACCCATGTGCGCACGCTCGTAAATACCTGTCGGCACCAGTAACTTGGTGCGCTGTGCCGCCGAGCGGGTTGGTCAGCTTAGCCCCGCCAGGTCCGGCGGCCCCAGAGGGCACCTCCTCGCACACGTTGATGTCGCTCGTAAACACGCAGTCAAGCAACTTCCGGTAGTCGGCCGGGTCAACCTGTTGTAACAAGAGCACATAGAACCGCCGTTCGCGCCCGACAACAAAAGCAGTATATAGGGGTGCTTTCATTTTGAGGGGGCTGGAGGTGCTGGAAGTAGGCGGTTGAAAGGGGTTCGCATGATTGATTCGTATGCCGGTAGTCTTGTTCTACCGAAAGGAGGACGACATCGAATTTACTGCACTGAATTTCATACATACAACACATTTGATACTTTGCCCGTTCGAGGGAGACGGCACTACTGTAGATGAAAGCGTATCACTGACGCACTGTACTTCAATGGTATACGAGACGATTGGTAGCAGAAGTGACGGGGTATTTTATCGATATAGGATCCGTTTTCCTTCTGCATAAACTGAGCGTTCCCCTATGATTTCCAACCTCGTTCCTCATCCTTACGCCGTTAGGGACTTTACAGGGGGGACGTGACGAACCTAGTACTGTACAGTCCAATGATGATTACAGCATCACTCTCACGAGCCACGTCGTTCATAGGCTCAAGGGGGGTGTACTTGTTGTCATACATGGCCGCAGTCGCATGATCATAGACCCTCGCATCCCTACAATACAGGGACGGAGCACGTCGGGTTTTCACCGACCAGGCAGATGTTACGTGCAGTGAGCATGAAGCGCCGTGGGGTGTTGGGCGAGTCGCATGAAGAATGAGCTGTATCCTACTAAGAACCGCGTTTGAGACGGGGGGGGGGTTCATATAGATGACAGTGTTATTGAATTGACTCATTTCCTGGCTGTGGCCACATCCAGAGACAGCAATGGGTTTACTATGTAACTGCCTCGTGGGTGCCTCACAATATACACACTACGTGATACGATCATCTCCCTTGTGCGGAGTAAAGTTTTCCCCTCACAAAAACCATATAACTCGACCGCCAGCCGTGGTAACCACCCAAAAAACAAGAACGGTACCCTGGCTGTATAGCTTACGCAGTGAGAGGCGTGTTTTAGAGCGACGTCGCCAAGCTAAAGGGGTAAGGACGAGTGAGGGTATCTGAAGCGCAACACAAGCAGCTATCTATTTGCGAGTTGAGCCCAGCACGATGGTCCCCGTAGTGCTGCGATGGACTTCCTAGACGGATGACGGTGACATGTGTCGCAGAAGGGGACCTTAAATGCAGAAATTCGCGAATTATTAATAATTACCGCATACATGGGTACTACTGTAGGTACCACTAAAGGATCCGCCCCTCACAGCTTAGTGGAGGATCTGTGCACAGGTGGCTGGCTTTGATATCCGGCACGCCCCACGGCATACACAGCAGGAATCTTGGCCGAAACGTTCACAACCACGTTCATGTTAATAGCAATGAAACAATGCTTATTAACAAAAGTTCATCACATTGCAGTCAGAGTTCATAACAATGTTCAAAACACTGTTCGTCTTACAGCACTACCATTTTCGTAATCCAGTACACCACAGTACACTACCGCGTACCTGTCCGAACTTGTCGTGCGGAAGCGACTTGTGGTACTGCCCAGCGAACAGCGGGACATTTTTCTCGTCGCCATTGGTGATGTGGCAAGTCGGTCCCACCGCGAACTCGTTCTGAGCTATGGCAAGGCGCTTCTTGAGGGTCACCGTCGCGCGGGCCACTGGCTGTAGACGTATTCAAGCATGGTGGTGCAGCAGGAACAAATCGCCATTGTAAGTTACTACAGTGGCCAGCAAGCTTGGGTGGCCGTGTCTTCACTGTGCAGACACAATTGTTTCAGTCTAATTCCAACTACTGTACTATTATTAGTAACTTGTCCGCAAGACGGGAGGACTGTGTGTGCTAAAACAATATTTGAAACTTCAACATAACCCACTCAATAGGGACCGTCATACACCGCAGAAAAGCGGTTGCGCTTGAGGATGGATCAGCACCATGCCCTTGTGACAAGACATCAAAAGGCGAGGTCTGGAACGGTTTTGCATATTTAAATAGGGGCGCTTCGGTAGCTATTTAGGGACTGCTACCAATCCTCTAAAAGAAAGCACATATGCTCAGAGAACCTCGCATCCGTTTCTGCGAGGCTGTTCGCGAACCATTCATCCCTGAGTTTGTACACAGTAGGCGACATTCATTTGCTGAGGATTTGCTACTTAACAATTTCAGGCTGCAAGTTTTTCTTTCAACTTGATAATTAACATAAGTACGTGAGCATTTGTGCTAGGCGAGGAACGCCACTCTGAATCCTGCCGGTACATATATAAGTAGAATAATATAGCTTTTTAAGAGCCTATGGTGAACGTTGACACCACAGCAAGCCGCGAGCCTTGGTTTGTCGAAATGTGATACTACTATTAATAGTAGTGACTGGGTCGCGCACTGTGCTGTACCAGTGCATATTACATGCCTTGTGCTACCGTATGCAGTACTGGTAGTGTATTTTGAGTATCACATACGGGTGGCATTTCATTGGTGGTGGATTGGGGATTCCGTGTGAAGCAATAGAACAGCAAGCGCGATGTGCGAAATATGTACGAAGCAACACTACAGTAAGCTTCCATCCTCCGGATTGGACAATTAATTTTGTTCGATCACCCGGCAAGGACAACGTTCACCCTGGGAAATTAAACGTTTACCACACACAAACCACACATACAACACAACATCACAGCAGCAGTGGCATCATAAGAAATGACGCCGTATGTACGTAAAAACAACACAAACGAGTTTACGTGGAACCCGGGGTAAACTTGGAACGCAATAATAATACCTGGAACAGCTGTAACAGCTGCCGTGTGCTCTCACGGCACTCTCTATACATACCCGTACGTGCTTGGGCTGTAGACCGCCTATATCATCTACTATTAATACTGTACGTACTGTGTACCAGGTAGCTCAGTGTAGACTACTACAAATTACAGTCGTTTGATCCTAACTAGGTACTCCATGTAAATCTGAAATTGCTATCGACAAGCTTGCCAGTCAAGTGTCAACCAGAATAAAGCAGCGCACTCACGTCTAGGAAGTCGAGGGAATCCCGGACCCTGCACACGTTGCCGCTGAGCAGAGGCTGTGTTGCTTGGACTTCGTTGAGGTCCCCGGTGCCGAGGCAAGGAGGAAAGGCCGCCACCAGGGCAGTCAACCCGACGAAAGTCTGTCGTAGTTCATAATAGTCCCAGGAAAAGATTGCGCATGCGGAACACAAGGCACATAAAGCACACGCGACCCACTGTGGTGCATTCATGATCATGGGGAGAAAATGACGAGTATGGGACGCCACGCTGGGCAGGGCAAGCGTACTTCATTGAATATAAACAGTGGCTTTGGCAACGCGAGCATGTTGTCGAGCGCCGGGGGGAGAGTGGGGGTGTTGACATTATAGCAAACAGTATACTGTACTGCTGAATCCAGCTTTATAAACGAGATTCGGACTACTGTAATCTAAACGGGAATACTGCGGTGTATGCTTGTAGTCGCTGCCTTCTTGCCTTTCACGTTCTGCTCCTGTGAAGAGAGACATCGGTACTACCCCTCGCCTGGTCTCCGAGAAAAAAAGATGTATTCAAAAACATCAACGCCGCGCTCGTTTGGTAGCAGGGGTCTTCGAAATTGGCATATTGCTTTGCGTGGTTTGTGTACGTGGTATATAACAGCAGGCATTATTGTTGATGAAACTAATTTCTGGCGGAAACACGAAACGCTCATAGACTTACTTGTGTACATACGAGTACCAGGGCGGTACGGGCATCTCTTCAAGCACGTACTGCAGTAGTACGCAGCGCACACCCGCGTCGGAGAGACTCACAACACTATCAATGAATGTAGACGCGTTCCATGTGCAATGCCCGGCCGGAGGCTGTGGCAATTAGCTGAGGCAACAACAGCTCGGCACTCACTGCGCTATCGATACATGTACCCAAAAGACCTTCCAACGCTTCCAATATAATAGTACTGCTGCTATAGTTATACGCGTCCCCGTGTAACCTTCATTACGTAGAGTAAAAGTCCCACCTTCATGACGAGGCGCGTGTGTACGCTCTTCGTTTGATGCTGCTGGTCGCCGCAGTAGAGATGCCGAACCCGCTTGTAGATACGTAGATTGATGCTGTTCTCAGAGCTTGTTGGTGTAAGAAGATGGCGGTCAAGACACTGAATGGGAGGCACGCGAGAAGAAGGACTGCTGCTGCTGCTGCTGCTGCTGCTGCTGCTGCTGCTGTGGTGCTCCTCGGTGCGGTGGTTGGTCGTGGCAGTGTGAAGGAGGGGGGGGGAGGGGCGCCTGCTTGAGGAAGAAGCGCGGCTCTACCGGTAGTAATTTGTAAGAGGTGAAAGGTATTCCCGGAAGGTGCTGATGATCTCTTCGCGTTTTCTTCTCTGTTCTACCACCGTGTCATGTTATTTCACCGCCGCGCGGGTCATTGAAAGCGGCGGCACAAAATATTAGCTGTGCGCATGCGTCCCTGAAGCCATGTTATTTTTACTGTCTTATTTTTGTTGTCGCTGCTGTTACAAAAACACTAACCAGATACATACACTGGAAAAACAGGGGTATGGATGGATGAAACCAATCAAATACAAATACGACGTGTAAATCAGGTCCGATTTGATGGGTGAGATGTCGATTAGGAGTCAATAGAATAATTCATAAGGGGTATTGCAATATTGTAAGTTTTTACCATATATTGTCAAGTATTCGGGTCCGATCGATAGCACCTTCCATGTTTTAGGTTGTTTTGGACTCTAATACGGTAGTATTAATAGTTACACTTTTATTTGTGGATCGTGTGATTGAAACAAGTGCTGCCATCGTCAGACGGCAAAAGGAACAATAATAATAGTGCATTTAACTGGTACCTAGATTTGTATTTCGGTGGTCACTTAACGAGACGGCATGCACGAACGATGGATTTCTGTTCCGCCATAAGTTCTTCTGAATATTTTTATTGGGGTTCGACGGTTGTAGTCGACATGCGTGCGCTCCATAGTTTTTTACTTGTTTTGTTCCTCTTGGCTCTCTTCTTTTTTTTTGGAATTTATTGAGTGGTTGAAATTGAAGGCCATTCCGCGCATCAATATAACTGCTACTACTACTGTAGTAGTACTACTTCCTATAGTACAGCTACTACTACTACTCCCGCTACTACTGCCCCTCTTCTTGCTGCCACTGCTACTGATACTGCTACTATTACCCCTACAACTACTCCCGCTACTATTAATATTAAGGGAGACCACCGGAAATGGCACCTACGATACACACAAAAAAAACTACCAGGTACGTATTTCCCATTTTTAATTGACAGTATTTAGTCCTATTTACTGCTGTATGGTGCCCCGTAATACCACTTACAGTAGCGTTATCGCTACTGCTGCTGTTGTTGCTATTTCCAGTAACACTACTGCCGCTCCTACTGCCCCAGTACCCTACTGCTGCTAATGCTACTGCTACTACTGCTATACTACGCGTGCTGTTGCTACTACCACTACTGCTACCACTACAGCTATTACTACTGTCACGTACGTCAGTGCAGCGTAAGCGGGATACCCAATTTCCTCGGACTATCGACATTTGTCGCGGCAGACACACCCTGAATGCAGTTGTTAGGTGCCAACCGTCAGTCGTATTGCTTTGAACACGTGCGCGGTCCACCTCTGCGTAGATCGCAGTACTATGCAGACAGGTCAAAACACCCATAACATGAGTACGCTCCGGTTGTCCAACAGTACGCATACCATACCATCTTTGGGCCCTCAGACAATTTATACGATGCATTACTCGGCGCTAAACATATCCGCATGGCCGCGTCAACAAGGGGAACACGTCGCTGAACAGTGTTCTTTTAACAGAGCTGTATGTAACGAGATTTGGCAATTGTTCGAAGTCTTGTGAGCAGACGGCGAATTAAAAATCAACACTTTAGGGGGATGCTACTAAAAACACCCTCCGGAATGCGTCGTCAAGTACCCACGCGTACGTACGTGTTTCGGCAACATATGCAGACGATTGGAAATCAGAGTAAGGGATTTGCAACCAAGATCCGTATTTGGTCCTACTGCTGTAGTTTTATAAATTTTGAAATACGTCAGCTGTGAGTTGCTGTAGTTGCAGTTGCAGAATTCTGGGAGTTGATGCGAATTTACAGTACAGCATCCAGAGGAGCCGCCGGCCTATATCTTTGACAAGGAATCACATATAGAATACGCGCGTTCGGTTTATCACAATAATTGTAAAATTAGGTAAAAATGGAATATAGACGAGGCGTATTACGCAGCTTGCAAAGTTGAGTATCAGCTATTTAATCAGTCAAACTCACAGCTGACGTATTTCAAAATTTATAAAATAATCCCAAGCTTTTTTTTGTTCTTTTTTGGGCCCAATAACTTGCTACCCGTTATGGAAACGAAGTTTCTCCTCCTGCAGCGTCTTCGACGACGACTCCTCACGAGTTTAGTCATCCGTCTGCAGAACATAATTAATATGGTGAAGGTCGTTGCTTCATCGGTGATGTAGCCATTGTCCGATGCTCCCTTGCGTGAAATGAAACATTTGAGAGTTCTTGCGAGCTTTTTGTGCTACTCGCTATAAACTTCCGAGTACCCCAAAGTACCTCGTGAGTCGTGTCTGGTTGCCTACGACTGCCATCTGGTGCATCCAATACCCTCACACATCCCATCAGGAGCATCCGTCGATTCGCGGGCTGTAGTTGCCTGTGGGAAGCTGTAGCTGTCCGCAAGGGAGATGCAAACGTTCAGTTGGGGGTTGTTTTGTTGTCTCATTCGTACTCCCCATATTTCCACCAATTTCGACCACTGCAGCACCTCTATGTCGGCCTCTGTTGAGAACTGAGAACGGGCCAGAGACCCCTCTCAAGCGAAACACAAGTTGTTGTCATGAACTTCTATCAAGTCATCGTCGGTGTCCAGTGAAGTTCTCAACGCAGCGTGTTAAACCAGGGACGTGCTTTTGTGTTGTGATAAAGTATCTACATACAGTAGATATTGGAGTGACCGGAGACCCGGGGACCAGGAGACGCTTGGGTGCCTCCGTGGCTTTAAGGATTGTCGACGTAAATCGGGGTGTTGTAGTTTTTTTCAGTTTAGGTGTCCATACATTCGAATATAGTGTTTGCTCTCGACTCGTGACTACATAACACGAGGGCACTCATAGTAGTAGCGGTCTTGGTTGACTTGTCGAGGTTAATAAATTTGTAATTGTTTATATCACTAGCGGTACAGCCACGGCTCCGCCCGTGGTGATTGTTCTGCGTTGGCAATAGCAGTGGATAAATACCTCGTTTGGTAGTACCCCTAGTGTGCCGTGATGGACCACACTCCTGCACAGAAAAAAAGGTAAGGACCACCGCGCAGGGGGGTATCGACCCGAGGGATGCCCGTTTTCGTCGCTGGGGTTGTGCATGTCCGCAAGGCTTTCTGATCCGGAGGTGGGGCCCGACTCATGCCCGGGTGAGGCGGGACATCGACTATGACTCCCAGCTGAACCAGAGATCATCAAGTAGAATTTGGGTTTTCACACCTTCCGTGGCGATATCAAACCTTGAGGTGTCCGTTTTCGTCCCCGAGTTGTTTGAGTTGCGTATATGTGGAAGGATTTCTGGCCCAGGTACGGGTCTTATCGTCTCCGTGAGTGAACTGCGGAACCTCGACTTGTCCCGTGAGGAAACTCTCGCCGCAAGATAGCTCCATGATGACTCCCACCAAAATCATAAAATCTGTCAATGGGGCCAGTGGGGTTGAGGTTTCCATACCTTACCGGCGGTATCGACCCGGGGGATATCCGTTTTCGTCCACTGGTTGTTCGAGTTGATGATCTATGGAAACATCTACGATCCGGGGATAGTCCTTGTATCGTCCCTGGGTGCGACGAAACCTCAACAATGTCCGGTGGGACAACTCTCGCCGCGCGCTAGCTCTATCGACCCTGCCAAATCACAAATCAACCGGTGGCGTTGGGGTTTCCACACCTTGCGAGGCGGAATATCCACCGCGGATTTGTCCGTTTTTGTCCTCGGATTATTGAAGTTGTAGATATACGGAAGGATTTCTTATCCGAGGATGGGAACTTATCTTCCCCTTGTGCTGCGGGACCTCGACGTTATCCCGAGGGGAAATCTCGTCGCGTCCTGGCTCCATGAGCCCCATCTAACCATAAATCAAATAGCACCTGATAGTTGGTAGGGTTGGGGTTTCCACACCTTGCGGGGTGATATCGCCCCGAGAAATGTTCGTTTCTGACCAGGGTTGTCAGAGTTGTAGATGTGTCGAAGGGTTTATGATCTGGGGATGGGGTCTTATCGTTCCCGAGTGTCGCTGGCTCCATGAGCCTCAGCCAAACAGTGATGGGCCGATAGTGGTGGGGCTTGTGCACCGTGCTGGGCGGATTCGACCTGGGGGAAAGACGTTTTTGTCCTCGGTTGGTCAGAGTTGTAGAGATATGGAGGTATTCCACATCAAGGGGTGAGATCCAATCTCCCCCGAGGTGTGGTGGAACACGAACAGCACCAGTCATCTAGAAAGTACAATGACCCAGCGGCCTTTGGCATGTATTATTGTCAACCAATCAGCTGCCAGGACTGTGATTCAAAATTGTAGATCAGCAGCAAGACTGGCTAGATGGCTGTTAGAACTCGTCGGGAGTTCTTGATTGTGCCAAGGCCACGGCTCGGCGCGGCAAGAGACCCGGTGTTCTGCTGTCGATGCTGATGCTACTGCTGCTGCTGCTGCTGGTATTTTTTGCTGCTGCTGCCGCGCTGCTGCGGATTGCTCTGCGGTGTTGGATGCAAGTTCGTGGTGTAATTCCGCCGCACTGCACTTTAGTATTTGACCAATAGGATGCCGGATTAACAATCTGAATTGTACTGAAGCCGGAAGCAAAGTCTCACCCATCGAGGATCGGTAGGGGGACCGGCTCGGCATAGTCGGCAGCTCGGAGTCACGGCCACTGCACGGCGCGCCTCGCAACGTAAGTCCAAACCAAGCTCCTGGTCATGACAAGCGATAACCAGAACTTGATGGAATCGATCGAACCTCGACTACAGTGATGTGCCGCTTTCCATCCAATGACCAACAGCACTTATTTGGGAACTTGCCTAAAATGCCGTTCATGGCCAACGATTGCCAGTACTGTTTGAAAACGATACAAACTGGACCGAAGTGCGATGAATCATGGCTAACGATCAACAGCATCTGCTTGGAACCAACAGCATTTACGAGAATACTGACCATTTAGTGGAAAGCCGGTTTGCTGTTCATGCGCTACCTTGCTTGCATGCTACAACACCATGCCGTCGTCAGACGCCCTAAGCGAGGCACCATTAAACACACATACGCTAGTGACAGCAAGGAGCACAATGCAAAAGTGATATTTACTCGCCCGCTCTCGCTCACATAGACAACTCTCACTCAGCAGATAGCGTACAGAGCTCTGACCGCAGGGACCTCCCTCGCGGTCACGATCAACCCTGGCAATAGTAACTCACAAGACCACCCAAGTGGTATCGTCCAAATATATATTCCCTACTGTAGAATGTCGAGGACAGCAAACCCCGACTGGATATATATGCAGTAGCTGGACCCTACTTCCTCAGACGGCACCTATAGCGGAATGCGGAATCAATTTCAGTAGGACCCAGTCGGCTCGTGCTGTGACTCATTATCACTAATAACTTGATTATTGTCAAGGCAAAGCAGAAAGGCATCCCTTTTATCACCACGGATCCATGCGCATCAAGTGCTTCGATGCAAACGGCTATATGTACAAGGTGCAGGTTCTAACGAATCCGTCGCAAACAAAAATGTCCTATGCGTGTCGTACTTGGTGAAATTGTTCTTCCGGCTCAAGGCGTTTTCGTACATTTTCGCTGAACAGCAGTGTGCGCCAATTAACGCATATATAATATATATATATATATATCCCGTCAGCTTACAGTGACGTGCCACGACGAGGCGGAACGGACAGAACACAACTACGCGCGCACATCCAGTTACATTCACAAACATGTCGTACCTTGTCGTAGACAGCGGTGGACAGTGCACACACCAATGGACAGCACACAAACGAAAAACTCCCCGCACAATGGGATGCAGAGGTCATATCGACGCACTTCTTAACAGCCTCTTATTATGTAGTGTCAACGCGCCAAAACAACCAGTGGACGCTTTTTGACATGATCGGTGCGCCGAAGATTTTCCCCAATCCAGCACCATGCAAGGCTGAATGGGACACGTGGGCCATATCTTGCACTATCGAAGGCAACTGCCTCGGTGGGGACCCCCCAGGCCCGTGATGCTGATCATAGCTTGGTGTGCAGAGAGAACGTGGCACTGTGCTCGATGATATCTTCGAAGGTGTCGAACTTGGCCTTGTTTACCACCTGAATATTCGATGCAGGGCGGTGTCCAGAGACGCGTTGAATCAAGGCAGGGGAGGGAAAGCCTAAACAGGGAAGCCTGTTCGTCAGCGCCATAACTGTACAACAGTGCGTTCATACACAACTTGCAGTCAAGGCCCAAGGATTGGGTATCGTAGTGGAAACGAGCATGCAACTGAAAATACGTCCAGCGACCATGACAGAGCCAGTCCAACAGGCGAATATGCGTTGACTACCGTGGACAAGTCGGTGCTTAGACCAACGATGTCGAGAGTTCGATCCAAACATTATTTACGATGCGCAGAAACAGTACTTCTTTACCATAACGGTAAGTCGAAAGCGAAACGCCACGGCCATATCACGAACGTAGTGTATCTCCACCACAGTATAGCGCTAGATATTGGAATAGCAAGACACGTAGCACCAGCTGTATACTATAGCCAGAATTCAACACCGACTCACGTCGCAGAAGTCGTCCCCGGTGTATTTCCCCTTGCAGAGCTGACCGTCCAGCCTGTATAAGTTGGAACCGAACAGCTCGAGCTGCTTGCCGCTGTAAAGGCGGAACTTGTACGTCGCCGGGGGGATATCGTCGCTGCTAGCGCCATCAACAACGCGAGCCTCCGGAAGTCCGGGCAGCTCCTGTCAGTGAGACGATGCGGCAGGGAGGTTGGGTCAAAAGAGCGGACGGGGTGTTCACGCGTCATTTGAAGGTGATGTTTGGGTAACGAGACCGCAAGCCTTGGGTGGCATGGTGGTAGGGCACAAAAACGACTCTTACTAGAGTGAACATGCTTGTAAAGAAGAGGCAAAGACTCTGTACATAGACACTAATCAACCAACGAGTACCTTTTGGATGCTGTGTAGCTTTCCTCATACGCTATGGTGTTGCGTGAGGCATGATCGATAGTACTGTTCAGACTCGCGACACAACACTCAATTCCAACGCACCTGCTGCAAGCGACGGACTGCGCTAGTCTCTCCCATGAGGGCCCCGTAGACGCCATCCATCCTCCAGTGAACACCGAGTATTGACCTGCCGATGATCACGTTGGAGGCGACCTGGGGTGTCGCAAGATACAATACGGGCGGGGGCGCGTGCAGGCATCAAACCAAGGGGGGAGGCGGTCCTATAGTCTATCGGGGTGCCTCTATTGCTTTAATGAAATGCAAGTTCAAGGGGCGTCAAACGGATGGCGAATGAGTTGCTCCCGACAAGTTCGTAGAACGAAATATCTGCACATAAATGTGCCATAGATGGAGCAGAACAATCGAGTGGGCTTGTAGAGGAGAGGAATCCTGATTGGTTCCTTTGGGCAACTTCGGCATGAAACTAAACACCAAAGGTGCCCTCGCCGGGAAATAGTCTCGAGTGACAGGCGGAATCAGCTCGCAGATGAAAGGAGTGGTCTCAACACGCCGAATATATGTGCTTCAGATGAACGAACCATTTGATGGACTGATCAGGCAGGGAAACAGGCCATATTTCGACTTTTTGTCAGACCAATAAAGAAAACTCTCCCCTGCTTGTCGCGCATCCCACTTGCGCTCTCGAAACCGTTTTTTGTTGTTTCCTCACCTTGTTCAGCTCTCCTTCGATGGTGAGGCCCTTTGTTAGCTTGCCATTCTCGTCGATGCACTTGTCTAGGAACTCCGTTCCGGTCGGCACGAAGGTAACCCTCTCAGTCCCCGCGTCGTTGGAGACTACGGGGTTGGGGAAACACTTCTTCCCGGCCTCGAATCCGACGAATGCCTGCCGAGAAGGATTTGGGGAACGTTGGGTTAAGATACTACGCGCACTCGCCAAATGATATGGGTGAGGTCACGCCTCAGGCCACGGAATAGAGGCAACTTTCCAGCGGTGGCGGGGTAGAAATGGTTTCGTTACAAGAGCCTAGCATAGCAGCTGTATCGTGGTTCGAGCACGAATCCTCGATTGATTTCGAAATGTTGTTGTATCGCCATGGCCCAAATCAAGGACGTTCATGGCGTGCTTTGGGCTTCAAAGGCATATAATTTCGAAACCAAGTGATGCTATTGTTACAGCATCGACTATACGAAGCAAATCGGGCACAGCCGGAGTAGGAGGTATAATGGATGGAGCACACGGACACTAACGCAAGCACAGCAGATGTACGACACGCGTGCTGCATGATATACTATACGTGTACGCTGCTCTCACACCATATAGGACTGGTGATGAGACCACACTTGATGTGTCTTGTTTTATCGTTTTAAGTGGGTAGAAGGAGTGAATCGCCCACCGCAAGCAGCGTATGATCGCTCTTACCTTAAGCGCGGTGATGTAGCCACCGAGGTTGATGGCATGCCCGCTAGGGTACGCAGGGTGCGTGGGAGAGCCCTCAGCGACCGCCATGGGGAGCAGGAAGGTCTTCTCGCCGTCTGGGTTTTGTCTAGCATTGTGCTTCTTCACCCGGGAGAGAAGATCCTGCGAGCGTCCATCGGTAGTACGTTCCAAACAACACAGGAAACACGTCAGCGCGGCACCACGCGCGATCGTCCACGGAACGGTGGTAAGCTGTATCCCACCATCAGTTGCTCATCGAGCATCCCTGCAGAGTGCAACTATTGTGCATGCGATAGTGCGTACGGGTGTTTATGTTTTTCTCTCCTTTTGCCAGCTGCAGATGACGAAACATTTGACAGCGAATACGTGCCGACGGACATGACATATTGCACGTTCGTTTCGCTGTAGGTCAACGACCATATCTGCTCCCTTCCCTTCCGTACGCGCATGGTGGCCACATCGGTTTCGGTCCTTTTGTCAGGTATCTGCAGCTGAGTTCTGCAGGTATTCAATATTTCGAGTTCAGGCGATCGTAGCACTCCAGGTTTATCAACAACGACGTCGTATATCCCTCCAGCCGAACGTTCTAAGCAAGCGGTGTAGACATGCACCGTCAGATACTGACCGTGTTCTTCAGAATGGATTCCGGCAACGGGGTGATGACGTCCCTCACGAGCGTGTTGTGCAGGAGGCCACCGTACGCCTCGGGCCTCAGCACGCGGTGCACTTGCCACTGGTGTGTTGTTTATGACGAGTTGGTGGGCCGGGGGGAGACATAGATAAGTCGACATCATCGTGAATGCTATTCGGAGATGTATTAGATGGCAAGTCGTGCTATTGTAGTGCTCATAGTTGTCAAACGTGGCGGCCGGGATTACAGCAGGTGGATCTTAAACCGTACGACGTGGTCGTGCACCACTTCCTCCCTGGAGCAGGCGACGTGCCCAGCAGCATGCGTTGCCCGCCGTGGTGAGGTCCTAAGCGATTTATACAACCGTGAACTGGTTCCAGCATTCATTATACATTATACTACATGCCACCCAAACCACATGTATTGGCTTGAAGAATCATTGGAGAGTCACATGGCAGAAATGCCGTTCATGGGTTTGACAGCGCTCACACATTACAGTAGCTGCCGCAACCGCCACGGTACCTAAAATAGCTTACGTAGTCAGGTTGGGTGCTACATACAATACTCCCAAGGTCCAGTCATCATCGTCGCCACAGGGACATTCATTTCAGTTGCACACAAACGGGAAAGGAAACGAGACCCGGTGTTCCCCCGCATACATGAAGATCGCACCTTAGCATACCACGCATGGCGCGTGGCAGAGCTGGCCGAGGCCATCTGGGTGAGAATGTGCGACTCGCCGAAGGTAGTAAACCCCCGCTGACGCTCGGATTCCGTGTAGGGGCCGACAGAGCCCCCAAGCACGCCTTGGGTGAACAAGATGAGCGCCGCGCGGAAAGCCTCCGTGTACAGCTGATCGGTGAATGAGAGGTTGGCCAAGTCTCGGCCGTTTCGGATGAAGACCGGCTCGTTCGGGTCGACGAATATAGTCTCCACGGTGGAAGCACCGTTCTGGAACCGGAGACAATATTGCCGAAAGGGCAAGCGTTGGCTGTATTGTCAGTTTCCGTAGGAAAAACCAGCAGACGAAACGTTCAGATGATACATCGAAAGAGAGCAAGAGAACCAAAAGTACAGAAACAGTGGCGCGAAAAAATATCGTTTGTTCGTGCAACTAATATGCACCTGCAGACAGAATAGGGCCTCTAGCTAGATTTCAGAATGCTAGGAGAAAGTGATAGCGGGTTCTGCCTAAATGCAGGTGTGCCCCGAACGTTGGCGCTTGACAACCGCCCTTCCATATAGCTCCAACCACACAAACCCCACACATATACTTCGTATGTGTAGGGTGCTGCCCAAGTCTAGCCGAATATATGCTTTCGAGCGCACACTCAGCGTGAATGAAAGGTAGGGGTCGTCTCACTCTGAGCCGTCTAAAACCTAGCAATACAGCATACACACACACCTATATGCCCACCTGCACATCAAGCCACGGCTGGAAGGCCGTCATGTAGTCCATCCCCGGGAAAAGGGTGACCGCCTTAGGCGGCACCACGATAGAATCGATCGGGAAGTCCGACAGCATGAACTGAGAAACCACAGGACCGGTGGTTACACCCGGCCATTCCGTCCGGAACAGTTGGGTGACAGGGTCGATCGTTCCGTCCGCGCTCCTGGGGATGCTCAGCCCGGTGAAGTCAGGTAGGGCCTGCAAGTTCTCTGATCGAGTTCCAAGCAAGCATCGGAGAGGGGAGCGTGGAAAGTGCTGAGGGTTAGACACATGCTAAGGTAAGAATGCACCCACGTGTTCGGAGGCTGCTTATCTCAGGAGATACACGTACATGCTTCACCCAAACACTGACTTGGACAAACAATGCAAGTTTGGTCAGATGAACAATCCCACAGCCTTAATGTATCTAACTACTGGAATGGAGATGAAAAACTCTACAATGGTGTTCCGACGATGTGGGTTAAATATTGAGTTGAGGAGTCCCGTCAGACACGAATATTAGACCAAGCGTGATACAGCATTCCTGTCGTAGGATTCGTCGTTTGTGCGGTATGTGTACACTGTTGATTGTTTCGAGAAGGATATGTGTGTAAGCTTACTGGTGGTAGAATGGCGAGTGATCCAGTGATTATCGATTCCGTACTCATGAAGATCACTTCCGGTCTCTACGAAAATATACCTAGCTGGGAGCTACGTGTCTATGCGGTGTGGCGTACCTGCGGCGACTCGAACGAGCCCGTCTTTGCCGTATTGCGAGAAGGGGATGTCCCTGGTCAAGGCCATCCAGTAGACCTCTGTCTGCTGGGCGGCCTACACGGTCATGTGGTATCGCATCAACGCAAGAGAGGAGAAACAGCGATAATGAATTCAACGGCGTATGACAGTTCGGCAGTACGGCAGGCGCACTCACAAACAGCGACAAACACAAAAATTGACACCCAGGCACGGTCGAAGCCCGCTTTTCACCCAAGTACCCGATTAGGTTGCTCGGTCACTATAGATAAGTAGCAAAGACGGCTCACCAGCCTTTCGGAGAGGAGGCTGTCGGGCGTGGTGATGAAGACACTGTCGCTGTTGAATCACCAGAATGCCGATAATGATGGTCAGTACGCCGGAGAATATGCATCGACAGTCAGGCAGGTAGGACCAAAAACAGCACTTGATTAAACTATTAGCGCGATATGGATTGAAGAACACGGGGGGGGGGGTACATTTTAATTCCCACTGTTGAATATCCAAAGGCAAACTTGACCGTCATGTCCATCACACCACAACGGTGGTAACAATCAGACTGCGCGTTTGCACGCGCCGCTTGCGATCAGGCCAGCATCGCCCAGACGTTGTATCCAGTACCTTATACGTTCAGAAGCAGAGTTATCTGAGTTGCAATGTTGATTGTACTCAGATACACGACATATAAGATCCATGGTAGATTGGGAAGTTCCACGCTGGAAAGAGATTCCGGCAGTAGGGTATCGGGTTATCGGGGTAATGTGTGCCCACCAATGCCACGCGTCAGGTGGAACCCTCTACTGCGTGTGAGGCGAATCAACTCTACAGCGAGGATGTAATATAAGAGGAGTTCCGTGTCATGTCTGGAGTCAGCCACGCGTTCCCGTGCCAGCTGCGCCTATACCTTTAGGGATCAATCAACACACTAGTGGAAGTCCGGCGATCTTCTATTGGCAAGCGTAGCCAAGGCATACCTAGAGAGGTGGGAACCTGCTTCGTCATGCCTAGTTTCGAGGACATGCCCAGTCAAGAAGCCAGCGTGGAGAGTGAAAAGACCATAGAGGAGATGAGGAAGAAAATAGAGGTCCTGGAAAGGACGATGGAGGAGCAGAGACTGCGCGCCGAGAGGGACGCGCAGGGAGCAGGAAAGGAAGGGGGGGCCGGTGGGGTGACGAGAGGAGAAGGAACTGCTGGAAGACAACAAGCAGCGTCGGCGGTGCCGACACCTGGGCTGGAGGCCCGATCAGGCATGTCATTACCTTCTTTGTACCGCCCAAGTTTGTCCCAGTCGAGACCCCCGAAGTTCGATAACGTAGAGGCCCACTTTAGCATGTGGCGTAGTGAGTTTTTGGCATACCTATCATCGCTTGGGTGCTTGCATGTACTCAGTAGCACAGCAAACCCAGTTATGGTGGGTGACATGAGGGTTTCTCCGGAGGAATTAGCCTCCAGACATTCCCCCCAGGAGATCAGGGACGCGAGATTGGTGTATGGATTGATGATGGAGGCCATGACAGGATACGATATGGCTGAGTTTAGAATGCAAAAGGCAATGTCTCCGAGTGGTGCTTGGAAGGAGTTGGAAGACTATTCCATGCCGAAGACGATAGCCGCAACTCATAGATTGAGGAGGGAATTTGATGCCGAGGATGAAAATCCCTCGCTGTTCTTAGGAAGGGTGGACAAGGCAGCAGATGAGCTGGCGATGCTAGGATGTGGTAAGAGTACAGAGGAAGTAAACCGCCACATTATTACCAACCTCTTATCTTCGTATACTATTCAAAGCAAGTCCATTCTTTCCCGCCCTTCCATCCCCCGTTCCGAGATCGATGAGATCATCCGTGACGCGTATGCTAACGGCAAGGTAGAGAAGGAGATGGTTTCTAGGGCGTTGGGCGTGCAGGGAATGGTAGATCAGCATGCCTTGTACGCCGGAGGTGCGCAGCCTGCCGGTGGCGGAGGTGCGGGTCCAGGAGGGGGAAGGAAGAACAGGAGAAGCGGGAGGCTCAAGGATGGGCAACAGCAGCAGCAGCAGCAGCCCCAGCGACAGCAGCAGCAGCAGCAGCAGCAGCAGCAGCCGCAATATCAGCAGCAGCAGCCTCAGCAGCACCAGCAGCACCAAAGGCCCCAGCAGCAACGTGGCAACCGGGGGAGGAGCCTGCATCATCATCTGTTCGGGATGCTGTGCCCCAAGGGAAAGGAGGAAAGAGAAGGAATCGAGGCGCCACCGGCAAGGGCTTACGTCCGCACCAGACACGTTTGGCTTTGTTGATTGACTGCTGTGGTGATTTTCGTTTTCAACTTGATTGTGTATCGTTTTGATGAGTAGGACTACTGTGATATTTTATATGATTTATATTAATTCCTCATGAAATAGAGGGAGATCTTTTGGATAAGGTTGAAGAGAGACTATGAAGCGCCTGGGGGCATGTGCGGTCCATAGAAAATGTTTTCTGATTTGGAAGTTTTGGGTAGTATTTCGGAAATTGAGAGTTTGATTTTTTTGGTTCTTGAAAATTTGTGCTTTTGTTCAAAGTCAGTACTTACTGAGTGGTCTAGCAGGTAGTGCTATATAATTCCCTAGGGTGGGTCGGGAGTTGAAGTCTCGCCGAATTCGTAAGTTGGTCTTTTCGAGCGTGCGCGCTGGAGACAATACGAATGATTATGATAGTGTGCCCGTAGACACCAGTAGTGTTTGGCGAGGGGAGGGCCCCGGAGATCACTGTACTAAGTCGACGAGATTCCACTGAATATCTTCGGACCAATTCCGCGGAAAATGCCGTTTTACCTGACTGAA
Organism: Macrocystis pyrifera; assembly: GCA_031763025.1. NCBI lineage: Eukaryota > Phaeophyceae > Laminariales > Laminariaceae > Macrocystis > Macrocystis pyrifera. The sequence goes on along the minus strand of JASSKH010000009.1, from coordinate 7,688,735 downwards.
TCCGAAACGAATGCCGTTTTGCCTGGTAATGGATTTCGAGAGTTTCATTTGTTTGCAACAGAGAGGCAGGGGATTTGAGTATTTGAATCCTGATTTGAGGATTTGAGTGTTGATTCAAGAATTTGATTTTTGAAGTTACAGATTGGATTTTTGACTCTATGAGTTTGATTCGATTTGATATTTTTATTGACATGTATCAGCTCTGCGATGTCGTACATTTTCATGTACAGAGCTGAGGGGAATATTGTTCATGCACAGGAGCAGGGGGGATATGAGTTTGGTCTTGTATATTGAGTAGGGGGGATGTTGATTGTACTCAGATACAATCAACATATAAGATCCATGGTAGATTGGGGAGTTCCACGCTGGAAAGGGATTCCGGCAGTAGGGTATTGGGATATCGGGGTAATGTGTGCCCACCAATGCCACTCGTCAGGTGGAACCCTCTACTGCATGTGAGGCGAGTCAATTCTACAGCGAGGATGTAATATAAGAGGAGTTCCGTGTCATGTCTGGAGTCAGCCACGCGTTCCCGTGCCAGCTGCGCCTATACCTTTAGGGATCAATCAGCATGCAAGCGTGAATAAATCGACCCATGTGCGCACGCTCGTAAATACCTGTCGGCACCAGTAACTTGGTGCGCTGTGCCGCCGAGCGGGTTGGTCAGCTTAGCCCCGCCAGGTCCGACGGCCCCAGAGGGCACCTCCTCGCACACGTTGATGTCGCTCGTAAACACGCAGTCAAGCAACTTCCGGTAGTCGGCCGGGTCCACCTGTTGTAACAAGCGCACATAGAACCGCCGTTCGCGGCCGACAATAAAAGCATATATAAGGGTGCTTTCATTTTGAGGGGGCTGGAGGTGCTGGAGTAGGCGGTTGAAAGGGGTTCGCATGATTGATTCGTATGCCGGTAGTCTTATTCTACCGAAAGGAGAACGACATCGAATTTACTGCACTGAATTTCATACATACAACACATTTGATACTTTGTCCGTTCGACGGAGACGGTACTACTGTAGATGAAAGCGTATCACTGACGTACTGTACTTCAATGGTATACGAGACGATTGGTAGCAGGAGTGACGGGGCATTTTATCGATATAAGATTCGTTTTCCTTCTGCATAAACCGAGCGTTCCCCTATGATTTCCAACCTCGTTCCTCATCCTTACGCCGTTAGGGACTTCAAAGGAGGGACGTGACGAACTTAGTACTGTACAGTCCAATGATGATTACAGCATCACCATCACGAGCCATGTCATTCATAGCCTAAAGGGATAGGGAGGCGGGGTGTACTTGTCGTCATAAATGGCCGCAGTCGCATGATCATAGACCCTCGCATCCCTACAATACAGGGACGGAGCACGTCGGGTTTTCACCGACAAGGTAGATGTTACGTGCAGTGAGCATGAAGCGCCGTGGGATGTTGGGCGAGTCGCATGAAGAATGAGCTGCATCCTACTAAGAACCGCTTTAGAGGCCGATTTTCTTGCATGTGGATGACAGCATCAATGAATTGATTCATTTCCTGGTGTGGCCACATCCAAAGGCCGTAATAGGTTTACTATGCAACTGCCTCGAGGGTGCCTCACTATATACACACTACGTGACACGACCATCCCCTCTGTAGGGAGTAAAGGTTTTCCCTCACGAAAACGATCTACCGCCAGCCGTGGTAACCACCAAACAAACATGCACGGTACCCTGGCTGTATAGTTTACGCAGTGAGAGGCGTGTTTTAGAGCGACGTCGCCAAGCTTAAGGGGTAAGTAGGGGTGGGGGTATCTGAAGTGCAACGTAAGCAGCTATCTATTCGCGACTTGAGCCCAGCACGATGGTCCCCGTAGTGCTGCAACGGACTCCCTAAACGGATGACGGTGACATGTGTCGAAGAAGGGGACCTTAAATGCAGAAATTCGCGAACGAATTATCGCATACTTGGGTACTACTGTACGTACCACTAAAGGATCCGCCCCTCACAGCTTAGTGGAGGATCTGTGCACAGGTGGCTTGCTTGGATATTCGGCACGGCCCACGGCATACACAGCAGGAATCTTGGCAGAAACGTTCACAACCACGTTCATGTTCATAACAATATAACAATGTTTATTGACAAGAGTTCGTCATAATGCAGCCAGAGTTCATAACAATGTTCAAAACACTGTTCGTCCTACAGCACTACCATATTCGTAATCCAGTACACTACAGTACACTACCGCGTACCTGTCCGAACTTGTCGTGCGGAAGCGACTTGTGGTACTGCCCAGCGAACAGCGGGACATTTTTCTCGTCGCCATTGGTGATGTGGCAAGTCGGTCCCACCGCGAACTCGTTCTGAGCTATGGCAAGGCGTTTCTTGAGGGTCACCGTCGCGCGGGCCACTGGCTGTAGACACAGTCAAGCATGGTGCAGCAGGAACAAATCGCCATTGTAAGTTACTACAGTGGCCAACTAGCTTGGGTGACCGTGTCTTCACTGTGCAGACACAATTGTTTCAGTCTAATTCCAACTACTGTACTATTTATAGTAACTTGTCCGCAAGACCGGAGGACTGTGTGTGCTAAAACAATAGTTGAAACTTCAACATCGCCCACTCAATAGAGACCGTCATACACCGCAGAAAAGCGGTTGCACTTGAGGATGGACTAGCACCATGCCCTTGTGACAAGACATCAAAAGGCGAGGTCTGGAAAGGTTTTGCATATTTTAATGGGAGCGCTTCGGTAGCTATTTAGGGACTGCTACCAATCCTCTAAGAGAAAGCACATGTACTCCGAGAACCTCGCATCCGTTTCTGCGAGGCCGTTCGCGAACCATTCATCCCTGAGTTTTTCCAGTAGGCGACATTCCTTTGCTGAGGATTTGTTACTTGACAATTTCAGGCCGCGAGCTTTTCTTTTCACTTGATAATTAACTTAAGTACGTAGGCATTTGTGCTAAGCGAGGAACGCCAGTCTGAATCCTGCCGGTACATATATAAGTACGAGTAGAACAACATAGCTTTTTAAGAGCATATGACCAACGTTGACATCACAGTAAGCCGCGAGCCTTAATTTGTCGAAATAGGATACTACTAGTAATAACTGAATCGTGCACTGTGCTGTACCAGTGCATACAACATGCCTTGTACGACAGTATGCACAGTACTGGTAGTATATTTGAGTATCACATACGTGTGGCTTTTCGTTGGCAGTGGATTGGGGATTCGCTGTGAAGTAATACAACGGCAAGCGCAGCATGGGAAATCTGTACGAAGCAACACGAAGCTTCCATCCTCCGGATTGGACGAATACATTTTGTTTTATTACCCGGCAAGGACAACGTTCACTCTGGGAAATGAAAATTTTACCACACACAAACCACGCATATAACACAACATCACAGCAGCAGTGGCATCATATGAAATGACGCCGTATGTACGTAAAAACAACAAAAACGAGTTTACGTGGAACCCGGGGTAAACTTGGAACGCAATAATAATACAGCTGTAACAGCTGCCGTGTGCTCTCACGGCACTCTCTATACATACCCGTACGTGCTTGGGCTGTAGACCGCCTATATCATCTACTATTAATACTGTATACACTGTGTACCAGGTAGCTCAGGGGAGACTACTACAGTCGTTCGATCCTAACTAGGTACTCCATGTAAATCTGAAATTGCTATCGACAAGCTTGCCAGTCAAGTGTCAACCAGGATAAAGCAGCGCACTTACGTCTAGGAAGTCGAGGGAATCCCGGACCCTGCACACGTTGCCGCTGAGCAGAGGCTGTGTTGCTTGGACTTCGTTGAGGTCCCCGGTGCCGAGGCAAGGGGGAAAGGCCGCCAGCAGGGCAGTCAACCCGACGAAAGTCTGTCGTAGTTCATAACAGTTCCAGGAAAAGATTGCGCATGCGGAACACAAGGCACATAAAGCACACGCGGCCCACTGTGATGCATTCATGATCATGGGGAGAAAATGACGTGTATGGGACGCCACGCTGGACAGGGCAATCGTGCTTCATTGAATTAATCAGTGGTTTTGGCAAAACGAGCACGTTGTGGAGCGCCGGGGGGAGAGTGGGGGTGTTGACAAAATCGTAAACAGTATACTGTACTGCTGTACCAGCTTTAGAAACGAGATTCGGACCACTGTAGTCTAAACGAGAATATTGCGGTGTATGCTTGTAGTCGCTGTCTTCTTGCCTTCCACGTTCTGCTCCTGTGAAGAGAGACATCGGTACTACCCCTCGCCTGGTCTCCGAGAACAAAAGATTAATTCAAAAACATCAACGCCGCGCTCGTTTGGTGGCAGGGGGGTCTTCGAAATTGGCATATTGCTTTGCGTGGTTCGTGTACGTGGTATATGCTACTATACTATAATAGCAGGTATTATTGTTGATGAGATTAATTTCTGACGGAAACACGAAAAGCTCATAGACTTACATGTCTACATACGAGTACCAGGGCGGCACGGGCCTATCTTCAAGCACGTACTGCAGTAGTACGCAGCGCACACCCGCGTCGGAGAGACTCACGACGCTATCAATGAATGTAGACCCGTTCCATGTGCAATGTCCGGCCGGAGGCTGTGGCAATTATCTGAGGCAACAACAGCTCGGCACTCACTGCGCTATCGATACCTGTACCCAAAAGACCTTCCAACGCTTCCAATATAATAGTACTGCTGCTATAGTTATACGCGTCCCCGCGTGACCCTCCTTATTATATAAGGTCCCACCTTCATGACGAGGCGCGTGTGTACGCTCTCCGTTTGATGCTGCTGGTCGCCGCAGTAGAGATGCCGAACCCGCTTGTAGATACGTAGATTGATGCTGTTCTCAGAGCTTATTGGTGTAAGAAGATGGCGGTCAAGACACTGAATGGGAGGCACGCGAGAAGAAGGACTGCTGCTGCTGCCGCTGCTGCCTCTGCTGCTGCTGCTGCTGCTGCTGCTGCTGCTGTGGCGCTGCTCGGTGCGGTGGTTGGTCGTGGTAGTGTGAAGGAGGGGGGGGGGGGGGGAGAGGCGCCTGCTTGAGGAAGAAACGCGGCTCTACCGGTAGTGATTTGTAAGAGGTAAAAGGTATTCCCGGGAGGTGCTGATGATCCTTGGGCGTTTTCTTCTACCACCGTGTCATGTTGATTTTGCCGCCGCGCGGGTCATTGAAAGCGGTGGCTCAAAACATTAGTTTTGCGCATGCGTCCCTGGAGCCATGTTATTTTTACGGTTTGATTTTTGTTGTCACTGCTGTTACAAAAACACTAACCAGATACATGCACTGGAGAAATAGGGTGAAACCAATCAAATACATCTACCACGTGTAAATCAGGTCCGATTTGATGGGTGAGACGTCGATTAGGAGTCAATAGAGTCATTCATAAGGGGTATTGCAATACCGTAAGTTTTCACAATATATTGTCAAGTATTCGGGTCCGACTGATAGCACCTTCCATGTTCGAAGTTGTTTTGGATTCTACTACGGTAGTTTTAATAGTTACACTTTTATATGTGGATCGTGTGATTGAAACAAGTGCGGCCATCGTCAGACGGCAAATGGAACAATAAAAATATTGGTTTCTACTGGTACCTAGATTTATATTTCCGTGGTCACCTTACGAGATGACATGCGCGAACGATGCATTTCTGTTCCGCCATAAGTACTTCTGAATATTTTTATTGGGGTTCGACGGTTGTAGTCGACATGCATGCGCTCCATAGTTTTTTACTTGTTTTGTTCCTCTTGGCTCTCTTCTTTTTTTTTCGGAATTTTATGAGTGATCGAAATTAAAGGCCATTCCGCGCATCAATATAACTGCTACTACTACTGTCGTAGTGCTACTTCCTATAGTACAGATACTACTACTACTCCCGCTACTCCTGCTCCTCTTCTTACTGCTGCTGACATTGATACTGTTACACTATTACCCCTACAACTACTCCCGCTACTATTAATATTAAGGGAGACCACCGGAAATGGCACCTACGATACACACAAAAAATTATATATTTCCCTTTTTTAATTGACAGTATTTGGTCCTATTTACTACTACTGTATGGTCCCCCGTAGTACTACTTACAGTAGTGTTATCGCTACTGCTGCTGCTATTGCTACTACCAGTAACACTACTGCCGCTCCTTCTGCCACAGTACCCTACTGCTGCTACTGCTACTGCTACTACTGCTATACCACGCGTACTGTCGCTACTACCATTACTGCTACCACTACCACTATTACTACTGTCACGTACGTCAGCGCAGCGTAAGCGGGATACCCAATTTCCTCGGACTATCGCCATTTGTCGCGGCAGAAACACCCTGAATGCAGTTGTTAGGTGTCAACCGTCAATCGTATTGCTTTGAACACGTACGCGGTCCAACTCTGCGTAGATCGCAGTACTATGCAGGCAGGTAAAAACACGCATAACATGCGTACGCTCTGGTTGTCCAACAATAAGCATACCGTATCACCTTTGGGCCCTCAGACAATTGATACGATGCATTACTGGGCGCAAAACATATCCGCATGGCCGCATCAACAAGGGGCACACGTCGCTCAACGGTGTTCGTTAAACAGAGCTGTATGTAACAAGATTTGGCAATTGTTCGAAGTCTTGTGAGCAGACGGCGGATTAAAAAGTCAACACTTTAGGGGGATGCTATCAATAACACCATCCGGGATGCGTCGTCAACCCACGCGTACGTACCCGTTTCGGCAACATATGCAGGCGATTGGGAATCAGAGTATGGGATTTGCAACCAAGATCCTGATTTGGTCCTACTGTAGTTGTAGAATTCTGTAGTTGATGCGAATTTACAGTAATCCTAAGCTTTTTTTTGTTCTTTTTTGGGCCCAATAACTTACTACCCGTTATGGAAACGAAGTTTCTCCTCCCGCAGCATCTTCGACGACGACTCCTCAAGAGTTTAGTCATCCGTCTGGAGAACATAACTAACATGGTGAAGGTCGTTGCTTCATCGGTGATGTAGCCATTGTCCGATGCTCCCTTGCGTGAAATGAAACATTTGAGAGTTCTTGCGAGCTTTTTGTGCTACTCGCTTTCAACTTCGAGTACACGAAAGCACCTCGTGAGTCGTATATGGATGCCTACGACTGCCATCTGGTGCACCCAATACCCTCACACATCCCATCAGGAGCATCCGTCGATTCGCGGGCTGTAGTTGCCTGTGGGGAGCTGTAGCTGTCCGCAAGCGAGGTGCAAACGTTTAGTTGGGGGTTGTTTTGTTGTCTCATTCGTACTCCCCATATCTCCACCAATTTCGACCACTGCAGCGTCTCTATGTCGGCCTCTGTTAAGAACTGAGAACAGACCAGAGATCCCTCTCAAGAGAAACACAAGTTGCTGTGATGAACCTCTATCAAGCCATCGTCGCTGTATTGTGAAGTTCTCAACGCAGCGTGTTAAACTAGCGACGTGTTGTTCTGTTCTGATAAAGCATCTACAGGAGGAGATATTAGAGTGACTGGAGACCCGGGGACCAGGAGACGCTTGGGTGCCTACGTGGCCGTAAGGATTGTCGACGTAAATCGGGATGTTTGTATTTTTTTTCATTTTAGGTGACCATATATTCGAATACAGTGTTTGCCCTCGACTCGTGACTATATAACACGAGGGCATTTATAGTAGTAACGGTCTTGGTTTACTTGTCGTGGCTGTTAATATTGAAATTGTTTTATATCACTAGCGGTACAGCCACGGCTCCGCCCGTGGTGATTGTTGTGCGTTGGCAATAGCAGTAGATAAATACCTTGTTTGGTAGTACCCCTAGTGTGCCGTGATGGACCACACTCCAGCACAGAAAAAAAGATAAGGACCACCGCGCAGGGGGGGATCGATCCGAGACGCCCTGTTTTGTCGCTGGAGTTGTGCATGTCCGCAAGGATTTCTGATCCGGAGATAGAGCCCGACTTATGCCCGGGTGCGGCGGGACATCGACTATGACCCCCAGCTAAACCAGAGATCATCAAGTAGAACAAGGGTTTCCACACCTTCCGTGGCGATATCAAACCTTGAGGTGTCCGTTTTCGTCCCCGAGTTGTTTGAGTTGCGTATATATGCAAGGATTTCTGGCCCAGGTACGGGTCTTCTTGTCGTCTCCGAGAGTGAACTGCGGAAGCTCGACTTGTCCCGTGAGGAAACTCTCGCCGCGCGATAGCTCCATGATTACTCCCACCAGAATCATAAATCCGTCAATGGGGCAGTGGGGATGGGGCTTCCATACCTTACCGGCGGTATCGACCCGGGGGATATCCGTTTCCGTCCGCTGGTTGTTCGAGTTGATGATCCATGGAAACATATATGATCCGGGGGTATGACCTTATTGTCCCCGGGTGCGACGAAACCTCAACAATGCCCGGTGGGACAACTCTCGCCGCGCGCTAGCTCGATCGACCCTGCCAAATCATGTATCAACCGGTGGCGTTGGGGTTTCCACACCTTGCGAGGCGGTATCGACGCGGGTGATGCCCGTTGTTGTCCCCGGGGTATTGGAGTTGTAGGCGTGTGGAATATTCTCTGACCGGGGATGAGACCTTATCGCCCCCGAGTGCGGTGGGACCTCGACGTTTTCTCGAGGAGCAACTCTCGCGGCGCGCGGGATCCATCAACCCTGGCACTCGGAAAGAAGCCGGTGGGGGTGGCTTTTCGACATATTGCGAGGCGGTATATCCACCGCGGATTCGTCCGTTTTTGTCCTCGGATTATTGAAGTTGTAGAAATACGGAAGGATTTGTTATCCGAGGATGGGAACTTATCTTCCCTGTGTGCGGCGGGACCTCGAGGTTATCCCGAGGGCAAATTCTCGTCGCGCCCTGGCCCCATGAGCCCCATCTAACCATAAAATCAAATAGCACCCTAATAGTTAGTAGGGTTGGGGTTTCCACACCTTGCGGGGTGATATCGACCCGAGAAATGTTCGTTTTTGACCTGGGTTGTCGGAGTTGTAGATGTGTGGAAGGGTTTATGATCTGGGGATGGGGTCTTATCGTTCCCGAGTGTCGCTGGCTCCATGAGCCTCAGCCAAACAGTGATGGGCCGATAGTGGTGGGGCTTGAACACCGTGCTGGGCGGATTCGACCTGGGGGAATGATGTTTTTGTCCTCGGTTGGTCGGAGTTGTAGAGATATGGAGGTATTCCCGATCAAGGGGTGAGATCCAATCTCCCCCGAGGTGTGGTGGAACACGAACATCACCAGTCGTCTAGAAAGTACAAAGACCCAGCGGCCTTCGGCATGTATTATTTGTCAACCAATCAGCTGCCAGGACCGTGATTCAAAATTGTAGATCAGCAGCAAGACTGGCTAGATGGCTGTTAGAACTCGTCGAGAGTTCTTGATTGTACCACGGCCACGGCTCGGCGCGGCAAGAGACCCGGTGTTCTGCTGCCGATGCTGATGCTACTGCTGCTGCTGCTGGTATTTTTTGCTGCTGCTGCCGCGCTGCTGCGGATTGCTCTGCGATGTTGGATGCAAGTTCGTGGTGTAATTCTGCCGCACCGCACTTCAGCATTTGACCAATAGGATGCCGGTTTCTCAATCTGAATTGTACTGAAGCCGGAAGCAAAGTCTCACCCATCGAGGACCGGCAGGGGGACCGGCTCGGCATAGTCGGCAGCTCGGAGCCACGGCCACTGCACGGCGCGCCTCGCAACGTAGGTCCAAACCAAGCTCCTGGTCATGACAAGCGATAACCAGGACTTGATGGAATCGATCGAACCTCGACTACAGTGATGTGCCGCTTTCCACCCAATGACCAACAGCACTTATTTGGGAACTTGCCGAAAATGCCGTTCATGGCCAACGATTGCCAGTACTGTTTGGAAATGATAAAAACTGGACCGAAAGTGCGATGAATCATGGCTAACGATCAACAGCATCTGCTTGGAACCAACAGTATTTACGAGAACACTGATAATGTTGTGGAAAGCCGATTTGCTGATCATACGCTACCTTGCGTGCATGCTACAACACCATGGCGTCGTCGCAGACGCCCGAAGCGAGGCACTTGAACACATATACGCTAGTGACAGTAAGGAGCACAATGCAAACGTCATATTTACTTGCCAACTCTCGCTCACATAGACAACTCTCACTCAACAGATAGCGTACAGAGCTCTGACCGCAGGGGCCTCCCTCGCGGTCACGCTCAACCCTGGCAATAGTAACTCACAAGAAAACTTAAGTGGTATCGTCTCCATATGCATATACCTTACTGTAGAATGTCAAGGACAGCAAACCCCGACTGGATGTATATATATGCAGTAGCTGGACCCTACCACCTCTGACGGCACCTATCGCGGAATGCGGAATCAATTTCAGTAGGACCCACTCGGCTCGTGCTGTGACTCATTATAACTAATAACTTAATTATTGTCAAGGCAAAGCAGAAAGGCATCCCTTTTATCACCACGGATCCATACGCATCAAGTGCTTCGATGCAAACGGCTATATGTACAAGGTGTAGGTTCTAACGAATCCGTCGCAAACAAAAATGTCCTATGCGTGTCGTACTTGGTGAACTTGTTCTTCTGGCTTGAGGCGTTTTCGCATATCTTCGCTGCACAGCAGTGTGCGCCAATTAACGCATGTATATATAAATATATATCCCGTCAGCTTACGGTGACGTGCTACGACGAGGCGGAACGGACAGAACACAACTACGCGCGCACATCCAGTTACATTCACAAACATGTCGTACCCTGTCGTAGACAGCGGTGGACAGTGCACACACCAATAGACAGTACACAAACGGAAAATTCCCCGCACAATGGGATACACAGGTCATATCGACGCATTTCCTAACAGCCTCTTATGATGTAGTGTCAACGCGCCAAAATAATCAGTGGACGCTTTTTGACACGCTAGGTGCGACGAAGATTTTTCCCAAACCAGCATCATGCAAGGCTGAATGGGACACGTGGGCCATCTATAGCACTATCGAAGACAACTGGCTCTGTGGGGATCCCCCAGGCCCGTAATGCTGATCATAGCTTGGTGTGCAGAGAGAACGTGGCACTGTGCTCGACGATGTCTTCGAAGGTGTCGAACTTGTTCTTGTTTACCACCTGAATATTCGATGCAGGGCGGTGTCCAGAGACGCGTTGAAGCAAGGCAGGGGAGGTAAAGCGTGAACAGGGAAGCCTGCTCGTCAGCGCCACAACTGTACAACAGTGCGTTCATACACAGCTTGCAGTCAGGGCTCAACAATTGGGCATCGTCGTGGAAACGAGCATGCACCTGAAAATACGTCCAGCGACCATGACAGAGCCAGTCCAACAGGCGAATATGCGTTGACTACCGTGGACAAGTCGGTGCTTAGACCAACGATGTCGAGAGTCGATCCAAATATCATTATGTACGATGCACAGAAACAGTACTTCTTTACCATAACGGTAAGTAGAAAGCGAATCGCCACGGCCATATCACGAACGTAGTGTATCTCCACCACAGTATAGCGCAAGATATTGGAGTAGCACAACACGTAGCACCAGCTGTATACTATAGCCAGAATTCAACACCGACTCACGTCGCAGAAGTCGTCCCCGGTGTATTTCCCCTTGCAGAGCTGACCGTCCAGCCTGTACAAGTTGGAACCGAGCAGCTCGAGCTGCTTGCCGCTGTAAAGGCGGAACTTGTACGTCGCCGGGGGGATATCGTCGCTGCTAGCGCCATCAACAATGCGAGCCTCCGGAAGTCCGGGCAGCTCCTGTCAGTGAGACGATGCGGCAGGGAGGTTGGGTCAAAAGAGCGGACGGGGTGTTCACGCGTCATTTGAAGGTGATGGTTGGGTAACGAGACCGCAAGCCTTGGGTGGCACGGTGGTAGGGCACAAAGACGACTCTTACTACAGTGAACATGCTTGTAAAGAAGAGGCAAAGACTCTGTACATAGACACGAATCAACCAACGAGTACCTTTTGGATGCTGTGTAGCTTTCCTCATACGGTATGGTGTTGCGTGAGGCATGATCGATAGTACTGCTCAGACTCGCGACACAACACTCAATTCCAACGCACCTGCTGCAAGCGACGGACTGCGCTAGTCTCTCCCATGAGGGCTCCGTAGACGCCATCCATCCTCCAGTGAACACCGAGTATTGACCTGCCGATGATCACGTTGGAGGCGACCTGGTGTGTCCCAAAATACAATACGGGCGGGGGCATGTGCAGGCATCAGATCAAGGAAGGAGGCGGTCCTATAGTCTGTCGGTGCGCCTTTATTGCTTTAATGAAATGCAAGTTTCAGGGGCGTCAAATGGATGGCGAATGAGTTGCTCCCGGCAAGTTCGTAAAACGAAATATCTGCACATAAATGTGCCATAGATGGAGCAGAACGATCGAGTGGTCTTGTAGAGGAGAGGAATCCTGATTGGTTCCTTTGGGTTATTGCGGCATGAACCTAAACACCAAGGATACCCGCACCAGGAGATTGTCTCGAGTGACAGGCGGAATTAGCTCGCAGATGAAAGGGGTGGTCTCAACACGCCTAATGTACGTGCTTCAGAAGAACGAACCATTTGATGGACTGATCAGGCAGGAAAACAGGCCATATTTCGCCTTTTTGTCAAACCAATAAAGAAAACTCTCCGCTACTTCCCGCGCATCCCACCTGTGCTCTCGAAACCGTTTTTTGTTGTTTCCTCACCTTGTTCAGCTCTCCTTCGATGGTGAGGCCCTTTGTTAGTTTGCCATTCTCGTCGATGCACTTGTCCAGGAACTCCGTTCCGGTCGGCACGAAGGTAACCCTCTCAGTCCCCGCGTCGTTGGAGACTACGGGGTTGGGGAAACACTTCTTCCCGGCCTCGAATCCGACGAATGCCTGCCGAGAAGGATTTGGGGAACGTTGGATTAAGATACTACACGAACTCGCCAAATGATATGGGTGAGGTCACGCCTCAGGCCACGGGATAGATGCAACTTTCCAGCGGTGGTGGGGTAGAAATGGTTTCGTTACAAGAGCCTAGCATAGCAGCTGTATCGTGGTTCGAGCACGAATCCTCGATTGATTTCCAAATGATGTTGTATCGCCATGGCCCAAATCTAGTAGGTTCATGGCGTGCTTTGGGCTTCAAAGGCATATATTTTCTAAACCATGTGATGCTATTGTTACAGCATCGACTATACGAAGCAAATCGGACACAGCCGGGATAGAAGATACAATGGATGGAGCACACGGACACTAACGCAAGCACAGAAGATGCACGAGACGTGTGCTGCATGATATACTATACGTGTACGCTGCTCTCACACCATATAGGACTGGTGATAAGACCACACTTGATGTGTCTTGTTTCATCGTTTTAAGTGGGTAGAAGGAGTGAATCGCCCACCGCAAGCAGCGTATGATCGCTCTTACCTTAAGCGCGGTGATGTAGCCACCGAGGTTGATGGCATGCCCGCTAGGGTACGCAGGGTGCGTGGGAGAGCCCTCAGCGACCGCCATGGGGAGCAGGAAGGTCTTCTCGCCGTCTGGGTTTTGTCCAGCATTGTGCTTCTTCACCCGGGAGAGAAGATCCTGCGAGCGTCCATCGGTAGTACGTTCCAAACAACACAGGAAACACGTCAGCGCGGCACTACGCGCGATCGTCCACGGAACGGTGGTAAGCTGTATCCCACCATCAGTTGCTCATCGAGCATCCCTGCAGAGTGCAACTATTGTGCATGCGATAGTGCTCACGGGTGTTTATGTTTTTCTCTCCTCTCGCCAGCTGCAGACAACGAAACATTTGACAGCGAATAGGTGCCGACGGACATGACATATTGCACGTTAGTTTCGCTGTAGGTCAACGACCATATCTGCTCCCTTCCCTTCCGTACGCGCATGGTGGCCACATCGGTTTCGGTCCTTTTGTCAGGTATCTGCAGCTGAGTTCTGCAGGTATTCAATATTTCGAGTTCAGGCAATCGTAGCACTCCAGGTTTATCAACAACGACGTCGTATATCCCTCCAGCCGAACGTTCTAAGCAAGCGGTGTAGACATGCACCGTCCGATACTGACCGTGTTCTTCAGAATGGATTCCGGCAACGGGGTGATGACGTCCCCCACGAGCGTGTTGTGCAGGAGGCCACCGTACGCCTCGGGCCTCAGCACGCGGTGCACTTGCCACTGGTGTGTTGTTTATGACGAGTTGGTGGGCCGGGGGGAGATATAGATAAGTCGACATCATCGTGAATGCTATTCGGAGATGTATTAGATGGCAAGTCGTGCTACTGTAGTGCTCACAGTTGTCAAACGTGGCGGCCGGGATTACAGCAGGTGGATCTTAAACCGTACGACGTGGTCGTGCACCACTTCCTCCCTGGAGCAGGCGACGTGCCCAGTAGCATGCATTGTCCGCCGTGGTGAGGTCGTAAACGATTGATACAACCGTGAACTGGTTCCAGTATTCAATATACAGTATACTATATGTCACTCAAACCACATGTATCGGCTTCAAGAATCATTGGAGAGTCACATGGCGGAAATGCCGTTCATAGGTTTGACAGCGCTCACACATTACAGTAGCTGCCGTAACCGTAATGGTACCTAAAATAGCTTACGTAGTCAGGTTTGGTGCTACACACGATACTCCCAAGATCCAGTCATCATCGTCGCCACAGGGGCAATCATTGCAGTTGCACACAAACGGGAAAGGAAACGAGACCCGGTGTTCCCCCGCATACATGAAGATCGCACCTTAGCATACCACGCATGGCGCGTGGCAGAGCTGGCCGAGGCCATCTGGGTGAGAATGTGCGACTCGCCGAAGGTAGTAAACCCCCGCTGACGCTCGGATTCCGTGTAGGGGCCGACAGAGCCCCCAAGCACGCCTTGGGTGAGCAAGATGAGCGCCGCGCGGAAAGCCTCCGTGTACAGCTGATCGGTGAATGAGAGGTTGGCCAAGTCTCGGCCGTTTCGGATGAAGAGCGGCTCATTGGGGTCGACGAATATAGTCTCCACGGTGGAAGCACCGTTCTGGAACCGGAGACAATATTGCCGAAAGGGCAAGCGTTAGCTATAGGGTCAGTTGCCGTAGGAAAAACCAGCAGACAAATCGTTCAGATGATACATCGAAAGAGAGCAAGAGAACTAAAAGTACAGAAACAGTTGCGCAAAAAAATATTGTGTTCTCGGGTAACTCATATGCACCTGCAGACAGAATAGGGCCTCTAGCTAGATTTCAGAATACTAGGAGAAAGTGATAGCGGGTTCTGCCTAAATGCAGGTGTGCCCCGAACGTTGGCGCTCGACAACCACCCTTCCATATAGACCCAACAACACAAACCCCACAGATGTACTTCGCATGTGTAGGGTGCTGCTCAAGCCCAGCCGAATATATGCTCCCGAGCGCACACTCAGCGTGAATGAAAGGTAGGGGCCGTCTCACTCTGAGCCGTCTAAAACCTAGCAATACAGCATACACACCACAATTATATGCCCACCTGCACATCAAGCCACGGCTGGAAGGCTGTCATGTAGTCCATCCCCGGGAAAAGGGTGACCGCCTTAGGCGGCACCACGATAGAATCAATCGGGAAGTCCGACAGCATGAACTGAGAAACCACAGGACCGGTGGTTACACCCGGCCATTCCGTCCGGAACAGTTGGGTGACAGGGTCGATCGTTCCGTCCTCGCTCCTTGGGATGCTCAGCCCGGTGAAGTCAGGTAAGGCCTGCAAGTTCTCTGTTCGAGTTCCAAGCAAGCATCGGAGAGGGGAGCGTGGAAAGTGCTGAGGGTTAGACACATGCTACGGCAAGAATGCACCTACGTGTTCGGAGGCTGCTTACGCTAGGAGATACACGTACATCCTTCACCCAAACACTGACTTGGACAAACAATGCAAGTTTGGTCAGATGAACAATCCCACAGCCTTAATGTATCCAACTACTGGAATAGAGATGAAAAACTCTACAATGGTGTTCCGACGATACGGGGTAAATATTGAGTTGAGGAGTCCCGTCAGACTCGAATATTAGGCCAAGCGTGATACAGCATTCCTGTCGTAGGATTCGTCGTTTATGCGGTATGTGTACACTGTTGATTGTTTCGAGAAGGATATGTGTGTAAGCTTACTGGTGGTAGAATGGCGAGTGATCCAGTGATTATCGATTCCGTACTCATGAAGATCACTTCCGGTCTCTACGAAATACACCTAGCTAGGAGCGACGTGTCCATGCGGTGTGGCTTACCTGCGGCGACTCGAACGAGCCCGTCTTTGCCGTATTGCGAGAAGGGGACATCCCTGGTCAGGGCCATCCAGTAAACCTCTGTCTGCTGGGCGGCCTACACGGTCATGTGGTATCGCATCAACGCAAGGAAGGAGGAACAACAAGAATGTATTCAACGGCGTATGACACATCTGCAGTACGGCAGGCAGGCGCACTCACAAGCAGCGACAAACACAGAAATAGACACTCAGGCACGGTCGAAGCCCGCTTTTCCCAAAAAGCACACGAATAGTATGCTCGGTCACTATAGATCATTAGCAAAGACGGCTCACCAGCCTTTCGGAGAGGAGGCTGTCGGGCGTGGAGATGAAGACACTGTCGCTGTTGAATCACCAGATTGCCGATAATGATGGTCAGGACGCCGGAGGATATGCATCGACAGTCAGGCAGGTAGAACCAAAAACAGCACATGATTAAACTATTAGAGCGGTATTGGTTGAAGAACCCCGGGGAGGGGGTACATTTTAATTCTCACTGTTGAATATCCAAAGGCAACCTTGACCGTCATGTCCATCACACCACAACGGTGGTAACAATCAGACTACGCGTTTGCACGCACCGCTTGCGATCAGGCCAGCATCGTCCACAGGTTGTATCCAGTACCTTATACGTTCAGAAGCATAGTTGTCTGAGTTGTAAGTGCGAATACATCGACCCATGTGCGCACGCTCGTAAATACCTGTCGGCACCAGTAACTTGATGCGCTGTGCCGCCGAGTGGGTTGGTCAACTTAGCCCCGCCAGGTCCGGCGGCCCCAGAGGGCACCTCCTCGCACACGTTGATGTCGCTCGTAAACACGCAGTCAAGCAACTTCCGGTAGTCGGCCGGGTCCACCTGTTGTAACAAGAGCACATAGAACCGCCGTTCGCGCCCGACAACAAAAGCAGTATGTAGGGGTGCTTTCATTTTGAGGGGGCTGGAGGTGCTGGAGTAGGCGGTTGAAAGGGGTTCGCATGATTGATTCGTATGCCGGTAGTCTTATTCTACCGAAAGGAGAACGACATCGAATTTACTGCACTGAATTTCATACATACAACACATTTGATACTTTGCCCGTTCGACGGAGACGGTACTACTGTAGATGAAAGCGTATCACTGACGTACTGTACTTCAATGGTATACGAGACAATTGGTAGCAGAAGTGACGGGGTATTTTATCGATATAGGATTCGTTTTCCTTCTGCATAAACTGAGCGTTCCCCTATGATTTCCAACCTCGTTCCTCATCCTTACGCCGTTAGGGACTTCAAAGGAGGGACGTGACGAACTTAGTACTGTACAGTCCAATGATGATTACAGCATCACCATCACGAGCCATGTCATTCATAGCCTAAAGGGATAGGGAGGCGGGGTGTACTTGTTGTCGTACATGGCCGCAGTCGCATGATCATAGACCCTCGCATCCCTACAATACAGGGACGGAGCACGTCGGGTTTTCACCGACAAGGTAGATGTTACATGCAGTGAGCATGAAGCGCCGTGGGGTGTTGGGCGAGTCGCATGAAGAATGAGCTGCATCCTACTAAGAACCGCTTTAGAGGCGGATTTTCTTGCATATGGATGACAGCATCAATGAATTGATTCATTTCCTGGTGTGGCCACATCCAAAGGCCGTAACGGGTTTACTATGCGACTGCCTCGTGGGTGCCTCACCATATACACACTACGTGACACGACCATCCCCTCTGTAGGGGGTAAAGGTTTTCCCTCACGAAAACGATCTACCGCCAGCCGTGGTAACCACCAAACAAATGTGAACGGTACCCTGGCTGTATAGTTTACGCAGTGAGAGGCGTTTTTTAGAGCGACGTCGCCAAGCTAAAGGGGTAAGGAGGGGTGAGGGTATCTGAAGTGCAACGTAAGCAGCTATCTATTCGAGACTTGAGCCCAGCACGATGGTCCCCGCAGTGCTGCAACGGACTTCCTAGACGGATGACGGTGACATGTGTCGAAGAAGGGGACCTTAAATGCAGAAAATTCGCGAACGAATTATCGCATACATGGGTACTACTGTACGTACCACTAAAGGATCCGCCCCTCACAGCTTAGTGGAGGATCCGTGCACAAGTGGCTGGCTTTGATATCCAGCACGGCCCACGGCATACACAGCAGGAATCTTGACAGAAACGTTCACAACCACGTTCATGTTCATAACAATATAACAATGTTTATTGACAAGAGTTCGTCATAATGCAGCCAGAGTTCATAACAATGTTCAAAACACTGTTCGTCCTACAGCACTACCATATTCGTAATCCAGTACACTACAGTACACTACCGCGTACCTGTCCGAACTTGTCGTGCGGAAGCGACTTGTGGTACTGCCCAGCGAACAGCGGGACATTTTTCTCGTCGCCATTGGTGATGTGGCAAGTCGGTCCCACCGCGAACTCGTTCTGGGCTATGGCAAGGCGCTTCTTGAGGGTCACCGTCGCGCGGGCCACTGGCTGTAGACGTAGTCAAGCATGGTACAGAATGAACAAATCGGCATTGTAAGTTACTTTAGTGGCCAGCAAGCTTAGTTGACCGTGTCTTCACGTTGCAGACACAATTGTCTCAGTCTAATTCCAACTACTGTACTATTAATATTACGGGGGTACATTGTTAATAGGACCTATGGTATACATAAAAAACTATATATTTACCTATTTTTACTAACAAAATTTGGTCATGTTAACTATGGAGCCCCGTAATAGTAGCTTGTCCGCAAAACGGGAGGACTGTGTGTGCTAAAACAATAGTTGAAACTTCAACATAACCCACTCAATAGGGACCGCTATATATGCCGCAGAAAGTTGTTGCACTAGAGGATGGATCAGCACCATGCCCTTGTGACAACACATCAAAAGGCGAGGTATTAAAACGTTTTGCATACATAAATGGGGGCGCTTCGGTAGCTATTTAGGGACTGCTACCAATCCTCTAAAAGAAAGCACAAGTACTTCAAGAACCTCGCATCCGTTTCTGCGAGGCCGTTCGCGAACCATTCATCCCTGAGTTTGTACAGTAGGCGACATTCATTTGCTGACGATTTGCTGCTTAACAATTTCAGGCTGCAAGTTTTTCTTCCAACTTGATAATTAACATAAGTACGTAAGCATTTGTGCTAGGCGAGGAACACCACTCTGAATCCTGCCGGTACATATTTAAGTAGAATAATATAGCTTTTTAAGAGCCTATGGTAAACGTTGACACCACAGCAAGCCGCGAGCCTTAGTTTGTCGAAATGTGATACTACTAGTAGTGACTGGGTCGCGCACTGTGCTGTACCAGTGCATATTACATGCCTTGTGCTACAGTATGCAGTACTGGTAGTATATTTTGAGTTTCACATACGTGTGGCATTTCATTGGTGGTGGATTGGGGATTCCGTGTGAAGCAATACAACAGCAATCGCGGTGTGGGAAATCTGTACGAAGCAACACTACAATAAGCTTCCATCCTCCAGATTGGACAATTAATTTTGTTCTATTATCCGGTTACCACACACAAACCACACATACAACACAGCATCACAGCAGCAGTAGTATCATAAGAAATGACGGCGTATGTACGTAAAAACAACACAAACGAGTTTACGTGGAACCCGGGGTAAACTTGGAACGCAATAATAATACCTGGAACAGCTGTAACAGCTGTCGTGTGCTCTCACGGCACTCTCTATATATACCCGTACGTGCTTGGGCTGTAGACCGCCTATTTCATCTACTATTAGTATTGTGCGCACTGTGTACCAGGTAGCTCAGTGTAGACTACTACAAGTTACAGTCGTTTGATCCTAACTAGGTACTCCATTTAAATCTGAAATTGCTATCGACAAGCTTGCCAGTCAAGTGTCAACCAGGATAAAGCAGCGCACTCACGTCTAGGAAGTCGAGGGAATCCCGGACCCTGCACACGTTGCCGCTGAGCAGAGGCTGTGTTGCTTGGACTTCGTTGAGGTCCCCGGTGCCGAGGCAAGGAGGAAAGGCCGCCAGCAGGGCAGTCAACCCGACGAAAGTCTGTCGTAGTTCATAGTAGTTCCAGGAAAAGATTGCGCATGCGAAACACAAGGCACATAAAGCACACGCGACCCACTGTGGGGAATTCATGAGCATGGGGAGAAAATAACGAGTATGGGACGCCACGCTGGACAGGGCAAGCGTACTTCATGGAATATAAACAGTGGTTTTGGCAACGCGAGCATGTTGTGGAGCGCAGGGGGGAGAGTGGGGATGTTGACAATATCGTAAACAGTATACTGTACTGCTGTACCAGCTTTACAAAGGAGATTCGGACTACTGCAATCTAAACGAGAATACTGCGGTGTATGCTTGTAGTCGCTGCCTTCTTGCCTTTCACGTTCTGCTCCTGTGAAGAGAGACATCGGTACTACCCCTCGCCTGGTCTCCGAGAAAAAAAGATGTATTCAAAAACATCAACGCCGTGCTCGTTTGGTAGCAGGGGGTCTTCGAAATTGGCATATTGCTTTGCGTGGTTTGTGTACGTGGTATATACTACTATACTATAATAGCAGGTATTATTGTTGATGTAATTAATTTTTGACGAACACAAAAAGCTCATAGACTTACTTGTCTACATACCAGTACCAGGGCGGCAGGGGCATCTCTTCAAGCACGTACTGCAGTAGTACGCAGCGCATACCCGCGTCGGAGAGACTCACGACACTATCAATGAATGTAGACCCGTTCCATGTGCAATGTCCGGCCGGAGGCTGTGGCAATTATCTGAGGCAACAACAGCTCGGCACTCACTGCGCTATCGATACCTGTACCCAAAAGACCTTCCAACGCCTCCAATATAATAGTACTGCTGCTATAGTTATACGCGTCCCCGTGTAACCTTCATTACGTAGAGTAAAAGTCCCACCTTCATGACGAGGCACGTGTGTACGCTCTTCGTTTGATGCTGCTGGTCTCCGCAGTAGAGATGCCGAACCCGCTTGTAGATACGTAGATTGATGCTGTTCTCAGAGCTTGTTGATGTAAGAAGATGGCGGTCAAAACACTGAATGGGAGGCACGCGAGAAGAAGGACTGCTGCTGCTGCTGCTGCTGCTGTGGTGCTCCTCGGTGCGGTGGTTGGTCGTGGCAGTGTGAAGGAGGGGGGGGGAGGGGCGTCTGCGTGAGGAAGAAACGCGGCTCTACCGGTAGTGATTTGTGAGAGGTAAAGGTATTCCCGGAAGGTGCTGATAATCTCTTCGCGTTTATTTCTTCTACCACCGTGTCATGTTATTTTACCGCCGCGCGGGTCATTCAAAGCGGCGGCACAAAATATTAGCTGTGCGCATGCGTCCCTGAAGCCATGTTATTTTACTGTCTTATTTTTGTTGTCGCTGCTGTTACAAAAACACTAAGCAGATACATACACTGGAAATACAGGGGTACAGATGGATGAAACCAATCAAATACAAATACGACGTGTAAATCAGGTCCGATTTGATGGGTGAGACGTCGATTAGGAGTCAATAGAGTCATTCATAAGGGGTATTGCAATATTGTAAGTTGTTACCATATATTGTCAAGTATTCGGGTCCGATCGATAGCACCCTCTATGTTTTAAGTTGTTTTGGATTCTACTACAGTAGTTTTAATAGTTACACTTTTATATGTGGATCGTACGATTGGAACAAGTGCTTATATCGTCATACGGCAAAAGGAACAATAACAATAGTGCATTTAGCTGGTACCTAGATTTATATTTCCGTGGTCACTTAACGAGACGGCATGCGCGAACGATGCATTTCTGTTCCGCCATAAGTACTTCTGAATATTTTTATTGGGGTTCGACGGTTGTAGTCGACATGCATGCGCTCCATAGTTTTTTACTTGTTTTGTTCCTCTTGGCTCTCTTCTTTTTTTGGGGGATTTACTGAGTGGTTGAAATTGAAGGCCATTCCGCGCATCAGTATAACTGCTACTACTACTGTAGTAGTACTACTTCCTATTGTACAGCTACTGCTACTACTCCCGCTACTCCTGCTCCTCTTCTTGCTGCTACTGCTACTGATACTGCTACTATTACCCCTACAACTACTCCCGCTACTATTAATATTAAGAGAGACCACCGGAAATAGCACCTACGATACATACTAAAAAATTATATATTTCCCTTTTTTAATAACAGTATTTGGTCCTATTACTACTATTGTATGGTCCCCCGTAAAACTACTTACAGTAGTGTCATCGCTACTGCTGCTGCTATTGCTACTACCAGTAACACTACTACCGCTCCTACTGCCCCAGTACCCTACTGCTGCTACTGCTACTGCTACTACTGCTATACTGCGCGTGCTGTTGCTACTACCACTACTGCTACCACTACCACTGTTACTACTGTCACGTACGTCAGCGCAACGTAAGCGGGATACCCAATTTCCTCGGACTATCGACATTTGTCTCGGCAGATACACCCTGAATGCAGTTGTTAGGTGTCAACCGTCAGTCGTATTGCTTTGAACACGTACGCGGTCCCACTCTGCGTAGATCGCAGTACTATGCTGACCGGTCAAAAAACGCATAACATGCGTACGCTCTGGTTGTCCAACAATATGCATACCGTACCACCTTTGGGCCCTCAGACAATTTGTTCGATGCATTACTCGGCGCTAAACATATCCGCATGGCCGCATCAACAAGGGGATCACGACGCTGAACAGTGATCGTTAAACAGAGCTGTTTGTACCGATATTAGGCAAGTTTTCGAAGTCTTGTGAGCAGACGGCGGATTATAAAAATCAACATTTTAGGGGGATGTTATCAATAACACCATCCGGAATGCGTCGTCAAGTACCCACGCGTACGTGCGCGTTTCGGCAACATATGCAGGCGATTGGGAATCAGAGTATGGGATTTGCAACCAAGATCCGTATTTGGTCCTACTGCTGTAGTTGTAGAATAGTTGATGCGAATTTAAAGTGATCCTAAGTTTTTTTTTGTTCTTTTTTGGGCCCAATAACTTACTACTTGTTATGGAAACGAAGTTTCTCCTGCCACAGCATCTTCGACGACGACTCCTCAAGAGTTTAGTCATCCGTCTGGAGAACATAAAATAATATGGTGAAGGTCGTTGCTTCATCGGTGATGTAGCCATTGTCCGATGCTCCCTTGCGTGAAATGAAACATTTGAGAGTTCTTGCGAGCTTTTTGTGCTACTCGCTATAAACTTCCGAGCACACGAAAGCACCTCGTGAGTCGTCTCTGGATGCCTACGACTGCCATCTGGTGCACCCAATACCCTCACACATCCCATCAGAGCATCCCTCGATTCGCGGGATGTAGTTACCTGTGGGGAGCTGTAGCTGTCCGCAAGTGAGGTGCAAACGTTCAGTTGGGGGTTGTTTTGTTGTCTCATTCGTACTCCCCATATTTCCACCAATTTCGACCACTGCGGCACCTCTATGTCAGCCTCTGTTGAGAACGG
Source organism: Macrocystis pyrifera (assembly GCA_031763025.1). NCBI lineage: Eukaryota > Phaeophyceae > Laminariales > Laminariaceae > Macrocystis > Macrocystis pyrifera. Next base: position 7,665,111 of record JASSKH010000009.1, on the reverse strand, counting down.
AGAACAGGCCAGAGACCCCTCTCAAGAGGAACCCACGTTGCTGTCATGAACCTCTATCAAGTCATCGTCGCTGTCCAGTGAAGTTCTAAACGCAGCGTGTTAAACTAGGGACGTGTTTTGCTGTTATGATAAAGCATCTACAGGAGTAGATATTAGAGTGACTGGAGACCCGGGGACCAGGAGACGCTTGGGTGCCTGCGTGGCCTTAAGGATTGTCGACGTAAATCGGGGTGTTTGTAGTTTTATTCATTATAGATGAGCATACATTCGAATATGGTGTTTGCTCTCGACTCGTGACTATATAACACGAGGGCCTTTATAACAGTAGCGGTCTTGGTTGACTTGTCGTGGCTGTTAATATTGAAATTGTTTTATATCACTAGTGGCACAGCCACGGCTCCGCCCGTGGTGATTGTTCTGCGTTGGCTATAGCAGTAGATATATACCTCGTTTGGTAGTACCCCTAGTGTGCCGTGATGGACCACACTCCTCCACAGAAAAAAAGGTAAGGACCACCGCGCAGGGGGGAATCGACCCGAGGGATGCCCGTTTTTGTCGCTGGAGTTGAGCATGTCCGCAAGGATTTCTGATCCGGAGATGGGGCCCGACTCATGCCCGGGTGCGGCGGGACATCGACTATGACCCCCAGCTAAACCTGAGATCATCAAGTAGAATTAAGGTTTTTACACATTCCGTGGCGATATCAAACCTTGAGGTGTCCGTTTTCGTCCCCGAGTTGTTTGAGTTGCGTGTATATGGAAGGATTTCTGGCCCAGGTACGGGTCTTGTCGTCTCCGTGAGCGAACTGCGGAACCTCGACTTGTCCCGTGAGGAAACTCTCGCCACGCGATAGCTCCATGATGGCCCACCAAAATCATATAACCAGTCAAGGGGGCAGTGGGGATGGGGTTTCCATACCTTACCGGCGGTATCGACCTGGGGGATATCCGTTTTCGTCATTTTTTTTTGTTTTTGATCCATGGAAACATATATGATCCGGGGATATGACCTTATTGTTCCTGGGTGCGACGAAGCCTCCACAATGCCCGGTGGGACAATGCGCGCTAGCTCGATCGACCCTGCCAAATCATAAATCAACCGGTGGCGTTGGGGTTTCCACACCTTGCGAGGCGGTATTGACCCGGGTGATACCCGTTATTGTCCCCGGGGTATTGGAGTTGTAGGCGTGTGGAATATTCTCTGATCCGGGAATGGGACCTTATCGCCCCCGAGTGCGGTGGGACCTCGACGTTTTCTCGAGGGGCAACTCTCGCCGCGCGCGAGCTCTATCGACCCTGCCAAATCATAAATCAACCGGTGCCGTTGGCGTTTCCACACCTTGCGAGGCGGTATATCCACCGTGGATTTGTCCATTTTTGTCCTCGGATTATTGAAGTTGTAGATATACGGAAGGATTTCTTATCCGAGGATGGGAACTTATCTTCCCCGTGTGCGGCGGGACCTCGACGTTATCCCGAGGGGAAATTCTCGTCGCGCCCTGGCTCCATGCGCCCCATCTAACCATAAATCAAATAGTACCTCATAGTTAGTAGGGTTGGGGTTTCCACACCTTGCGGGGTGATATCGACCCGAGAAATGTTCGTTTTTGACCTGGGTTGTCGGAGTTGTAGATGTGTGGAAAGGTTTATGATCTGGGGATGGAGTCTTGTCGTTCCCGAGTGTCGCTGGCTCCATGAGCCTCAGCCAAACAGTGATAGGCCGATAGTAGTGGGCGTGTACATCGTGCTGGGCGGATTCGACCTGGGGGAAACATGTTTTTGTCCTCGGTTGGTCGGGGAGTTGTAGAGATATGGAGGTATTCCCCATCAAGGGGTGAGATCCAATCTCCCCCGAGGTGTGGTGGAACACGAACAGCACCAGTCGTCTAGAAAGTACAAAGACCCAGCGGCCTTTGGCATGTATTATTTGTCAACCAAACAGCTGCCAGAACTGTGATTCAAAATTGCAGATCAGCAGCAAGACTGGCTAGATGGCTGTTAGAACTCGTCGGGAGTTCTTGATTGTGCCACGGCCACGGCTGGGCGCGGCAAGAGACCCGGTGTTCTGCTGCCGATGCTGATGCTACTGCTGCTGCTGCTGCTGGTATTTTTTTTTGCTGCTGCTGCCGCGCTGCTGCGGGTTGCTCTGCGATGTTGGATGCAAGTTCGTGGTGTCATTCCGCCGCACTGCACTTTAGCATTTGACCAATAGGATGTCGGATTATCAATCTGAATTGTACTGAAGCCGGAAGCAAAGTCTCACCCATCGAGGATCGGTAATGGGACCGGCTCGGCATAGTCGGCAGCTCGGAGCCACGGCCACTGCTCGGCGCGCCCCGCAACGTAAGTGCAAACCAAGCTCCTGATCATGACAAGAGATATCCAGATCTTGATAGAATCGATCGAACCTTGACTACAGTGATGTGCCGCTTTCCATCTGATGACCAACAGCACTTATTTAGGAACTTGCCGAAAATGCCGTTCATGGCCAACGATTGCCAGTACTCTTCGGAAATGATAAAAATTGGACCGAAGTGCGATGAATCATGGCTAACGATCAACAGCATCTGTTGGAACCAACAGCATTTACGAGAATACTGATCAATTAGTGCCAAGCCGATTTGCTGATCATACGCTACCTTGCTTGCATGCTACAACACCATGCCGTCGTCGGAGACGCCAGAAGCGAGGCACTATTGAACACACATACGCTGGTGACAGCAAGGAGCACAATGCAAACGTCATATTTACTTACCAACTCTCGCTCACATAGACAACTCTCACTCAACAGATAGCGTACAGAGCTCTGACCGCAGGGGCCTCCCTCGCGGTCACGCTCAACCCTGGCGATAGTAACTCACAAGAATACCTAAGTGGTATCGTCTCCATATATATATACCCTACTGTAGAATGTCGAGGACAGCAAACCCCGACTGGATATATATATGCAGTAGCTGGACCCTACGTCCTCAGACGGCACCTACCGCGGAATGCGGAGTCAATTTCAGTAGGACCCAATCGGCTCGTGCTGTGACTCATTATAACTAATAACTTGATTATTGTCAAGGCAAAGCAGAAAGGCATCTCTTTTATCACCACGGATCCATACGCATCAAGTGCTTCGATGCAAACGACTATATGTGCAAGGTGTAAGTTCTAACGAATCCGTCGCACACAAAAATGCCCTATGCGCGTCGTACTTGGTGAACTTGTTCTTCCGGCTTGAGGCGTTTTCGCATATCTTCGCTGCACAGCAGTGTGCGCCAATTAACGCATATATATATTATATATTTTTATCCCGTCAGCTTACAGTGACGTGCTACGACGAGGCGGAACGGACAGAACACAACTACGCGCGCACATCCAGTTGCGTTCACAAACATGTCGTACCCTGTCGTAGACAGCGGTGGACAGTGCACACACCAATGGACAGCACACAGACGAAAATTCCCCGCACAATGGGATACACAAGTCATATCGACGCATTTCTTAACAGCCTCTTATAATGTACCTGGTAGCGACAACGCGCCAAAACAATCAGTGGACGCTTTTTGACATGATCGTTGCGCCGAAGATTTTCCCCAATCCAGCACCATGGAAGGCTGAATGAGACACGTGGGCCATATAATGCACTATCGAAGGCAACTGCCTCGGTGGGGACCTCCCAGGCCCGTAATGCTGATCATAGCTTGGTGTGCAGAGGGAACGTGGCACTTTGCTCGATGATGTCTTCGAAGGTGTCGAACTTGTCCTTGTTTACCACCTGAATATTCGATGCAGGACGGTGTCCAGAGACGCGTTGGATCAAGGCAGGGGAGGGAAACCGCGAACAGGGAAGCCTGTTCGTCAGCGCCACAACTGTACAACAGTGCGTTCGTACATAACTTGCAGTCAGGGCTCAAGGATTGGGTATCGTAATGGAAACGAGCATGCAACTGAAAATACGTCCAGCGACCATGACAGAGCCAGTCCAAAAGGCGAATATGCGTGTACTACCGTGGACAAGCCGGTGCTTAGACCAACGGTGTCGAGAGTTCGATCCAAATGTCATTATATACGATGCGCAGAAACATTACTGCTTTACCATAACGGCAAGTCGAAAGCGAAACGCCACGGCCATATCACGAACGTAGTGTATCTCCACCACAGTATAACGCAAGATATTGGAGTAGCACAACACGTAGCACCAGCTGTATACTATAGCCAGAATTCAACACCGACTCACGTCGCAGAAGTCGTCCCCGGTGTATTTCCCCTTGCAGAGCTGACCGTCCAGCCTGTACAAGTTAGAGCCGAACAGCTCGAGCTGCTTGCCGCTGTAAAGGCGGAACTTGTACGTCGCCGGGGGGATATCGTCGCTGCTAGCGCCATCAACAATGCGAGCCTCCGGAAGTCCGGGCAGCTCCTGTCAGTGAGACGATGCGGCAGGGAGGTTGGGTCAAAAGAGCGGACGGGGTGTTCACGCGTCATTGGCAAGTGATGTTTGGGTAACGAGACCGCAAGCCTTGGGTGGCACGGTGGTAGGGCACAAAGACGACTCTTACTAGAGTGAACATGCTTGTAAAGAAGAGGCAAAAAGACTCTGTGCATAGACACTAATCAACCAACGAGTACCTTTTGGATGCTGTGTAGCTTTCCTCACACGCTATGGTGTTACGTGAGGCATGATCGATAGTACTGCTCAGACTCGCGACACAACACTCAATTCCAACGCACCTGCTGCAAGCGACGGACTGCGCTAGTCTCTCCCATGAGGGCCCCGTAGACGCCATCCATCCTCCAGTGAACACCGAGTATTGACCTGCCGATGATCACGTTGGAGGCGACCTGGGGTGTCGCAAGATACAATACGGGCGGGGGCGCGTGCAGGCATCAGATCAAGGAAGGAGGCGGTCCTATAGTCTATCGGAGTGCCTCTATTGCTTTAATGAAATGCAAGTTTCAGGGGCGTCAAACGGATGGCGAATGAGTTGCTCCCGACAAGTTCGTAAAACGATATATCTGCACATAAATGTGCCATAGATGGAGCAGAACGATCGAGTGGTCTTGTAGAGGAGAAGAATCCTGATTGGTTCCTTTGGGCTATTGCGGCATGAAACTAAACACCAAGGGTGCCCGCACCAGGAGATTGTCTCGAGTGACAGGCGGAATTAGCTCGCAGATGAAAGGAGTGGTCTCAACACGCCTAATGTACGTGCTTCAGAAGAACGAACCATTTGATAGACTGATCAGGCAGGGAAACAGGCCATATTTCGCCTTTTTGTCAGACCAATAAAGAAAAACTCTCCCCTGCTTGTCGCCCATCCCACCTGTGCTCTCGAAACCGTTTTTTGTTGTTTCCTCACCTTGTTGAGCTCTCCTTCGATGGTGAGGCCCTTTGTTAGCTTGCCATTCTCGTCGATGCACTTGTCTAGGAACTCCGTTCCGGTCGGCACGAAGGTAACCCTCTCAGTCCCCGCGTCGTTGGAGACTACGGGGTTGGGGAAACACTTCTTCCCGGCCTCGAATCCGACGAATGCCTGCCGAGAAGGATTGGAGAACGTTGGATTAAGATACTACACGCACTCGCCAAATGATATGGGTGAGGTCACGCCTCAGGCCACGGGATAGAGGCAACTTTCCAGCGGTGGTGGGGTAGAAATTGTTTCGTTACAAGAGCCTAACATCGTGGCTGTATCGTGGTTCGAGCACGAATCCTCGGCTGATTTCCAAATGTTGTTGTATCGCCATGGCCCAAATCAAGTAGGTTCATGGCGTGCTTTGGGCTTCAAAGGCATAGATTTTCGAAACGAAGTGATACTATTGTTACAGCGTCGATTATATACGAAGCAAATCGGACACAACCCGGGTAGGAGATACAATGGATGGGGTACACGGACACTAACACAAGCGCAGCAGATGTACGACACCCGTGCTGCATGATATACTATACGTGTACGCTGCTCTCACACCATATAGGACTGGTGATGAGACCACACTCGATGTGTCTTGTTTTATCGTTTAAAGTGGATAGAAGGAGTGAATCGCCCACCGCAGGCAGCGTATGATCGCTCTTACCTTAAGCGCGGTGATGTAGCCACCGAGGTTGATGGCATGCCCGCTAGGGTACGCAGGGTGCGTGGGAGAGCCCTCAGCGACCGCCATGGGGAGCAGGAAGGTCTTCTCGCCGTCTGGGTTCTGTCCAGCATTGTGCTTCTTCACCCGGGAGAGAAGATCCTGCGAGCGTCCATCGGTAGTACGTTCCAAACAACAAAGGAAACACGTCAGCGCGGCACTACGCGCGATCGTCCACGGAACGGTGGTAGGCTGTATCCCGCCATCAGTTGCTCATCGAGCATCCCTGCAGAGTGCAACTATTGTGCATGCGATAGTGCGCACGGGTGTTTATGATTTTCTCTCCTTTTGCCAGCAGCAGATACCGAAACATTTGACAGCGAATACGTGCCGACGGACATGACATACTGCACGTTTCTTTCGCTGTAGGTCAACGACCATTACTGCTCCCTTCCCTTCTATACGCGCTTGGTGGCCACATCAGTTTCGGTCCTTATTTCAGGTATCTGCAGCTGAGTTCTGCAGGTATTCAATACTTCGTGTTCAGGCGATCGTAGCACTCCAGGTTTATCAACAACGACGTCGTATATCCCTCCAGCCGAACGTTCTAAGCAAGCGGTGTAGACATGCACCGTCCGATACTGACCGTGTTCTTCAGAATGGATTCCGGCAACGGGGTGATGACGTCCCCCACGAGCGTGTTGTGCAGGAGGCCACCGTACGCCTCGGGCCTCAGCACGCGGTGCACTTGCCACTGGTGTGTTGTTTATGACGAGTTGGTGGGCCGGGGGGAGGTATAGATAAGTCGACATCATCGTGAATGCTATTCGGAGATGTATTAGATGGCAAGTCGTGCTACTGTAGTGCTCACAGTTGTCAAACGTGGCGGCCGGGATTACAGCAGGTGGATCTTAAACCGTACGACGTGGTCGTGCACCACTTCCTCCCTGGAGCAGGCGACGTGCCCAGTAGCATGCATTGTCCGCCGTGGTGAGGTCGTAAACGATTGATACAACCGTGAACTGGTTCCAGTATTCAATATACAGTATACTATATGTCACTCAAACCACATGTATCGGCTTCAAGAATCATTGGAGAGTCACATGGCGGAAATGCCGTTCATAGGTTTGACAGCGCTCACACATTACAGTAGCTGCCGTAACCGTAATGGTACCTAAAATAGCTTACGTAGTCAGGTTTGGTGCTACACACGATACTCCCAAGATCCAGTCATCATCGTCGCCACAGGGGCAATCATTGCAGTTGCACACAAACGGGAAAGGAAACGAGACCCGGTGTTCCCCCGCATACATGAAGATCGCACCTTAGCATACCACGCATGGCGCGTGGCAGAGCTGGCCGAGGCCATCTGGGTGAGAATGTGCGACTCGCCGAAGGTAGTAAACCCCCGCTGACGCTCGGATTCCGTGTAGGGGCCGACAGAGCCCCCAAGCACGCCTTGGGTGAGCAAGATGAGCGCCGCGCGGAAAGCCTCCGTGTACAGCTGATCGGTGAATGAGAGGTTGGCCAAGTCTCGGCCGTTTCGGATGAAGACCGGCTCGTTCGGGTCGACGAATATAGTCTCCACGGTGGAAGCACCGTTCTGGAACCGGAGACAATATTGCCGAAAGGGCAAGCGTTAGCTGTAGTGTCAGTTGCCGTAGAAAAAACAGCAGACGAAACGTTCAGATGATACATCGAAAGAGAGCAAGAGAAAAAAAAAGTACAGAAACAGTGGCGCGAAAAAATTTCGTTTTTTCGTGCAACTAATATGCACCTGCAGACAGAATAGGGCCTCTAGCTAGATTTCAGAATACCAGGAGAATGTGATAGCGGGTTCTGCCCGAATGCCAGTGTGCTCCGAACGTTGGCGCTTGACAACCACCCTTCCATATAGACCCAACAACACAAACCCCACAGATGTACTTCGCATGTGTAGGGTGCTGCCCAAGTCTAGCCGAATATATTCTCCCGAGCGCACACTCAGCGTGAATGAAAGGTAGGGGCCGTCTCACTCTGAGCCGTCTAAAACCTAGCAATACAGCATACACACCACACCTATATGCCCACCTGCACATCGAGCCACGGCTGGAAGGCCGTCATGTAGTCCATCCCCGGGAAAAGGGTGACCGCCTTAGGCGGCACCACGATAGAATCAATCGGGAAGTCCGACAGCATGAACTGAGAAACCACAGGACCGGTGGTTACACCCGGCCATTCCGTCCGGAACAGTTGGGTGACAGGGTCGATCGTTCCGTCCGCGCTCCTTGGGATGCTCAGCCCGGTGAAGTCAGGTAGGGCCTGCAAGTTCTCTGATCGAGTTCCAAGCAAGCATCGGAGAGGGGAGCGTGGAAAGTGCTGAGGGTTAGACACATGCTAAGGTAAGAATGCACCTACGTGTTCGGAGGCTGCTTATCTCAGGAGATACACGTACATCCTTCACCCAAACACTGACTTGGACAAACAATGCGAGTTTGCTCAGTTGAACAATCCCACAGCCTTAATGTATTTAACTACTGGAACAGAGATGAAAAACTCTACAATGGTGTTCCGACGATGCGGGGTAAATATTGAGTTGAGGAGTCCCGTCAGACACGAATATTAGGCCAAGCGTGATACAGCATTCCTGTCGTAGGATTCGTCGTTTATGCGGTATGTGTACACTGTTGATTGTTTCGAGAAGGATATGTGTGTAAGCTTACTGGTGGTAGAATGGCGAGTGATCCAGTGATTATCGATTCCGTACTCACGAAGATCACTTCCGGTCTCTACGAAATACACCTAGCTAGGAGCTACGTGTCCATGCGGTGTGGCTTACCTGCGGCGACTCGAACGAGCCCGTCTTTGCCGTATTGCGAGAAGGGGATGTCCCTGGTCAGGGCCATCCAGTAAACCTCTGTCTGCTGGGCGGCCTACACGGTCATGTGGTATCGCATCAACGCAAGGAAGGAGGAACAACAAGAATGTATTCAACGGCGTATGACACATCTGCAGTACGGCAGGCAGGCGCACTCACAAGCAGCGACAAACACAGAAATAGACACTCAGGCACGGTCGAAGCCCGCTTTTCCCAAAAAGCACGCGATTAGTATGCTCGGTCACTATAGATCAGTAGCAAAGACGGCTCACCAGCCTTTCGGAGAGGAGGCTGTCGGGCGTGGTGATGAAGAGACACTGTCGCTGTTGAATCACCAGATTGCCGATAATGATGGTCAGGACGCCGGAGGATATGCATCGACAGTCAGGCGGGTAGGACCAAAAACAGCACTTGATTAAACGATTAACGCGGTGTTGATTGAAGAAGGCGCAGGCGGGTAGGACCAAAAACAGCACTTGATTAAACGATTAACGCGGTGATGATTGAAGAAGGCGGGGGAGGGAGTACATTTTAATTCTCACTGTTGAATATCCAAAGGCAACCTTGACCGTCATGTCCATCACACCACAACGGTGGTAACAACCAGACTGCGCTATTTCACGCACCGCTTGCGATCAAGCCAGCATCGTCCGGAAGTTGTATCCGGTACCTTGTACGTTCAGAAGCATAGTTATCTGAGTTGCAAGTGTGAGACAATCGACCCATGTGCGCACGCTCGTAAATACCTGTCGGCACCAGTAACTTGGTGCGCTGTGCCGCCGAGCGGGTTGGTCAGCTTAGCCCCGCCAGGTCCGGCGGCCCCAGAGGGCACCTCCTCGCACACGTTGATGTCGCTCGTAAACACGCAGTCAAGCAACTTCCGGTAGTCGGCCGGGTCAACCTGTTGTAACAAGAGCACATAGAACCGCCGTTCGCGCCCGACAACAAAAGCAGTATATAGGGGTGCTTTCATTTTGAGGGGGCTGGAGGTGCTGGAAGTAGGCGGTTGAAAGGGGTTCGCATGATTGATTCGTATGCCGGTAGTCTTATTCTACCGAAAGGAGAACGACATCGAATTTACTGCACTGAATTTCATACATACAACACATTTGAAACTTTGCCCGTTCGAGGGAGACGGTACTACTGTAGATGAAAGCGTATCACTGACGCACTGTACTTCAATGCGATTGGTAGCAGAAGTGACGGGGTATTTTATCGATATAGGATCCGTTTTCCTTCTGCATAAACTGAGCGTTCCCCTATGATTTCCAACCTCGTTCCTCCTCCTTACGCCGTTAGGGACTTTACAGGGGGGACGTGACGAACCTAGTACTGTACAGTCCAATGATGATTACAGCATCACTCTCACGAGCCACATCGTTCATAGGCTCAAGGGGGGTGTACTTGTTGTCATACATGGCCGCAGTCGCATGATCATAGACCCTCGCATCCCTACAATACAGGGACGGAGCACGTCGGGTTTTCACCGACCAGGTAGATGTTACGTGCAGTGAGCACGACGCGCCGTGGGGTGTTGGGCGAGTCGCATGAAGAATGAGCTGTATCCTACTAAGAACCGCGTTTGAGACGGGGGGGGGGGTTCATATAGATGACAGTGTTATTGAATTGACTCATTTCCTGGCTGTGGCCACATCCAGAGACAGCAATGGGTTTACTATGTAACTGCCTCGTGGGTGCCTCACAATATACACACTACGTGATACGATCATCTCCCTTGTGCGGAGTAAAGTTTTCCCCTCACAAAAACCATCTAACTCGACCGCCAGCCGTGGTAACCACCCAAAAAACAAGAACGGTACCCTGGCTGTATAGCTTACGCAGTGAGAGGCGTGTTTTAGAGCGACGTCGCCAAGCTAAAGGGGTAAGGACGAGTGAGGGTATCTGAAGCGCAACACAAGCAGCTATCTATTTGCGAGTTGAGCCCAGCACGATGGTCCCCGTAGTGCTGCGACGGACTTCCTAGACGGATGACGGTGACATGTGTCGCAGAAGGGGACCTTAAATGCAGAAATTCGCGAATTATTAATAATTATCGCATACATGGGTACTACTGTAGGTGCCACTAAAGGATCCGCCCTTCACAGCTTAGTGGAGGATCTGTGCACAGGTGGCTGGCTTTGATATCCGGCACGCCCCACGGCATACACAGCAGGAATCTTGACCGAAACGTTCATAACCAAGTTCATGTTAATAGCAATGAAACAATGCTTATTGACAAGAGTTCGTCATAATGCAGTCAGAGTTCATAACAATGTTCAAAACACTGTTCGTCCTACAGCACTACCATATTCGTAATCCAGTACACGACAGTACACTACCGCGTACCTGTCCGAACTTGTCGTGCGGAAGCGACTTGTGGTACTGCCCAGCGAACAGCGGGACATTTTTCTCGTCGCCATTGGTGATGTGGCAAGTCGGTCCCACCGCGAACTCGTTCTGAGCTATGGCAAGGCGCTTCTTGAGGGTCACCGTCGCGCGGGCCACTGGCTGTAGACGTATTCAAGCATGGTGCAGCAGGAACAAATCGCCATTGTAAGTTACTACAGTGGCCAGCAAGCTTGGGTGACCGTGTCTTCACTGTGCAGACACAATTGTTTCAGTCTAATTCCAACTACTGTACTATTAATAGTAACTTGTCCGCAAGACGGGAGGACTGTGTGTGCTAAAACAATAGTTGAAACTTCAACATAACCCACTCAATAGGGACCGTCATACACCGCAGAAAAGCGGTTGCGCTAGAGGATGGATCAGCACCATGCCCTTGTGACAACACATCAAAAGGCGAGGTCTGGAACGGTTTTGCATACATAAATGGGGGCGCTTCGGTAGCTATTTAGGGACTGCTGCCAATCCTCTAAAAGAAAGCACATATACTCAGAGAACCTCGCATCCGTTTCTGCGAGGCCGTTCGCGAACCATTCATCCCTGAGTTTGTACAGTAGGCGACATTCATTTGCTGAGGATTTGCTCCTTAACAATTTCAGGCTGCAAGTTTTTCTTTCAACTTGATAATTAACATAAGTACGTGAGCATTTGTGCTAGGCGAGGAACGCCACTCTGAATCCTGCCGGTACATATATAAGTGGAATAATATAGCTTTTTGAGAGCCTATGGTAAACGTTGACACCACAGCAAGCCGCGAGCCTTGGTTTGTCGAAATGTGATACTACTATTAATAGTAGTGACTGGGTCGCGCACTGTGCTGTACCAGTGCATATTACATGCCTTGTGCTACCGTATGCAGTACTGGTAGTATATTTTGAGTATCACATACGGGTGGCATTTCATTGGTGGTGGATTGGGGATTCCGTGTGAAGCAATAGAACAGCAAGCGCGATGTGCGAAATCTGTACGAAACAACACTACAGTAAGCTTCCATCCTCCAGATTGGACAATTAATTTTGTTCCATCACCCGGCAAGGACAACGTTCACCCTGGGAAATTAAACGTTTACCACACACAAACCACACATACAACACAACATCACAGCAGCAGTGGCATCATAAGAAATGACGCCGTATGTACGTAAAAACAACACAAACGAGTTCACGTGGAACCCGGGGTAAACTTGGAACGCAATAATTATACCCGGAACAGCTGTAACAGCTGTCGTGTGCTCTCACGGCACTCTCTATACATACCCGTACGTGCTTGGGCTGTAGACCGCCTATACCATCTACTATTAATACTGTACGTACTGTGTACCAGGTAGCTCAGTGTAGACTACTACAAGTTACAGTCGTTTGATCCTAACTAGGTACTCCATGTAAATCTGAAATTGCTATCGACAAGCTTGCCAGTCAAGTGTCAACCAGAATAAAGCAGCGCACTCACGTCTAGGAAGTCGAGGGAATCCCGGACCCTGCACACGTTGCCGCTGAGCAGAGGCTGTGTTGCTTGGACTTCGTTGAGGTCCCCGGTGCCGAGGCAAGGAGGAAAGGCCGCCAGCAGGGCAGTCAACCCGACGAAAGTCTGTCGTAGTTCATAATAGTCCCAGGAAAAGATTGCGCATGCGGAACACAAGGCACATAAAGCAAACGCGACCCACTGTGGTGCATTCATGATCATGGGGAGAAAATGACGAGTGTGGGACGCCACGCTGGGCAGGGCAAGCGTACTTCATTGAATATAAACAGTGGCTTTGGCAACGCGAGCATGTTGTGGAGCGCCGGGGGGAGAGTGGGGGTGTTGACAATATAGCAAACAGTATACTGTACTGCTGAATCCAGCTTTATTTACGAGATTCGGACTACTGTAATCTAAACGGGAATATTGCGGTGTATGCTTGTAGTCGCTGCCTTCTTGCCTTTCACGTTCTGCTCCTGTGAAGACAGACATCGGTACTACCCCTCGCCTGGTCTCCGAGAAAAAAAGATGTATTCAAAAACATCAACGCCGCGCTCGTTTGGTAGCAGGGGTCTTCGAAATTGGCATATTGCTTTGCGTGGTTTGTGTACGTGGTATATAACAGCAGGTATTATTGTTGATGAAACTAATTTCTGGCGGAAACACGAAACGCTCATAGACTTACTTGTGTACATACGAGTACCAGGGCGGCACGGGCATCTCTTCAAGCACGTACTGCAGTAGTACGCAGCGCACACCCGCGTCGGAGAGACTCACGACGCTATCAATGAATGTAGACGCGTTCCATGTGCAATGTCCGGCCGGAGGCTGTGGCAATTATCTGAGGCAACAACAGCTCGGCACTCACTGCGCTATCGATACCTGTACCCAAAAGACCTTCCAACGCTTCCAATATAATAGTACTGCTGCTATAGTTATACGCGTCCCCGTGTAACCTTCATTACGTAGAGTAAAAGTCCCACCTTCATGACGAGGCGCGTGTGCACGCTCTTCGTTTGATGCTGCTGGTCGCCGCAGTAGAGATGCCGAACCCGCTTGTAGATACTTAGATTGATGCTGTTCTCAGAGCTTGTTGGTGTAAGAAGATGGCGGTCAAGACACTGAATGGGAGGCACGCGAGAAGAAGGACTGCTGCTGCTGCTGCTGCTGCTGCTGCTGCTGCTGCTGCTGCTGTGGTGCTCCTCGGTGCGGTGGTTGGTCGTGGCAGTGTGAAGGAGGGGGGGGGGGGAGGGGCGCCTGCTTGAGGAAGAAGCGCGGCTCTACCGGTAGTAATTTGTAAGAGGTAAAAGGTATTCCCGGAAGGTGCTGATGATCTCTTCGCGTTTTCTTCTCTGTTCTACCACCGTGTCATGTTATTTTACCGCCGCGCGGGTCATTCAAAGCGGCGGCACAAAATATTAGCTGTGCGCATGCGTCCCTGAAGCCATGTTATTTTTACTGTCTAATTTTTGTTGTCGCTGCTGTTACAAAAACACTAACCAGATACATACACTGGAAAAACAGGGGTATGGATGGATGAAACCAATCAAATACAAATACGACGTGTAAATCAGGTCCGATTTGATGGGTGAGATGTCGATTAGGAGTCGATAGAGTCATTCATAAGGGGTATTGCAATATTGTAAGTTTTTACCATATATTGTCAAGTATTCGGGTCCGATCGATAGCACCTTCCATGTTTTAAGTTGTTTTGGACTCTAATACGGTAGTTTTAATAGTTACACTTTTATTTGTGGATCGTGTGATTGAAACAAGTGCTGCCATCGTCAGACGGCAAAAGGAACAATAATAATAGTGCATTTAACTGGTACCTAGGTTTGTATTTCGGTGGTCACTTAACGAGACGGCATGCACGAACGATGGATTTCTGTTCCGCCATAAGTACTTCTGAATATTTTTATTGGGGTTCGACGGTTGTAGTCGACATGCGTGCGCTCCATAGTTTTTTACTTGTTTTGTTCCTCTTGGCTCTCTTCTTTTTTTTTGGAATTTATTGAGTGGTTGAAATTGAAGGCCATTCCGCGCATCAATATAACTGCTACTACTACTGTAGTGGTACTACTTCCTATTGTACAGCTACTACTACTACTCCCGCTACTACTGCCCCTCTTCTTGCTGCCACTGCTACTGATACTGCTACTATTACCCCTACAACTACTCCCGCTACTATTAATATTAAGGGAGACCACCGGAAATAGCACCTACGATACACACAAAAAAAAACTACCAGGTATGTATTTCCCATTTTTAATTGACAGTACTTAGTCCTATTTACTGCTGTATGGTGCCCCGTAATACCACTTACAGTAGCGTTATCGCTACTGCTGCTGTTGTTGCTATTTCCAGTAACACTACTGCCGCTCCTACTGCCCCAGTACCCTACTGCTGCTACTGCTACTGCTACTACTGCTATACTACGCGTGCTGTTGCTACTACCACTACTGCTACCACTACAACTATTACTACTGTCACGTACGTCAGTGCAAAGTAAGCGGGATACCTAATTTCCTCGGACTATCGACATTTGTCGCGGCAGACACACCCTGAATGCAGTTGTTAGGTGCCAACCGTCAGTCGTATTGCTTTGAACACGTGCGCGGTCCACCTCTGCGTAGATCGCAGTACTATGCAGACAGGTCAAAACACCCATAACATGAGTACGCTCTGGTTGTCCAACAGTATGCATACCATACCACCTTTGGGCCCTCAGACAATTTATACGATGCATTACTCGGCGCTAAACATATCCGCATGGCCGCGTCAACAAGGGGAACACGTCGCTGAACAGTGTTCTTTTAACAGAGCTGTATGTAACGAGATTTGGCAATTGTTCGAAGTCTTGTGAGCAGACGGCGAAATAAAAATCAACACTTTAGGGGGATGCTACTAAAAACATCCTCCGGAATGCGTCGTCAAGTACCCACGCGTACGTACGTACGTGTTTCGGCAACATATGCAGACGATTGGAAATCAGAGTAAGGGATTTGCAACCAAGATCCGTATTTGGTCCTACTGCTGTAGTTTTATAAATTTTGAAATACGTCAGCTGTGAGTTGCTGTAGTTGCAGTTGCAGAATTCTAGGAGTTGATGCGAATTTACAATACAGCATCCAGGGGAGCCGCCGGCCTATATCTTTGACAAGGAATCACACATAAAATACGCGCGTTCGGTTATCACAATAATTGTAAAATTAGGTAAAAATGGAATATAGACGAGGCGTATTACGCAGCTTGCAAAGTTGAGTATCAGCTATTTAATCAGTCGAACTCACAGCTGACGTATTTCAAAATTTATAAAATAATCCCAAGCTTTTTTTCGTTCTTTTTTGGGCCCAATAACTTGCTACCCGTTATGGAAACGAAGTTTCTCCTCCCGCAGCGTCTTCGACGACGACTCCTCAAGAGTTTAGTCATCCGTCTGCAGAACATAATTAATATGGTGAAGGTCGTTGCTTCATCGGTGATGTAGCCATTGTCCGATGCTCCCTTGCGTGAAATGAAACATTTGAGAGTTCTTGCGAGCTTTTTGTGCTACTCGCTATAAACTTCCGAGTACCCCAAAGTACCTCGTGAGTCGTCTCTGGTTGCCTACGACTGCCATCTGGTGCATCCAATACCCTCACACATCCCATCAGGAGCATCCGTCGATTCGCGGGCTGTAGTTGCCTGTGGGGGGCTGTAGCTGTCCGCAAGTGAGATGCAAACGTTCAGTTGGGGGTTGTTTTGTTGTCTCATTCGTACTCCCCATATTTCCACCAATTTCGACCACTGCAGCACCTCTATGTCGGCCTCTGTTGAGAACTGAGAACAGGCCAGAGACCCCTCTCAAGCGAAACACAAGTTGTTGTCATGAACGTCTATCAAGTCATGGTCGCTGTCCAGTGAAGTTCTCAACGCAGCGTGTTAAACTAGGGACGTGCTTTTGTGTTGTGATAAAGCATCTACATACAGTAGATATTGGAGTGACTGGAGACCCGGGGACCAGGAGACGCTTGGGTGCCTCCGTGGCTTTAAGGGTTATCGACGTAAATCGGGGTGTTGTAGTTTTTTTCATTTTAGGTGACCATACATTCGAATATAGTGTTTGCTCTCGACTCGTGACTACATGACACGAGGGCACTCATAGTAGTAGCGGTCTTGGTTGACTTGTCGAGGTTAATAAATTTGTAATTGTTTATGTCACTAGCGGTACAGCCACGGCTCCGCCCGTGGTGATTGTTCTGCGTTGGCAATAGCAGTGGATACATACCTCGTTTGGTAGTACCCCTCGTGATGGACCACACTCCTGCACAGAAAAAAAGGTAAGGACCACCGCGCAGGGGGGTATCGACCCGAGGGATGCCCGTTTTTTGTCGCTGGGGTTGTGCATGTCCGCAAGGCTTTCTGATCCGGAGGTGGGGCCCGACTCATGCCCGGGTTCGGCGGGGACATCGACTATGACTCCCAGCTGAACCTGAGATCATCAAGTAGAATTTGGGTTTTCACACCTTCCGTGGCGATATCAAACCTTGAGGTGTCCGTTTTCGTCCCCGAGTTGTTTGAGTTGCGTATATATGGAAGGATTTCTGGCCCAGGTACGGGTCTTATCGTCTCCGTGAGTGAACTGCGGAACCTCGACTTGTCCCGTGAGGAAACTCTCGCCGCACGATAGCTCTACGATGACTCCCACCAAAATCATAAAATCAGTCAATGGGGCCAGTGGGGATGAGGTTTCCATACCTTACCGGCGGTATCGACCCGGGGGATATCCGTTTTCGTCCACTGGTTGTTCGAGTTGATGATCTATGGAAACAGCTACGATCCGGGGATAGTCCTTGTATCGTCCCCGGGTGCGACGAAACCTCAACAATGTCCGGTGGGACAACTCTCGCCGCGCGCTAGCTCTATCGACCCTGCCAAATCAAAAATCAACCGGTGCCGTTGGGGTTTCCACACCTTGCGAGGCGGTATATCCACCGCGGATTTGTCCGTTTTTGTCCTCGGATTATTGAAGTTGTAGATATACGGAAGGATTTGTTGTCCGAGGATGGGAACTTATCTTCCCCTTGTGCTGCGGGACCTCGACGTTATCCCGAGGGGAAATCTCGTCGCGCCCTGGCTCCATGAGCCCCATCTAACCATAAATCAAATAGCACCTGATAGTTAGTAGGGTTGGGGTTTCCACACCTTGCGGGGTGATATCGACCCGAGAAATGTTCGTTTCTGACCTGGGTTGTCAGAGTTGTAGATGTGTCGAAGGGTTTATGATCTGGGGATGGGGTCTTATCGTTCCCGAGTGTCGCTGGCTCCATGAGCCTCAGCCAAACAGTGATGGGCCGATAGTGGTGGGGCTTGTGCACCGTGCTGGGCGGATTCGACCTGGGGGAAGGACGTTTTTGTCCTCGGTTGGTCGGAGTTGTAGAGATATGGAGGTATTCCACGTCAAGGGGTGAGATCCAATCTCCCCCAAGATACGGTGGAACACGAACAGCACCAGTCATCTAGAAAGTACAATGACCCAGCGGCCTTTGGCATGTATTATTGTCAACCAATCAGCTGCCAGGACTGTGATTCAAAATTGTAGATCAGCAGCAAGACTGGCTAGATGGCTGTTAGAACTCGTCGGGAGTTCTTGATTGGGCCACGGCCACGGCTCGGCGCGGCAAGAGACCCAGTATTCTGCTGACGATGCTGATGCTACTGCTGCTGCTGCTGGTATTTTTTGCTGCTGCTGCCGCGCTGCTGCGGATTGCTCTGCGATGTTGGATGCAAGTTCGTGGTGTAATTCCGCTGCACTGCACTTTAGCATTTGACCAATAGGATGCCGGATTATCAATCTGAATTGTAATGAAGCCGGAAGCAAAGTCTCACCCATCGAGGATTGGTAGGGGGACCGGCTCGGCATAGTCGGCAGCTCGGAGCCACGGCCACTGCACGGCGCGCCTCGCAACGTAAGTCCAAACCAAGCTCCTGGTCATGACAAGCGATAACCAGAACTTGATGGAATCGATCGAACCTCGACTACAGTGATGTGCCGCTTTCCATCCAATGACCAACAGCACTTATTTGAGAACTTGCCGAAAATGCCATTCATGGCCAACGATTGCCAGCACTCTTTGGAAATGATACAAACTGGACCGAAGTGCGATGAATCATGGCTAACGATCAACAGCATCTGTTGGAACCAACAGCATTTGCGAGAATACTGACCATTTAGTGGAAAGCCGGTTTGCTGATCATGCGCTACCTTACTTGCATGCAACAACACCATGCCATCGTCGCAGACGCCCGAAGCTAGGCACTATTGAACACACATACGCTAGTGACAGCAAGGAGCACAATGCAAAAGTGATATTTACTCGCCCGCTCTCGCTCACATAGACAACTCTCACTCAGCAGATAGCGTACAGACCTCTGACCGCAGGGACCTCCCTCGCGGTCACGCTCAACCCTGGCAATAATAACTCACAAGACCACCCAAGTGGTATCGTCCAAATATATATTCCCTACTGTAGAATGTCGAGGACAGCAAACCCCGACTAGATATATATATGCAGTAGCTGGACCCTACTTCCTCAGACGGCACCTATCGCGGAATGCGGAATCAATTTCAGTAGGACCCAATCGGCTCGTGCTGTGACTCATTATAACTAATAACTTGATTATTGTCAAGGCAAAGCAGAAAGGCATCCTTTTTATCACCACGGATCCATACGCATCAAGTGCTTCGATGCAAACGGCTATATGTACAAGGTGCAGGTTCTAACGAATCCGTCGCAAACAAAAATGTCCTATGCGTGTCGTACTTGGTGAAATTGTTCTTCCGGCTCAAGGCGTTTTCGTACATTTTCGCTGAACAGCAGTGTGCGCCAATTAACGCATATATAATATATATATATATATATCCCGTCAGCTTACAGTGACGTGCCACGACGAGGCGGAACGGACAGAACACAACTACGCGCGCACATCCAGTTACGTTCACCAACATGTCGTACCCTGTCGTAGACAGCGGTGGACAGTGCACACACCAATGGACAGCACACAAACGAAAATTCCCCGCACAATGGGATACGGAGGCACGACGCACTTCTTAACAGCCTCTTATGATGTAGTGTCAACGCGCCAAAACAACCAGTGGACGCGTGTTGACATGATCGGTGCGCCGACGATTTTCCCCAATCCAGCACCATGCAAGGCTGAATGGGACACGTGGGCCATATATTGCACTATCGAAGGCAACTGCCTCGGTGGGGACCCCCCAGGTCCGTGATGCTGATCATAGCTTGGTGTGCAGAGAGAACGTGGCACTGTGCTCGATGATATCTTCGAAGGTGTCGAACTTGTCCTTGTTTACCACCTGAATATTCGATGCAGGGCGGTGTCCAGAGACGCGTTGAATCAAAGCAGGGGAGGGAAACCGTGAACAGGGAAGCCTGCTCGTCAGCGCCACAACTGTACAACAGTGCGTTCATACACAACTTGCAGTCAAGGCCCAAGGATTGGGTATCGTAGTGGAAACGAGCATGCAACTGAAAATACGTCCAGCGACCATGACAGAGCCAGTCCAACAGGCGAATATGCGTTGACTACCGTGGACAAGTCGGTGCTTAGACCAACGATGTCGAGAGTTCGATCCAAACATCATTATATACGATGCACAGAAACAGTACTTTTTTACCATAACGGTAAGTCGAAAGCGAAACGCCACGGCCATATCACGAACGTAGTGTATCTCCACCACAGTATAGCGCAAGATATTGGAACAGCACGACACGTAGCACCAGCTGTATGCTATAGCCAGAATTCAACACCGACTCACGTCGCAGAAGTCGTCCCCGGTGTATTTCCCCTTGCAGAGCTGACCGTCCAGCCTGTACAAGTTGGAACCGAACAGCTCGAGCTGCTTGCCGCTGTAAAGGCGGAACTTGTACGTCGCCGGGGGGATATCGTCGCTGCTAGCGCCATCAACAACGCGAGCCTCCGGAAGTCCGGGCAGCTCCTGTCAGTGAGACGATGGGGCAGGGAGGTTGGGTCAAAAGGGCGGACGGGGTGTTCACGCGTCATTTGAAGGTGATGTTTGGGTAACGAGACCGCAAGCCTTGGGTGGCATGGTGGTAGGGCACAAAGACGACTCTTACTAGAGTGAACATGCTTGTAAAGAAGAGGCAAAGACTCTGTACATAGACACCAATCAACCAACGAGTACCTTTTGGATGCTGTGTAGCTTTCCTCACACGCTATGGTGTTACGTGAGGCATGATCGATAGTACTGCTCAGACTCGCGACACAACACTCAATTCCAACGCACCTGCTGCAAGCGACGGACTGCGCTAGTCTCTCCCATGAGGGCCCCGTAGACGCCATCCATCCTCCAGTGAACACCGAGTATTGACCTGCCGATGATCACGTTGGAGGCGACCTGGGGTGTCGCAAGATACAATACGGGCGGGGGCGCGTGCAGGCATCAGATCAAGGAAGGAGGCGGTCCTATAGTCTATCGGAGTGCCTCTATTGCTTTAATGAAATGCAAGTTTCAGGGGCGTCAAACGGATGGCGAATGAGTTGCTCCCGACAAGTTCGTAGAACGAAATATCTGCACATAAATGTGACATAGATGGAGCAGAACAATCGAGTGGTCTTGTAGAGGAGAAGAATCCTGATTGGTTCCTTTGGGCTATTGCGGCATGAAACTAAACACCAAGGGTGCCCGCACCGGGAAATAGTCTCGAGTGACAGGCGGAATCAGCTCGCAGATGAAAGGAGTGGTCTCAACACGCCGAATATATGTGCTTCAGATGAACGAACCATTTGATGGACTGATCAGGCAGGGAAACAGGCCATATTTCGCCTTTTTGTCAGACCAATAAAGAAAACTCTCCCCTGCTTGTCGCGCATCCCACTTGTGCTCTCGAAACCGTTTTTTTTTGTTGTTTCCTCACCTTGTTGAGCTCTCCTTCGATGGTGAGGCCCTTTGTTAGCTTGCCATTTTCGTCGATACACCTGTCTAGGAACTCCGTTCCGGTCGGCACGAACGTAACCCTCTCAGTCCCCGCGTCGTTGGAGACTACGGGGTTGGGGAAACACTTCTTCCCGGCCTCGAATCCGACGAATGCCTGCCGAGAAGGATTTGGGGAACGTTGGATTAAGATACTACACGCACTCGCCAAATGATATGGGTGAGGTCACGCCTCAGGCCACGGGATAGATGCAACTTTCCAGCGGTGGTGGGGTAGAAATTGTTTCGTTACAAGAGCCTAGCATAGCAGCTGTATCGTGGTTCGAGAACGAATCCTCGATTGATTTCCAAATGTTGTTGTATCGCCATGGCCCAAATCAAGCAGGTTCATGGCGTGCTTTGGGCTTCAAAGGCATAGATTTTCGAAACGAAGTGATACTATTGTTACAGCATCGACTATACGAAGCAAATCGGGCACAGCCGGAGAAGGACGTATAATGGATGGAGCACACGGACACTAACGCAAGCACAGCAGATGTACGACACGCGTGCTGCATGATATACTATACGTGTACGCTGCTCTCACACCATATAGGACTGGTGATGAGACCACACTTGATGTGTCTTGTTTCATCGTTTTAAGTGGGTAGAAGGAGTGAATCGCCCACCGCAAGCAGCGTATGATCGCTCTTAACTTAAGCGCGGTGATGTAGCCACCGAGGTTGATGGCATGCCCGCTAGGGTACGCAGGGTGCGTGGGAGAGCCCTCAGCGACCGCCATGGGGAGCAGGAAGGTCTTCTCGCCGTCTGGGTTTTGTCTAGCATTGTGCTTCTTCACCCGGGAGAGAAGATCCTGCGAGCGTCCATCGGTAGTACGTTCCAAACAACACAGGAAACACGTCAGCGCGGCACCACGCGCGATCGTCCACGGAACGGTGGTAGGCTGTATCCCACCATCAGTTGCTCATCGAGCATCCCTGCAGAGTGCAACTATTGTGCATGCGATAGTGCTCACGGGTGTTTATGATTTGCTCTCCTTTCGCCAGCTGCAGATAACGAAACATTTGACAGCGAATAGGTGCCGACGGACATGACATATTGCACGTTCGTTTCGCTGTAGGTCGATGACCATATCTGCTCCCTTCCCTTCCGTACGCGCATGGTGGCCACATCGGTTTCGGTCCTTTTGTCAGGTATCTGCAGCTGAGTTCTGCAGGTATTCAATATTTTCGAGTTCAGGCGATCGTAGCACTCCAGGTTTATCAACAACGACGTCGTATATCCCTCCAGCCGAACGTTCTACGCAAGCGGTGTAGACATGCACCGTCCGATACTGACCGTATTCTTCAGAATTGATTCCGGCAACGGGGTGATGACGTCCCCCACGAGCGTGTTGTGCAGGAGGCCACCGTACGCCTCGGGCCTCAGCACGCGGTGCACTTGCCACTGGTGTGTTGTTTATGACGAGTTGTGGGCCGGGGGGAGACATAGATAAGTCGACATCATCGTGAATGCTATTCGGAGATGTATTAGATGGCAAGTCGTGCTACTGTAGTGCTCACAGTTGTCAAACGTGGCGGCATGCGGCCGGGATTACAGCAGGTGGATCTTAAACCGTACGACGTGGTCGTGCACTACTTCCTCCCTGGAGCAGGCGACGTGCCCAGCAGCATGCGTTGTCCGCCGTGGTGAGGCCGTAAACGATTGATACAACCGTGAACTGGTTCCTGCGTTCACTATACAGTATACTATATGTCACTCAAACCACATGTATTTGGCTTCAAGAATCATTGGAGAGTCACAAGGCGGAAATACCGTTCATAGGTTTGACAGCGCTCACACATTACAGTAGCTGCCGCAACCGTAATGGTACCTGAAATAGCTTACGTAGTCAGGTTGGGCGCTACATACAATACTCCCATGGTCCAGTCATCATCGTCGCCACAGGGACATTCATTTCGGTTGCACACAAACGGGAAAGGAAACGAGACCCGGTGTTCCCCCGCATACATGTAGATCGCACCTTAGCATACCACGCATGGCGCGTGGCAGAGCTGGCCGAGGCCATCTGGGTGAGAATGTGCGACTCGCCGAAGGTAGTAAACCCCCGCTGACGCTCGGATTCCGTGTAGGGGCCGACAGAGCCCCCAAGCACGCCTTGGGTGAACAAGATGAGCGCCGCGCGGAAAGCCTCCGTGTACAGCTGATCGGTGAATGAGAGGTTGGCCAAGTCTCGGCCGTTTCGGATGAAGACCGGCTCATTGGGGTCGACGAATATAGTCTCCACGGTGGAAGCACCGTTCTGGAACCGGAGACAATATTGCCGAAAGGGCAAGCGTTAGCTGTATTGTCAGTTTCCGTAGAAAAACCAGCAGACGAAACGTTCAGATGATACATCGAAAGAGAGCAAGAGAACAAAAAGTACAGAAACAGTGGCGCGAAAAAATATTGTTTTTTCGTGTAACTAATATGCACCTGCAGACAGAATAGGGCCTCTAGCTAGATTTCAGAATACCAGGAGAAAGTGATAGCGGGTTCTGCCTAAATGCAGGTGTGCCCCGAACGTTGGCGCTTGACAACCACCCTTCCATATAGCTCCAACCACACAAACCCCACACATACACTTCGCATGTGTAGGGTGCTGCCCAAGTCTAGCCGAATATATGCTTCCGAGCGCACACTCAGCGTGAATGAAAGGTAGGGGCCGTGTCACTCTGAGCCGTCTAAAACCTAGCAATACAGCATACACACCACACCTATATGCCCACCTGCACATCGAGCCACGGCTGGAAGGCCGTCATGTAGTCCATCCCCGGGAAAAGGGTGACCGCCTTAGGCGGCACCACGATAGAATCAATCGGGAAGTCCGACAGCATGAACTGAGAAACCACAGGACCGGTGGTTACACCCGGCCATTCCGTCCGGAACAGTTGGGTGACGGGGTCGATCGTTCCGTCCGCGCTCCTGGGGATGCTCAGCCCGGTGAAGTCAGGTAGGGCCTGCAAGTTCTCTGATCGAGTTCCAAGCAAGCATCGGAGAGGGGAGCGTGGAAAGTGCTGAGGGTTAGACATATGCTAAGGTAAGAATGCACCCACGTGTTCGGAGGCTGCTTATCTCAGGAGATACACGTACATGCTTCACCCAAACACTGACTTGGACAAACAATGCAAGTTTGGTCAGATGAACAATCCCACAGCCTTAATGTATCTAACTACTGGAATGGAGATGAAAAACTCTACAATGGTGTTCCGACGATGTGGGGTAAATATTGAGTTGAAGAGTCCCGTCAGACACGAATATTAGGCCAAGCGTGATACAGCATTCCTGTCGTAGGATTCGTCGTTTATGCGGTATGTGTACACTGTTGATTGTTTCGAGAAGGATATGTGTGTAAGCTTACTGGTGGTAGAATGGCGAGTGATCCAGTGATTATCGATTCCGTACTCATGAAGATCACTTCCGGTCTCTACGAAAATATATCTAGCTAGGAGCTACGTGTCTATGCGGTGTGGCTTACCTGCGGCGACTCGAACGAGCCCGTCTTTGCCGTATTGTGAGAAGGGGATGTCCCTGGTCAAGGCCATCCAGTAGACCTCTGTCTGCTGGGCGGCCTACACGGTCATGTGGTATCGCATCAACGCAAGAGAGGAGAAACAGCGATAATGTATTCAACGGCGTATGACAGTTCGGCAGTACGGCAGGCGCACTCATAAACAGCGACAAACACAAAAATTGACACCCAGGCACGGTCGAAGCCCGCTTTTCACCCAAGTACCCGATTAGTATGCTCGGTCACTATAGATCAGTAGCAAAGACGGCTCACCAGCCTTTCGGAGAGGAGGCTGTCGGGCGTGGTGATGAAGACACTGTCGCTGTTGAATCACCAGATTGCCGATAATGATGGTCAGGACGCCGGAGGATATGCATCGACAGTCAGGCAGGTAGGACCAAAAACAGCACTTGATTAAACTATTAGCGCGATATGGATTGAAGAACACGAGGGGGGGGGGTACATTTTAACTCCCACTGTTGAATATCCAAAGTCAAACTTGACCGTCATGTCCATCACACCACAACGGTGGTAACAATCAGACAGCGCGTTTGCACGCATCGCTTGCGATCAGGCCAGCATCGTCCAGACGTTGTATCCAGTACCTTATACGTTCAGAAGCAGAGTTATCTGAGTTGCAATGTTGATTGTACTCAGATACACGACATATAAGATCCATGGTAGATTGGGGAGTTCCACGCTGGAAAGGGATTCCGGCAGTAGGGTATCGGGTTATCGGGGTAATATGTGCCCACCAATGCCACGCGTCAGGTGGAACCCTCTACTGCATGTGAGGCGAATCAACTCTACAGCGAGGATGTAATATAAGAGGAGTTCCGTGTCATGTCTGGAGTCAGCCACGCGTTCCCGTGCCAGCTGCGCCTATACCTTTAGGGATCAATCAACACACTAGTGGAAGTCGGCGATCTTCTATTGGCAAGCGTAGCCAAGGCCAACCTAGAGAGGTGGGAACCTGCTTCGTCATGCCTAGTTTCGAGGACATGCCCAGTCAAGAAGCCAGCGTGGAGAGTGAAAAGACCATAGAGGAGATGAGGAAGAAAATAGAGGTCCTGGAAAGGACGATGGAGGAGCAGAGACTGCGCGCCGAGAGGGACGCGCAAGGAGCAGGAAAGGAAGGGGGGGCCGGTGGGGGGACGAGAGGAGAAGGAACTGCTGGAAGACAACAAGCAGCGTCGACGGTGCCGACACCTGGGCTGGAGGCCCGATCAGGCATGTCATTACCTTCTTTGTACCGCCCAAGTTTGTCCCAGTCGAGACCCCCGAAGTTCGATAACGTAGAGGCCCACTTTAGCATGTGGCGTAGTGAGTTTTTGGCATACCTATCATCGCTTGGGTGCTTGCATGTACTCAGTAGCACAGCAAACCCAGTTATGGTGGGTGACATGAGGGTTTCTCCGGAGGAATTAGCCTCCAGACATTCCCCCCAGGAGATTAGGGACGCGAGATTGGTGTATGGATTGATGATGGAGGCCATGACAGGATACGATATGGCTGAGTTTAGAATGCAAAAGGCAATGTCTCTGAGTGGTGCTTGGAAGGAGTTGGAAGACTATTACATGCCGAAGACGATAGCCGCAACTCATAGATTGAGGAGGGAATTTGATGCCGAGGATGAAAACCCCTGGCTGTTCTTAGGAAGGGTGGACAAGGCAGCAGATGAGCTGGCGATGCTAGGATGTGGTAAGAGTACAGAGGAAGTAAACCGCCACATTATTACCAACCTCTCATCTTCGTATACTATTCAAAGCAAGTCCATTCTTTCCCGCCCTTCCATCCCCCGTTCCGAGATCGATGAGATCATCCGTGACGCGTATGCTAACGACAAGGTAGAGAAGGAGATGGTTTCTAGGGCGTTGGGCGTGCAGGGAGTGGTAGATCAGCATGCCTTGTACGCCGGAGGTGCGCAGCCTGCCGGTGGCGGAGGTGCGGGTCCAGGAGGGGGAAGGAGGAACAGGAGAGGCGGGAGGCTCAAGGATGGGCAACAGCAGCAGCAGCAGCAGCAGCCCCAGCGACAGCAGCAGCAGCAGCAGCAGCAGCAGCAGCTCCAGCGACAGTATCAGCAGCAGCAGCCGCAATATCAGCAGCAGCAGCCTCAGCAGCAGCAGCAGCACCAAAGGCAGCAGCACCGCCCCCATCAGCAACGTGGCAACCGGGGGAGGAGCCTGCATCATCATCTGGTCGGGATGCTGTGCCCCAAGAGAAAGGAGGAAAGAGAAGGAATCGAGGCGCCACCGGCAAGGGCTTACGTCTGCACCAGGCACGTTTGGCTTTGTTGATTGACTGCTGTGGTGATTTTCGTTTTCAACTTGATTGTGTATCGTTTTGATGAGTAGGACTAATGTGATATTTTATATGATTTGCATTAATTCCTCATGAAATAGAGGGAGATCTTTTGGATAAGATTGAAGAGAGACTATGAAGCGCCTGGGGGCATGTGCGGACCATAGAAAATGTTTTCTGATTTGGAAGGTTTGGGTAGTATTTCGGAAATTGAGAGTTTGATTTTTTTGGTTCTTGAAAATTTGTGCTTTTGTTCAAAGTCAGTACTGACTGAGTGGTCTAGCAGGTAGTGCTATATAATTCCCTAGGGTGGGTCGGGAGTTGAAGTCTCGCCGAATTCGTAAGTTGGTCTTTTCGAGCGTGCGCGCTGGAGACAATACGAATGATTATGATAGTGTGCCCGTAGACACCAGTAGCGTTTGGCGAGGGGAGGGCCCCGGAGATCACTGTACTAAGTAGACGAGATTCCACTGAATATCTTCGGACCAATTCCGCGGAAAATGCCGTTTTACCTGACTGAATCCGAAAAGAATGCCGTTTTGCCTGGTATTGGATTTCGAGAGTTTCATTTGTTTGCAACAGAGAGGCAGGGGATTTGAGTATTTGAATCCTGATTTGAGGATTTGAGTGTTGATTCAAGAATTTGATTTTTGAAGGTACAGATTGGATTTTTGACTTTCTGAGATTGATTCGAGTTGATATTTTTATTGACATGTATCGGCTCTGCGATGTCGTACATTTTCATGTACAGAGCTAAGGGGAATATTGTTCATGCACAGGAGCAGGGGGGATATGAGTTTGGTCGTGTATATTGAGTAGGGGGGATGTTGATTGTACTCAGATACAATCAACATATAAGATCCATGGTAGATTGGGGAGTTCCACGCTGGAAAGGGATTCCGGCAGTAGGGTATTGGGATATCGGGGTAATGTGTGCCCACCAATGCCACTCGTCAGGTGGAACCCTCTACTGCATGTGAGGCGAGTCAACTCTACAGCGAGGATGTAATATAAGAGGAGTTCCGTGTCATGTCTGGAGTCAGCCACGCGTTCCCGTGCCAGCTGCACCTATACCTTTAGGGATCAATCAACATGCAAGCGTGAATAAATCGACCCATGTGCGCACGCTCGTAAATACCTGTCGGCACCAGTAACTTGGTGCGCTGTGCCGCCGAGCGGGTTGGTCAGCTTAGCCCCGCCAGGTCCGGCGGCCCCAGAGGGCACCTCCTCGCACACGTTGATGTCGCTCGTAAAAACGCAGTCAAGCAACTTCTGGTAGTCGGCCGGGTCCACCTGTTGTAACAAGCGCACATAGAACCGCCGTTCGCGGCCGACAACAAAAGCAATATATAGGGGTGCTTTCCTTTTGAGGGGGCTGGAGGTGCTGGAGTAGGCGGTTGAAAGGGGTTCGCATGATTGATTCGTATGCCGGTAGTCTTATTCTACCGAAAGGAGAACGACATCGAATTTACTGCACTGAATTTCATACATACAACACATTTGATACTTTGCCCGTTCGACGGAGACGGCACTACTGTAGATGAAAGCGTATCAGTAACGTACTGTACTTCAATGGTGTACGAGACGATTGATAGCAGAAGTGACGGGGTATTTTATCGATATAGGATTCGTTTTCCTTCTGCATAAACTCAGCGTTCCCCTATGGTTTCCAACCTCGTTCCTCATCCTTACGCCGTTAGGGACTTCAAAGGAGGGACGTAACGAACTTAGTACTGTACAGTCCAATGATGATTACAGCATCACCATCACGAGCCATGTCATTCATAGCCTAAAGGGATAGGGAGGCGGGGTGTACTTGTTGTCATACATGGCCGCAGTCGCAGATCATAGACGCTCGCATCCCTACAATACAGGGACGGAGCACGTCGGGTTTTCACCGACAAGGTAGATGTTACGTGCAGTGAGCATGAAGCGCCGTGGGGTGTCGGGCGAGTCGCATGAAGAATGAGCTGCATCCTACTAAGAACCGCTTTAGAGGCGGATTTTCTTGCATATGGATGACAGCATCAATGAATTGATTCATTTCCTGGTGTGGCCACATCCAAAGGCCGTAATGGGTTTACTATGCAACTGCCTCGTGGGTGCCTCACTATATACACACTACGTGATACGATCATCCCCTCTGCAGGGAGTAAAGGTTTTCCCTCACGAAAACGATCTACCGCCAGCCGTGGTAACCACCAAACAAATATGAACGGTACCCTGGCTGTATAGTTTACGCAGTGAGAGGCGTGTTTAAGAGCGACGTCGCCAAGCTAAAGGGGTAAGGAGGGGTGAGGGTATCTGAAGTGCAACGTAAGCAGCTATCTATTTGCGACTTGAGCCCAGCACGATGGTCCCCGTAGTGCTGCAACGGACTTCCTAGACGGATGACGGTGACATGTGTCGAAGAAGGGGACCTTAAATGCAGAAATTCGCGAACGAATTATCGAATACTTGGGTACTACCGTACGTACCACTAAAGGATCCGCCCCTCACAGCTTAGTGGAGGATCTGTGCACAGGTGGCTTGCTTGGATATCCGGCACGGCCCACGGCATACACATCAGAAATCTTGACAGAAACGTTCACAACCACGTTCATGTTCATAACAATATAACAATGTTTATTGACAAGAGTTCGTCATAATGCAGCCAGAGTTCATAACAATGTTCAAAACACTGTTCGTCCTACAGCACTACTATATTCGTAATCCAGTACACTACAGTACACTCATATCACACTACCGCGTGCCTGTCCGAACTTGTCGTGCGGAAGCGACTTGTGGTACTGCCCAGCGAACAGCGGGACATTTTTCTCGTCGCCATTGGTGATGTGGCAAGTCGGTCCCACCGCGAACTCGTTCTGAGCTATGGCAAGGCGCTTCTTGAGGGTCACCGTCGCGCGGGCCACCGGCTGTAGACACAGTCAAGCATGGTGCAGCAGGAACAAATCGGCATTGTAAGTTACTACAGTGGCCAGCTAGCTTAGGTGACCGTGTCTTCACTGTGCAGACACAATTGTTTCAGTATAATTCCAACTACTGTACTATTAATAGTAACTTGTCCGCAAGACGGGAGGACTGTGTGTGCTAAAACAATAGTTGAAACTTCAACATCACCCACTCAATAGAGACCGTCATACACCGCAGAAAAGCGGTTGCACTTGAGGATGGACTAGCACCATGCCCTTGTGACAAGACATCAAAAGGCGAGGTCTGGAAAGGTTTTGCATGTTTAAATGGGAGCGCCTCGGTAGCTATTTCGGGACTGCTACCAATCCTCTAAGAGAAAGCACATGTTCTCCGAGAACCTCGCATCCGTTTCTGCGAGGCCGTTCGCGAACCATTCATCCCTGAGTTTTTCCAGTAGGCGACATTCCTTTGCTGAGGATTTGTTACTTAACAATTTCAGGCCGCGAGCTTTTCTTTCAACTTGATAATTAACATAAGTACGTAAGCATTTGTGCTAAGCGAGGAACGCCAGTCTGAATCCTGCCGGTACATATATAAGTACGAGTAGAACAACATAGCTTTTTAAGAGCATATGATCAACGTTGACATCACAGTAAGCCGCGAGCCTTAATTTGTCGAAATAGGATACTACTAGTAATAACTGAATCGTGCACTGTGCTGTACCAGTGCATACAACATGTCTTGTACTACAGTATGCAGTACTGGTAGTATACTTGAGTATCACATACGTGTGTCATTTCGTTGGCAGTGGATTGGGGATTCGCTGTGAAGTAATACAACGGCAAGCGCAGTATGGGAAATCTGTATGAAGCAACACTACAGTAAGCTTCCATCCTCCGGATTGGACGAATATATTTTGTTTTATTACCCGGCAAGGACAACGTTCACCCTGGGAAATGAAAATTTTACCACACACAAGCCACGCATATAACACAACATCACAGCAGCAGTGGCATCATATGAAATGACGCCGGATGTACGTAAAAACAACAAAAACGAGTTTACGTGGAACCCGGGGTAAACTTGGAACGCAATAATAATACAGCTGCAACAGCTGCCGTGTGCTCTCACGGCACTCTCTATACATACCCGTACGTGCTTGGGCTGTAGACCGCCTATATCATCTACTATTAATACTGTATACACTGTGTACCAGGTAGCTCAGTGGAGACTACTACAGTCGTTTGATCCTAACTAGGTACTCCATTTAAATCTGAAATTTCTATCGACAAGCTTGCCAGTCAAGTGTCAACCAGGATAAAGCAGCGCACTTACGTCTAGGAAGTCGAGGGAATCCCGGACCCTGCACACGTTGCCGCTGAGCAGAGGCTGTGTTGCTTGGACTTCGTTGAGGTCCCCGGTGCCGAGGCAAGGGGGAAAGGCCGCCAGCAGGGCAGTCAACCCGACGAAAGTCTGTCGTAGTTCATAATAGTTCCAGGAAAAGATTGCGCATGCGGAACACAAGGCACATAAAGCACACGCGACCCACTGTGGTGCATTCATGATCATGGGGAGAAAATGACGTGTATGGGACGCCACGCTGGACAGGGCAATCGTGCTTCATTGAATTAATCAATGGTTTTGGCAAAACGAGCATGTTGTGGAGCGCCGGGGGGAGAGTGGGGGTGTTGACAAAATTATAAACAGTATACTGTACTGCTGTGCCAGCTTTAGAAACGAGATTCGGACTACTGTAGTCTAAACGAGAATACTGCGGTGTATGCTTGTAGTCGCTGTCTTCTTGCCTTCCACGTTCTGCTTCTGTGGAGAGAGACATCGGTACTCCCCCTCGCGTGGTCTCCGAGAAAAAAAGTTGAATTCAAAAACATCAACGCCGCGCTCGTTTGGTGGCAGGGGGGTCTTCGAAATATCGCTTTGCGTGGTTCGTGTACGTGGTATATGCTACTATACTATAATAGCAGGTATTATTGTTGATGAGATTATTTTCTGACGGAAACACAAAAGGCTCAGAGACTTACATGTCTACATACGAGTACAAGGGCGGCACGGGCCTCTCTTCAAGCACGTACTGCAGTAGTACGCAGCGCACACCCGCGTCGGAGAGACTTACGACGCTATCAATGAATGTAGACGCGTTCCATGTGCAATGTCCGGCCGAGGCTGTGGCAATTATCTGAGGCAACAACAGCTCGGCACTCACTGGGCTATCGATACCTGTACCCAAAAGACCTTCCAACGCTTCCAATAGTACTGCTATAGTTATACGCGTCCCCGTGTGACCCTCCTTATTATATAAGTTCCCACCTTCATGACGAGGCGCGTGTGTACGCTCTCCGTTTGATGCTGCTGGTCGCCGCAGTAGAGATGCCGAACCCGCTTGTAGATACGTAGATTGATGCTGTTCTCAGAGCTTGTTGGTGTAAGAAGATGGCGGTCAAGACACTGAATGGGAGGCACGCGAGAACAAGGACTGCTGCTGCTGCCGCTGCTGCCGCTGCTGCTGCTGATGCTGCTGCTGCTGCCGCTGCTGCGCTGCTGCTGCTGCTGCTGCTGCCTCTGCTGCTGCTGCTGCTGCTGCTGCTGCTGCTGTGGCGCTGCTCGGTGCGGTGGTTGGTCGTGGTAGTGTGAAGGAGGGGGGGGGAGAGGCGCCTGCTTGAGGAAGAAACGCGGCTCTACCGGGAGTGATTTGTAAGAGGTAAAAGGTATTCCCGGAAGGTGCTGATGATCCTTGGGCGTTTTCTTCTACCACCGTGTCATGTTCATTTTGCCGCCGCGCGGGTCATTGAAAGCGGTGGCTCAAAACATTAGTTGTGCGCATGCGTCCCTGGAGCCTTGTTATTTTTACGGTTTGATTTTTGTTGTCACTGCTGTTACAAAAACACTAACCAGATACATGCACTGGAGAAACAGGGTGAAACCAATCAAATACATCTACCACGTGTAAATCAGGTCCGATTTGATGGGTGAGACGTCGATTAGGAGTCAATAGAGTCATTCATAAGGGGTATTGCAATACCGTAAGTTTTCACAATATATTGTCAAGTATTCGGGTCCGACTGATAGCACCTTCCATGTTCGAAGTTGTTTTGGATTCTACTACGGTAGTTTTAATAGTTACACTTTTATATGTGGATCGTGTGATTAAAACAAGTGCTGCCATCGTCAGACGGCAAATGGAACAATAATAATATTGGTTTCTACTGGTACCTAGATTTATATTTCCGTGGTCACCTTACGAGATGACATGCGCGAACGATGCATTTCTGTTCCGCCATAAGTACTTCTGAATATTTTTATTGGGGTTCGACGGTTGTAGTCGACATGCATGCGCTCCATAGTTTTTTACTTGTTTTGTTCCTCTTGGCTCTCTTCTTTTTTTTCGGAATTTTATGAGTGATCGAAATTAGAGGCCATTCCGCGCATCAATATAACTGCTACTACTACTGTAGTAGTGCTACTTCCTATAGTACAGCTACTACTACTACTCCCGCTACTCCTGCTCCTCTTCTTCTTACTGCTACTGCTACTGATACTGCTACACTATTACCCTTACAACTACTCCCGTTACTATTAATATTAAGGGAGACCACCGGAAATGGCACCTACGATACACACAAAAAATGATATATTTCCCTTTTTTAATTGACAGTATTTGGTCCTATTTACTACTACTGTATGGTCCCCCGTAGTACTACTTACAGTAGTGTTGTCGCTACTGCTGCTGCTGCTATTGCTACTACCAGTAACGCTACTGCCGCTCCTACTGCCACAGTACCCTACTGCTGCTACTGCTACTGCTACTACTGCTATACTACGCGTACTGTCGCTACTACCATTACTGCTACCACTACCACTATTACTACTGTCACGTACGTCAGTGCAGCGTAAGCGGGATACCGAATTTCCTCGGACTATCGCCATTTGTCGCGGCAGAAACACCCTGAATGCAGTTGTTAGGTGTCAACCGTCAATCGTATTGCTTTGAACACGTACGCGGTCCAACTCTGCGTAGATCGCAGTACTATGCAGGCAGGTCAAAACACGCATAACATGCGTACGCTCTGGTTGTCCAACAATTAGCATACCGTACCACCTTTGGGCCCTCAGACAACATATACGATGCATTACTCGGCGCTAAACATATCCGCATGGCCGCATCAACAAGGGGCACACGTCGCTCAACAGTGTTCGGTAAACAGAGCTGTATGTAACAAGATTTGGCAATTGTTCGAAGTCTTGTGAGCCGACGGCGGATTAAAAAGTCAACACTTTAGGGGGGCGCTATCAATAACACCATCCGGGATGCGTCGTCAACCCACGCGTACGTACGCGTTTCGGCAACATATGCAGGCGATTGGGAATCAGAGTATGGAATTTGCAACCAAGATCCTGATTTGGTCCTACTGCTGTAGTTGTAGAATTCTGTAGTTGATGCGAATTTACAGTAATCCTAAGCTTTTTTTTGTTCTTTTTTGGGCCCAATAACTTGCTACCCGTTATGGAAACGAAGTTTCTCCTGCCTATGGCCTCTGCCAGATGATATCAGCAAGAGGGCTTCCAGCGAGGGACTCCACCAGTCTCGCTGGCCTCGCACTCAGTAAGTCTTGTTCTTAGAGCTTGTATTATCACGGAGTGATCCTCATCGGACCACGAGCCAGGTGGCTAGGGGACATCACACAGGATCCCCGGCCACTGCTCCACTCACACATGCGATTACACTGAAACCTCCACGGCTTGGTATCTTTTGGCTACAGCACCCCCAAAGCGAGTTCACTCGACACGAACGAGCTTGACAAAACCAAAAAACCAAGACGAAATCGCATGCGGCAAATCACAAATCAATGCTGAACTCTGAAGCAATTTTAATCTTGAGCGCACGGGTCATCCGTAATTTGCGCAATTCCTTCACGACGAATTCAGGCGCAGCAGAATAAATCGACCGCAAAGACTCCCACGTGCGCTCCTCTGCTTCGAAACCATCCCAATCGACCAAGACAATCACCTCGTTGGCATCATCTTCGGCCACATGCACCAAAGCATTCATGCGGCATTCACCCTGCGCAAAGGAATGTTGGAAAACATCCTTCAGATCAGCGGTGACGTTCAACGTCGCATCCGCATAAAATCGTAAACGAGCCACGTGAGCTTGATGCACCTTCCCAGAAACGATGTTCTGAACTGAGTACACATGATCATGATCAGCTGCTACCACACGCCACGGACCAGTCCATGTGGACAACAATTTCGGTGTGACACCCTGCCGACGAACACGAGCATACAACACGAAATCACCAACCGCAAATTTTGGCAACACCACCTGGCCCTGAGCCTGTTTACGTTTGTTGTCGCGAGACACGGCAACAGCTGCGCGAATATCGGCGCAAAATCTCTCCTGCTCTGCAACGACTTCACGGACGTTCGCACGCAACAAGTCAGCATTCATCACGTCAACATTCCACCTGCCATCAGACTCAGAAACGAGCGCCGAGAAATCGGTACGCGGAGCACGCCCAAACATCACGCTGTACGGAGTGCTTCGGTAACGTTCACGAAACGAAGTGTTCAAGGCCCACTGAGCGGCCGGCAAAACATCAACCCACTCCGAAACCTGACGACGCTGTTCTGACAGAATGGAACGCAGAGCACGTACCACCTCTTTTACCATGCGTTCACACGTACCGTTCGACCACGGCGTGTAAGCGACAGCAAAACGATGTTCGATGTGCAACGCGTCGCTCAACAAAGCAAGCACCCTGTTCTTGAAATGCGTGGCGGTATCACTCACCCACACACGCGGCACCCCCAAAGTCTTACACCAGGCTAGCAAATGCTTCGCTGTGACCTCGGCTGTACAAGCCTCGGCCGGTTCCAACGCCACGTAGTTGGACAAATCATCCATGATGACCAAAACATATCGGAAACCATCCTCATCAGGCAGGCCATCGCTACCTTCGGGCCCGCTGTGGCCAACATACAAAAAATCAAAGTGCACCACTTCTCCCGGAGCGGTACCATGCACCGTGTCTCCGTAGGGACGAGGAATGAGTGCACCTGCACGCGTGTCTACACAGTGCAAACACTGGCGAACGAATTCGCGAACCTGAGAATCCATGTGAGGCCAAACACAATATTCCTTCAGGCGAAACAAAGTCGGCGCCACACCACGGTGACCAGCCGAGCGCATGTGCGCGCACACCATCAAACGAGTTTGAAGAGCAAGATCATCCGGCGGAATCCACAAGACGTCACGCACCCCAACACGCACACGAAACAAACCATCATCGGCCAAGGTAGCTTGACCGAAGGTTGTCGAAAATTCATGAACACCAACGCCGATACGAGCGACAGACCTTTGTTGCGAGGCACGAATCACATCCAATGCGGGAAGCGAATCGTCAGCATTACATGGGCTGTGCACGGCAACCGAACGAACAGGCACCGTAGGAACTTTGACCCAACGAGACAACAGATCCCCCCAACAGTTTCGATCGCCAGGGATGTGTTCGATTGCATAGCGGTATTGTCCTAAAACACCCTTCCAATTCTCTAGGCGTTGTGCCATGGTCTTTGTGACCGTCGTGACACACTTCTCCGGATTGAAAATGTACTGCAAGTTTCGATGATCAGTAAAGATATGAACACCACCCCAAAGCAGGTATTCGAGCCTCCGGAACGTATTAACGATCGCAAAACCTTCTTTGTCGACAGTCGCCCAGCGCAACTGCGAACCTGTGAACGAACCACTCAGAAATCCGAGAGGCTCGTGAGACATGCTTTCCAACGCCAATCCACTGCGAAATTCGTGTTCAGGCACTTGGGTGAGAAAACTACCCCAATGGAAATCAGAAGCGTCAGGAAACATCAAAACAACGCACCCGGGACGAGGATGATGAAGCGGCACTGCTTGCGCCACCAAACCCCGTGCGGCATTCCACGCCCGCACCCGATCCTCCGTCCACGCGGTATCCTTGATGACACGATTGCGCGCCACTCGCTTAGTCCGACGTGTAGCCCCAACAAGGAGCTCCTCCAAAAAATCACGTAACGGTGCTACCGTTTCCGCTAAACGTGGTAACGATGTACGCAACCAGTTGACAGCCTGCAAGAATTGCATTAGTTCTCCAGCGTTTTCGGGACGACGCATTTCACTTAAACCTTGCACTCGAGCGGGGTCATGGGACACGACACCATTGGAATACACCTTACCACACCAGACCAGTTCACGAGAGAAGAAGGTACACTTGTGGGCGGCGACAAACAGTCCAACATTCTCCAGGCGTTCAAGAATGTCATCAAGCAGCTGCAGAAGAGCTTCTTCGGTGTCTGCGAAAAAGAAAACGTCATCGACCCAAACTTTGCAATCCAAACCACGCAACACTTCAGTCATGACACCTTGGAAATAAGAAGTCGCATTCAAAACACCTTGGGGAACACGGGTAGGCGTGAACAAACCGTCGCTTGTCGCCATGGTGAAGACGTCTTGCGCCTCCGGAGCCAAAGGCATCTGCCAGTACCCTTGAAGTAGGTCCAGCTTGCCGAAGAAACGCGCCCCCAGCAGATCTCCCATGTCTTCATGGTTGGGCATGACGCCCGGGGACTTCTCCACCTGTGCGTTCACCGCCGAGTAGTCGCTCACCAAACGGAAAGAGTCCTTCTTGGGCACCGCCATCGCCGGACTCGCCCACACCGCCTGGATGTTGTGGTAGACAAAGCCAAAAAACACCAAAGCAGCAATGCACTTCGAGAGCCAGTCCCTTTTCGTCGGTTCGTACCGACGTGGCGTTGCCTTGACAGGCTTCGCCTGTTGCTTCAGCTGCACTCGCATCGGCTCCACTTGCGCTGGCGGATCACCACACAGCGCACGGCGAAAAGCACCCACGCGACGAGCCAAAATTTCGCGCAAACGGGTTGCTCCGCCGACGCTTAATCCACTCTGCTCTGCCTGCTGCACGCTGTCCTCCAACGCCCGTTCTCGGGCCGTCCGCTCCTCCTCCGGATCCATGAACATGTCTGGCCCCCGGTCGACCAAATGTTCCACCGCCTTGTCCTCCGGAGCATCCACCGTAGCCTCGGTCTGAAAAGCACGCACGGAAACCGTCACTCTGCGCGCCGCAAGGTAACTCGGAGTCTCCACACCGGTCGATACCGGCACTGCGCGAGGGCGAAGCTTCTCCAGAGCTTCACGGTAGACGTCGATGCCAAGAGCTTTCATGGTAGCCATGCCAAACAGAACGACGTTATCTGTACCAGGCATGACCGCGAAAGTGATGGGCTCCAATTTCACCGCTCCCCACGGCGTCCGTACACTCACGGCAATCGGCACCGTTTTGTGCGTGACCATCACTGAAACACCCGTAGCGGTTTTCGCCTGCTGCGGGCCATTTTCGAACGGAATTTGCAGATCGGCGCCGCCGAAATGCGAAGACAGCTGCTGAAGTAAGCCGACACCGATGGACGTGAGCGCCGACCCCGAATCAAGGATCACACGCGCCATCAGCGAACCAACCGACCCTGGCAAAGAGAGATCAGCGCGTAAACACTCAGCGCTGCGATCGACAGGCACTTCACCTGCCGTTGAACTCTGGTCGGTACCAAGAGTCACCTGACGCCATGGCTGCCCTCCTACAGCCGGCGCCGAAGAAATAGAATCGGCGGTCCACCCCGACCAAGACGTCGAATATACAGACGGTTCCGGCGCTACCGCCCCTGCAGCAGCACCAGACACTGACTCCGCCCGCTCGGTGGATGGCGAAGTTCTCGCTCCAGCA
Source organism: Macrocystis pyrifera (assembly GCA_031763025.1). Lineage (NCBI taxonomy): Eukaryota > Phaeophyceae > Laminariales > Laminariaceae > Macrocystis > Macrocystis pyrifera. The sequence goes on along the minus strand of JASSKH010000009.1, from coordinate 7,625,822 downwards.
GCACCCACCGATGTTCCAGCTCCTCCAACGTATACAGCTCGGCCGGCAACAGACGAACCAGATCCCGACCCAGCGGCTCCTGCCGCTGGCGCACCAGAAGTTGAAGAAGCAACAGCAGAAGTTCCACCGCCCGCTGTCAATTGATTGCCACCACGGCCACCGCGCCCGCGTCCATGGTTGAATCTGCCCCGGCCGCCATTGCGGCCCCCGCGATACCCTGACGACCCGCGCCCACCACTGCTGGGAGCTGTGCCGCCACCGCGAGCTTTTGGGCAATCAGAAACATAATGGTTGGGATCACCACACTCGAAACAGACGCGAACAAACGACTTTTTCGCGGACTGCTGCTGTTTCGGTTTCTGCTGCTGTTGGCGTCGCGGTTCAGCTGCCCCTGCAGCATCTTTCCGACCATACGCCTCGATGAATTTCCACTGTTCTGCAGCAGAAAAAATTTGGTCCATGACCAATGCCGGGTCCTTCTTCCACCCTGCAGCGTACGTTAGCTGACCTTTTACGTACTTTTTGAACTCGGACGGCCATAAGCCATCCACCAACGCCATGCTCACAAATTCCGCCGGTCCGGGCAACCACGAACGGTCCTGCGCGCGGTACATGGCATGAACCGCGTGATTCTCCGCAAAATACTTTTCCATAGCGGAGTTTACCATCATCGCGCGGTCTTTGACGGATGTTTCACCGCCCTGCTTTTCATCGCGCCTCATTGAGAGAACGCGACGCAAGTCCGCTGCCGCCCGCGAGGTGTCAAATCTGTTGCTGGTGGTTGTGTAACCAGCGTGCTGCCTAACAGCGTCCAACAACTCCGAGGCGGTCATCGTAGTCTGATGCTTGTAAAATCCCTCAAAACACCGATGAATGTAATTGGGGATAAGCTGGCCCATGCTCACTTTGGAGTGCTGAACCACCCCCTGAGCGTTGGCGAGCTGCAGCCGTTCCTCATAATCGAGGTACGCTGCGTAAAAAACACGAGAGGCCTGCTCGGTCCACACCTCTCCGTATTTCGGTGGAGTCAGAGACTCCCCTACCACCAGCGGCGTGCTTGCCGTGTGCGCCATAATCCACAGCAGTCCACCTGGACTCTACTGTAATAACGGAGAAACTGCCGCCTGACCTGTGCGTCCTCCAGCTCCCGGAGCGTCCTCCCCTGCTGTGCGCTTCAAGCCGTTTCGATCCGTCCAACGGGCCAACTGCCTTCCCAGCTGTGACCCAATACTCCGCAGCCGAAAACTCCTCCAACAGAAGTTCCGCGAATATCTAGATATTATGGCCTCTGCCAGATGATATCAGCAAGAGGGCTTCCAGCGAGGGACTCCACCAGTCTCGCTGGCCTCGCACTCAGTAAGTCTTGTTCTTAGAGCTTGTATTATCACGGAGTGATCCTCATCGGACCACGAGCCAGGTGGCTAGGGGACATCACACAGGATCCCCGGCCACTGCTCCACTCACACATGCGATTACACTGAAACCTCCACGGCTTGGTATCTTTTGGCTACATGCCGCAGCATCTTCGACGACGACTCCTCAAGAGTTTAGTCATCCGTCTGGAGAACATAACTAATATGGTGAAGGTCGTTGCTTCATCGGTGATGTAGCTATTGTCCGATGCTCCCTTGCGTGAAATGAAACATTTGAGAGTTCTTGCGAGCTTTTTGTGCTACTCGCGTTCAACTTCCGAGTACACGAAAGCACCTCGTGAGTCGTATATGGATGCCTACGACTGCCATCTGGTGCACCCAATACCCTCACACATCCCATCAGGAGCATCCCTCGATTCGCGGGCTGTAGTTGCCTGTGGGGAGCTGTAGCTGTCCGCAAGCGAGGTGCAAACGTTTAGTTGGGGTTGTTTCGTTGTCTCATTCGTACTCCCCACATCTCCACCAATTTCGACCACTGCAGCGTCTCTATGTCGGCCTCTGTTGAGAACTGAGAACAGACCAGAGATCCCTCTCAAGAGAAACACAAGTTGCTGTGATGAACCTCTATCAAGCCATCGTCGCTGTATTGTGAAGTTCTCAACGCAGCGTGTTAAACTAGCGACGTGTTGTTCTGTTCTGATAAAGCATCTACAGGAGTAGATATTAGAGTGACTGGAGAGACCGGGGACCAGGAGACGCTTGGGTGCCTACGTGGCCGTAAGGATTGTCGACGTAAATCGGGATGTTTGTAGTTTTTTTCATTTTAGGTGACCATATATTCGAATACAGTGTTTGCTCTCGACTCGTGACTATATAACACGAGGGCACTTATAGTAGTAGCGGTCTTGGTTGACTTGTCGTGGCTGTTAATATTGAAATTGTTTTATATCACTAGCGGTACAGCCACGGCTCCGCCCGTGGTGATTGTTCTGCGTTGGCTATAGCAGTAGATAAATACCTTGTTTGGTAGTACCCCTAGTGTGCCGTGATGGACCACACTCCAGCACAGAAAAAAAGGTAAGGACCACCGCGCAGGGGGGGATCGATCCGAGGGACGCCCTGTTTTGTCGCTGGAGTTGTGCATGTCCGCAAGGATTTCTGATCCGGAGATAGAGCCCGACTTATGCCCGGGTGCGGTGGGACATCGACGATGACCCCCAGCTAAACCAGAGATCATCAAGTAGAATATGGGTTTTCACACCTTCCGTGGCGATATCAAACCTTGAGGTGTCCGTTTTCGTCCCCGAGTTGTTTGAGTTGCGTATATATGCAAGGATTTCTGGCCCAGGTACGGGTCTTCTTGTCGTCTCCGTGAGTGAACTGCGGAAGCTCGACTTGTCCCGTGAGGAAACTCTCGCCGCGCGATAGCTCCATGATGACTCCCACCAAAATCATAAATCCGTCAATGGGGCAGTGGGGATGGGGCTTCCATACCTTACCGGCGGTATCGACCCGGGGGATCTCCGTTTTCGTCCGCTGGTTGTTCGAGTTGATGATCCATGGAAACATATATGATCCGAGGGTATGACCTTATTGTCCCCGGGTGCGACGAAACCTCAACAATGCCCGGTGGGACAACTCTCGCCGCGCGCTAGCTCGATCGACCCTGCCAAATCATATATCAACCGGTGGCGTTGGGGTTTCCACACCTTGCGAGGCGGTATCGACGCGGGTGATGCCCGTTGTTGTCCCCGGGGTATTGGAGTTGTAGGCGTGTGGAATATTCTCTGACCCGGGGATGGGACCTTATCGCCCCCGAGTGCGGTGGGACCTCGACGTTTTCTCGAGGGGCAACTCTCGCGGCGCGCGGGATCCATCAACCCTGGCAATCGAAAAGAAGCCGGTGGGGGTGGCTTTTCGACATATTGCGAGGCGGTATATCCACCGCGGATTCGTCCGTTTTTGTCCTCGGATTATTGAAGTTGTAGAAATACGGAAGGATTTGTTATCCGAGGATGGGAACTTATCTTCTCTGTGTGCGGCGGGACCTCGAGGTTATCCCGAGGGGAAATTCTCGTCGCGCCCTGGCCCCATGAGCCCCATCTAACCATAAATCAAATAGCACCCTAATAGTTAGTAGGGTTGGGGTTTCCACACCTTGCGGGGTGATATCGACCCGAGAAATGTTCGTTTCTGACCTGGGTTGTCGGAGTTGTAGATGTGTGGAAGGGTTTATGATCTGGGGATGGAGTCTTATCGTTCCCGAGTGTCGCTGGCTCCATGAGCCTCAGCCAAACAGTGATAGGCCGATAGTGGTGGGGCTTGAACACCGTGCTGGGCGGATTCGACCTGGGGGAAAGATGTTTTTGTCCTCGCTTGGTCGGAGTTGTAGAGATATGGAGGTATTCCCGATCAAGGGGTGAGATCCAATCTCCCCCGAGGTGTGGTGGAACACGAACAGCACCAGTCGTCTAGAAAGTACAAAGACCCAGCGGCCTTTGGCATGTACTATTTGTCAACCAATCAGCTGCCAGGACTGTGATTCAAAATTGCAGATCAGCAGCAAGACTGGCTAGATGGCTGTTAAAACTCGTCGGGAGTTCTTGATTGGGCCACGGCCTTGGCTGGGCGCGGCAAGAGACCCGGTGTTCTGCTGCCGATGCTGATGCTACTGCTGCTGCTGCTGGTATTTTTTGCTGCTGCTGCCGCGCTGCTGCGGATTGCTCTGCGATGTTGGATGCAAGTTCGTGGTGTAATTCTGCCGCACTGCACTTCAGCATTTGACCAATAGGATGCCGAATTAACAATCTGAATTGTACTGAAACCGGAAGCAAAGTCTCACCCATCGAGGACCGGCAGGGGGACCGGCTCGGCATAGTCGGCAGCTCGGAGCCACGGCCACTGCACGGCGCGCCTTGCAACGTAAGTCCAAACCAAGCTCCTGGTCATGACAAGCGATAACCAGGACTTGATGGAATCGATCGAACCTCGACTACAGTGATGTGCCGCTTTCCATCCAATGACCAACAGTACTTATTTGAGAACTTGCCGAAAATGCCGTTCATGGCCAACGATTGCCAGTACTGTTTGGAAACGATAAAAACTGGACCGAAGTGCGATGAATCATGGCTAACGATCAACAGCATCTGCTTGGAACCAACAGTATTTACGAGAACACTGATAATTTTGTGGAAAGCCGATTTGCTGATCATACGCTACCTTGGGTGCATGCTACAACACCATGGCGTCGTCGCAGACGCCCGAAGCGAGGCACTATTGAACACACATACGCTAGTGACAGTAAGGAGCACAATGCAAACGTCATATTTACTTGCCAACTCTCGCTCACATAGACAACTCACTCAACAGATAGCGTACAGAGCTCTGACCGCAGGGGCCTCCCTTGCGGTCACGCTCAACCCTGGCAATAGTAACTCACAAGAAAACCTAAGTGGTATCGTCTCCATATACATATACCTTACTGTAGAATGTCGAGGACAGCAAACCCCGACTGGACGTATACATATGCAGTAGCTGGACCCTACCACCTCTGACGGCACCTATCGCGGAATGCGGAGTCAATTTCAGTAGGATCCAATCGGCTCGTGCTGTGACTCATTATAACTAATAACTTGATTATTGTCAAGGCAAAGCAGAAAGGCATCCCTTTTATCACCACGGATCCATACTTCGATGCAAACGGCTATATGTACAAGGTGCAGGTTCTAACGAATCCGTCGCAAACAAAAATGTCCTATGCGTGTCGTACTTGGTGAACTTGTTCTTCCGGCTCAAGGCGTTTTCGTACATTTTCGCTGAACAGCAGTGTGCGCCAATTAACGCATGTATATATATATATATATATCCCGTCAGCTTACAGTGACGTGCCACGACGAGGCGGAACGGACAGAACACAACTACGCGCGCACATCCAGTTACGTTCACAAACATGTCGTACACTGTCGTAGACAGCGGTGGACAGTGCACACACCAATGGACAGTACACAAACGGAAAATTCCCCGCACAATGGAATACACAGGTCATACCGACGCACGTCTTAACAGCCTCTTATGATGTAGTGTCAACGCGCCAAAATAATCAGTGGACGCTTTTTGACACGTTAGGTGCGACGAAGATTTTTCCCAAACCAGCATCATGCAAGGCTGAATGGGACACGTGGGCCATATATAGCACTATCGAAGGCAACTGCCTCTGTGGGGACCCCCCAGGCCCGTAATGCTGATCATAGCTTGGTGTGCAGAGAGAACGTGGCACTGTGCTCGACGATGTCTTCGAAGGTGTCGAACTTGTCCTTGTTTACCACCTGAATATTCGATGCAGGGCGGTGTCCAGAGACGCGTTGAAGCAAGGCAGGGGAGGTAAAGCGTGAACAGGGAAGCCTGCTCGTCAGCGCCACAACTGTACAACAGTGCGTTCATACACAGCTTACAGTCAGGGCTCAACGATTGGGCATCGTCATGGAAACGAGCATGCAACTGAAAATACGTCCAGCGACCATGACAGAGCCAGTCCAACAGGCGAATATGCGTTGACTACAGTGGACAAGTCGGTGCTTAGACCAACGATGTCGATAGTTCGATCCAAATATCATTATGTACGATGCACAGAAACAGTACTTTTTTACCATAACGGCGAGTCGAAAGCGAATCGCCACGGCCATATCACGAACGTAGTGTATCTCCACCACAGTATAGCGCAAGATATTGGAGTAGCACAACACGTAGCACCAGCTGTAAACTATAGCCAGAATTCAACACCGACTCACGTCGCAGAAGTCGTCCCCGGTGTATTTCCCCTTGCAGAGCTGACCGTCCAGCCTGTACAAGTTGGAACCGAACAGCTCGAGCTGCTTGCCGCTGTAAAGGCGGAACTTGTACGTCGCCGGGGGGATATCGTCGCTGCTAGCGCCATCAACAATGCGAGCTTCCGGAAGTCCGGGCAGCTCCTGTCAGTGAGACGATGCGGCAGGGAGGTTGGGTCAAAAGAGCGGACGGGGTGTTCACGCGTCATTTGAAGGTGATGATTGGGTAACGAGACCGCAAGCCTTGGGTGGCACGGTGGTAGGGCACAAAGACGACTCTTACTACAGTGAACATGCTTGTAAAGAAGAGGCAAAGACTCTGTACATAGACACTAATTAACCAGCGAGTACCTTTTGGATGCTGTGTAGCTTTCCTCATACGGTATGGTGTTGCGTGAGGCATGATCGAGAGTACTGCTCAGACTCGTGACACAACAGTCAATTCCAACGCACCTGCTGCAAGCGACGGACTGCGCTAGTCTCTCCCATGAGGGCCCCGTAGACGCCATCCATCCTCCAGTGAACACCGAGTATTGACCTGCCGATGATCACGTTGGAGGCGACCTGGTGTGTCGCAAGATACAATACGGGCGGGGGCATGTGCAGGCATCAGATCAAGGAAGGAGGCGGTCCTATAGTCTGTCGGTGCGCCTTTATTGCTTTATTGAAATGCAAGTTTCAGGGGCGTAAAATGGATGGCGAATGAGTTGCTCCCGACAAGTTCGTAAAACGAAATATCTGCACATAAATGTGCCATAGATGGAGCAGAACGATCGAGTGGTCTTGTAGAGGAGAAGAATCCTGATTGGTTCCTTTGGGCTATTGCGGCATGAACCTAAACACCAAGGATACCCGCACCAGGAGATTGTCTCGAGTGACAGGCGGAATCAGCTCGCAGATGAAAGGGTGGTCTCAACACGCCTAATGTACGTGCTTCAGAAGAACGAACCATTTGATGGACTGATCAGGCAGGGAAACAGACCATATTTCGCCTTTTTGTCAGACCAATAAAGAAACCTCTTCGCTACTTCCCGCGCATCCCACCTGTGCTCTCGAAACCGTTTTTTTTTGTTGTTTCCTCACCTTGTTCAGCTCTCCTTCGATGGTGAGGCCCTTAGTCAACTTGCCATTCTCGTCGATGCACTTGTCCAGGAACTCCGTTCCGGTCGGCACGAAGGTAACCCTCTCAGTCCCCGCGTCGTTGGAGACTACGGGGTTGGGGAAACACTTCTTCCCGGCCTCAAATCCGACGAATGCCTGCCGAGAAGGATTTGGGGAACGTTGGATTAAGATACTACACGCACTCGACAAATGATATGGGTGAGGTCACGCCTCAGGCCACGGGATAGATGCAACTTTCCTGCGGTGGTGGGGTAGAAATGGTTTCGTTACAAGAGCCTAGCATAGTAGCTGTATCGTGGTTCGAGCACGAATCCTCGATTGATTTCCAAATGTTGTTGTATCGCCATGGCCCAAATCAAGTAGGTTCATGGCGTGCTTTGGGCTTCAAAGGCATAGATTTTCGAAACCTAGTGATGCTATTGTTACAGCGTCGACTATACGAAGCAAATCGGACGCAGCCGGGGTAGGAGATACAATGGATAGAGTACACGGACACTAACACAAGCGCAGCAGATGTACGACACGCGTGCTGCATGATATACTATACGTGTACGCTGCTCTCACACCATATAGGACTGGTGATGAGACCACACTCGATGTGTCTTGTTTCATCGTTTTAAGTGGATAGAAGGAGTGAATCGCCCACCGCAGGCAGCGTATGATAGCTCTTACCTTAAGCGCGGTGATGTAGCCACCGAGGTTGATGGCATGCCCGCTAGGGTACGCAGGGTGCGTGGGAGAGCCCTCAGCGACCGCCATGGGGAGCAGGAAGGTCTTCTCGCCGTCTGGGTTCTGTCCAGCATTGTGCTTCTTCACCCGGGAGAGAAGATCCTGCGAGCGTCCATCGGTAGTACGTTCCAAACAACAAAGGAAACACGTCAGCGCGGCACTACGCGCGATCGTCCACGGAACGGTGGTAGGCTGTATCCCGCCATCAGTTGCTCATCGAGCATCCCTGCAGAGTGCAACTATTGTGCATGCGATAGTGCGCACGGGTGTTTATGTTTTTTCTCTCCTTTCGCCAGCAGCAGATACCGAAACATTTGACAGCGAATACGTGCCGACGGACATGACATATTGCACGTTCGTTTCGCTGTAGGTCAACGACCATTACTGCTCCCTTCCCTTCTATACGCGCTTGGTGGCCACATCAGTTTCGGTCCTTTTTTCAGGTATCTGCAGCTGAGTTCTACAGGTATTCAATACTTCGTGTTCAGGCGATCGTAGCACTCCAGGTTTATCAACAACGACGTCGTACATCCCTCCAGCCGCACGTTTTAAGCAAGCGGTAGACATGCACCGTCATATACTGACCGTGTTCTTCAGAATGGATTCCGGCAACGGGGTGATGACGTCTCCCACGAGCGTGTTGTGCAGGAGGCCACCGTACGCCTCGGGCCTCAGCACGCGGTGCACTTGCCACTGGTGTGTCGTTTGGGGTGAGTTGGTGGGCCGGGGGGAGACATAGATAAGTCGACATCATCGTGAATGCTATTCGGGGATGTATTAGATGGCAAGTCGTGCTACTGTAGGGTTCACAGTTGTCAAACGTGGCGGCATGCGGCCGGGATTACAGCAGGTGGATCTTAAACCGTACGACGTGGTCGTGCACTACTTCCTTCCTGGAGCAGGCGACGTGCCCAGTAGCATGCATTGTCCGCCGTGGTGAGGCCGTAAACGATTGATACAACCGTGAACTGGTTCCAGCATTCAATATACAGTATAATATATGTCACTCAAACCACATGTATTGGCTTCAAGAATCATTAGAGAGTCACATGGCAGAAATGCCGTTCATAGGTTTGACAGCGCTCACACATTACAGTAGCTGCCGCAACCGTAACGGTACCTAAAATAGCTTACGTAGTCAGGTTTGGTGCTACATACAATACTCCCAAGATCCAGTCATCATCGTCGCCACAGGGGCAATCATTGCAGTTGCACACAAACGGGAAAGGAAACGAGCCCCGGTGTTCCCCCGCATACATGTAGATCGCACCTTAGCATACCACGCATGGCGCGTGGCAGAGCTGGCCGAGGCCATCTGGGTGAGAATGTGCGACTCGCCGAAGGTAGTAAACCCCCGCTGACGCTCGGATTCCGTGTAGGGGCCGACAGAGCCCCCAAGCACGCCTTGGGTGAGCAAGATGAGCGCCGCGCGGAAAGCCTCCGTGTACAGCTGATCGGTGAATGAGAGGTTGGCCAAGTCTCGGCCGTTTCGGATGAAGAGCGGCTCATTGGGGTCGACGAATATAGTCTCCACGGTGGAAGCACCGTTCTGGAACCAGAGACAATATTGCCGAAAGGGCAAGCGTTAGCTATAGTGTCAGTTGCCGAAGGAAAAACCAGCAGACAAAACGTTCAGATGATACATCGAAAGACAGCAAGAGAACAAAAAGTACAGAAACAGTGGCGCGAAAAAATATTGTGTTCTCGGGTAACTCATATGCACCTGCAGACAGAATAGGGCCTCTAGCTAGATTTCAGAATACTAGGAGAAAGTGATAGCGGGTTCTGCCTAAATGCAGGTGTGCCCCGAACGTTGGCGCTCGACAACCACCCTTCCATATAGACCCAACCACACAAACCCCACAGATGTACTTCGTATGTATAGGGTGCTGCTCAAGCCCAGCCGAATATATGCTCCCGAGCGCACACTCAGTGTGAATGAAAGGTAGGGGCCGTCTCACTCTGAGCCGTCTAAAACCTAGCAATACAGCATACACACCACACCTATATGCCCACCTGCACATCAAGCCACGGCTGGAAGGCTGTCATGTAGTCCATCCCCGGGAAAAGGGTGACCGCCTTAGGCGGCACCACGATAGAATCAATCGGGAAGTCCGACAGCATGAACTGAGAAACCACAGGACCGGTGGTTACACCCGGCCATTCCGTCCGGAACAGTTGGGTGACAGGGTCGATCGTTCCGTCCTCGCTCCTTGGGATGCTCAGCCCGGTGAAGTCAGGTAAGGCCTGCAAGTTCTCTGATCGAGTTCCAAGCGAGCATCGGAGGGGGGAGCGTGGAAAGTGCTGAGGGTTAGACACATGCTACGGCAAGAATGCACCTACGTGTTCGGAGGCTGCTTACGCTAGGAGATACACGTACATGCTTCACCCAAACACTGACTTGGACAAACAATGCAAGTTTGGTCAGATGAACAATCCCACAGCCTTAATGTATCTAACTACTGGAATAGAGATGAAAAACTCTACAATGGTGTTCCGACGATACGGGGTAAATATTGAGTTGAGGAGTCCCGTCAGACACGAATATTAGGCCAAGCGTGATACAGCATTCCTGTCGTAGGATTCATCGTTTATGCGGTATGTGTACACTGTTGATTGTTTCGAGAAGGATATGTGTGTAAGCTTACTGGTGGTAGAATGGCGAGTGATCCAGTGATTATCGATTCCGTACTCATGAAGATCACTTCCGGTCTCTACGAAAATACACCTAGCTAGGAGCTACGTGTCCATGCGGTGTGGCTTACCTGCGGCGACTCGAACGAGCCCGTCTTTGCCGTACTGCGAGAAGGGGATGTCCCTGGTCAGGGCCATCCAGTAAACCTCTGTCTGCTGGGCGGCCTACACGGTCATGTGGTATCGCATCAACGCAAGGAAGGAGGAACAACAAGAATGTATTCAACGGCGTATGACACATCTGCAGTACGGCAGGCAGGCGCACTCACAAGCAGCGACAAACACAGAAATAGACACTCAGGCACGGTCGAAGCCCGCTTTTCCCAAAAAGCACGCGATTAGTATGCTCGGTCACTATAGATCAGTAGCAAAGACGGCTCACCAGCCTTTCGGAGAGGAGGCTGTCGGGCGTGGTGATGAAGACACTGTCGCTGTTGAATCACCAGATTGCCGATAATGATGGTCAGGACGCCGGAGGATATGCATCGACAGTCAGGCAGGTAGAACCAAAAACAGCACATGATTAAACTATTAGAGCGGTATTGGTTGAAGAACCCGGGGGAGGGGGTACATTTTAATTCTCACTGTTGAATATCCAAAGGCAACCTTGACCGTCATGTCCATCACACCACAACGGTGGTAACAATCAGACTGCGCGTTTGCACGCACCGCTTGCGATCAGGCCCGCATCGTCCACAGGTTGTATACAGTACCTTATACGTTCAGAAGCATAGTTGTCTGAGTTGCAGGTGCGAATACATCGACCCATGTGCGCACGCTCGTAAATACCTGTCGGCACCAGTAACTTGATGCGCTGTGCCGCCGAGTGGGTTGGTCAGCTTAGCCCCGCCAGGTCCGGCGGCCCCAGAGGGCACCTCCTCGCACACGTTGATGTCGCTCGTAAACACGCAGTCAAGCAACTTCCGGTAGTCGGCCGGGTCAACCTGTTGTAACAAGAGCACATAGAACGGCCGTTCGCGGCCGACAACAAAAGCAGTATACAGGGGTGCTTTCCTTTTGAGGCGGCTGGAGGTGCTGAAAGTAGGCGGTTGAAAGGGGTTCGCAAGATTGATTCGTATGCCGGTAGTCTTATTCTACCGAAAGGAGAACGACATCGAATTTACTGCACTGAATTTCATACATACAACACATTTGATACTTTGCCCGTTCGAGGGGAGACGGCACTACTGTAGATGAAAGCGTATCAGTGACGTACTGTACTTCAATGGTATACGAGACGATTGGTAGCAGAAGTGACGGGGTATTTTATCGATATAGGATCCGTTTTCCTTCTGCATAAACTGAGCGTTCCCCTATGATTTCCAACCTCGTTCCTCATCCTTACGCCGTTAGGGACTTTACAGGGGGGACGTGACGAACCTAGTACTGTACAGTCCAATGATGATTACAGCATCACTCTCACGAGCCACGTCGTTCATAGGCTCAAGGGGGGTGTACTTGTTGTCATACATGGCCGCAGTCGCATGATCATAGACCCTCGCATCCCTACAATACAGGGACGGAGCACGTCGGGTTTTCACCGACCAGGCAGATGTTACGTGCAGTGAGCATGAAGCGCCGTGGGGTGTTGGGCGAGTCGCATGAAGAATGAGCTGTATCCTACTAAGAACCGCGTTTGAGACGGGGGGGGGGGGTTCATATAGATGACAGTGTTATTGAATTGACTCATTTCCTGGCTGTGGCCACATCCAGAGACAGCAATGGGTTTACTATGTAACTGCCTCGTGGGTGCCTCACAATATACACACTACGTGATACGATCATCTCCCTTGTGCGGAGTAAAGTTTTCCCCTCACAAAAACCATCTAACTCGACCGCCAGCCGTGGTAACCACCCAAAAAAACAAGAACGGTACCCTGGCTGTATAGCTTACGCAGTGAGAGGCGTGTTTTAGAGCGACGTCGCCAAGCTAAAGGGGTAAGGACGAGTGAGGGTATCTGAAGCGCAACACAAGCAGCTATCTATTTGCGAGTTGAGCCCAGCACGATGGTCCCCGTAGTGCTGCGACGGACTTCCTAGACGGATGACGGTGACATGTGTCGAAGAAGGGGACCTTAAATGCAGAAATTCGCGAATTATTAATAATTATCGCATACATGGGTACTACTGTAGGTACCACTAAAGGCTCCGCCCCTCTCAGCTTAGTGGAGGATATGTGTACAGGTGGTCGGCTTTGATATCCGGCACGGCCGATGGCATACACAGCAGGAATCTTGACAGAAAAATTCACAACCACGTTCATGTTCATAACAATATAACAATGTTTATTGACAAGAGTTCGTCATAATGCAGCCAGAGTTCATAACGATGTTCAAAACACTGTTCGTCCTACAGCACTACCATATTCGTAATCCAGTACACTACAGTACACTACCGCGTACCTGTCCGAACTTGTCGTGCGGAAGCGACTTGTGGTACTGCCCAGCGAACAGCGGGACATTTTTCTCGTCGCCATTGGTGATGTGGCAAGTCGGTCCCACCGCGAACTCGTTCTGGGCTATGGCAAGGCGCTTCTTGAGGGTCACCGTCGCGCGGGCCACTGGCTGTAGACGTAGTCAAGCATGGTACAGAATGAACAAATCGGCAATGTAAGTTACTTTAGTGGCCAGCTAGCTTAGGTGACCGTGTCTTCACTGTGCAGACACAATTGTTTCAGTCTAATTCCAACTACTGTACTATTAATATTACGGGGGTACATAGTTAATAGGACCTATGGTATACATAAAAACCTATATATTTAACTATTTTTACTAATACAATTTTGTTCTGTTAACTATGGACCCCCGTGATGGTAGCTTGTCCGCAAAACGGGAGGACTGTGTGTGCTAAAAAAGGAGTTAAAACTTCAACATCACCCACTCAATAGGGACCGCTATATACCGCAGAAATCTGCTGCACTAGAGGATGGATCAGCACCATGCCCTTGTGACAACACATCAAAGGCGAGGTCTTAAAACGTTTTGCATACATAAATGGGGGCGCTTCGGTAGCTATTTAGGGACTGCTACCAATCCTCTAAAAGAAAGCACAAGTACTTCAAGAACCTCGCATCCGTTTCTGCAAGGCCGTTCGCGAACTATTCATCCCTGAGTTTGTACAGTAGGCGACATTCATTTGCTGAAGATTTGCTACTTAACAATTTCAGGCTGCAAGTTTTTCTTTCAACTTGATAATTAACATAGGTACGTAAGCATTTGTGCTAGGCGAGGAACACCACTCTGAATCCTGCCGGTATCTATAAGTAAAATATTATAGCTTTTTAAGAGCCTATGATGAACGTTGACACCACAGCAAGCCGCGAGCCTTAGTTTGTCGAAATATGATACTACTAGTAATGACTGGGTCGCGCACTGTGCTGTACCAGTGCATATTACATGCCTTGTGCTACCGTATGCAGTACTGGTAGTATATTTTGAGTATCACGTACGTGCGGCATTTCATTGGTGGGGGAAGCGAGTGGATTGGGGATTCCGTGTGAAGCAATACAACAGCAAGCGCGGTGTGGGAAATCTGTACGAAGCAACACTACAGCAAAATTCCATCCTCCAGATTGGACAATTTGATTTTGTTCTATTATCCGGCAACGACAACGTTTTCCCTCGGCAGTGGAAACGTTACGACACACAAACCACACATACAACACGACATCACAGCAGCAGTAGCATCATAAGAAATGACGCCGTATGTACGTAAAAACAACAAAAACGAGTTCACGTGGAACCCGAGGGAAACTTGGAACGCATACCTGGAACAGCTGCAACAGCTGCCGTGTGCTCTCACGGCACTCTCTATACACACCCGTACGTGCTTGGGCTGTAGACCGCTTATATCATCTACTATTAATATTGGACGTACTGTGTACCAGGTAGCTCAGTGTAGACTACTCCAGTCGTTTGATCCTAACTAGGTACTCCATGTAAATCTGAAATTGCTATCGACAAGCTTGCCAGTCAAGTGTCAACCAGGATAAAGCAGCGCACTCACGTCTAGGAAGTCGAGGGAATCCCGGACCCTGCACACGTTGCCGCTGAGCAGAGGCTGTGTTGCTTGGACTTCGTTGAGGTCCCCGGTGCCGAGGCAAGGAGGAAAGGCCGCCAGCAGGGCAGTCAACCCGACGAAAGTCTGTCGTAGTTCATAATAGTTCCAGGAAAAGATTGCGCATGCGGAACACAAGGCACATAAAGCACACACGACCCACTGTGGTGCATTCATGATCATGGGGAGAAAATGACGAGTATGGAACGCCACGCTGGGCAGGGCAAGCGTACTTCATGGAATATAAACAGTGGTTTTAGCAACGCGAGCATGTTGTGGAGCGCCGGGGGGAGGTGGGGGTGTTGACAATATCGTAAACAGTATACTGTACTGCTGTACCAGCTTTATAAACGAGATTCGGACTACTGTAACCTAAACGAGAAAACTGCGGAGTATGCTTGTAGTCGCTGTCGTCTTGCCTTCCACGTTCTGCTCCTGTGAAGCGAGGCATCGGTACTACCCCTCGCCTGGTCTCCGAGAAAAAAAGATGTATTCAAAAACATCGCCGCCGCGCTCGTTTTGTGGCAGGGGTTCTTCGAAATTATCTTATTGCTTTGCATGGTTTGTGTACCTGGTATATACTACAGTACTATACTATAATAGCAGGTATATTGTTCATGCAATTATTTTCTGACGGAAACACAAATAGCTCATCGACTTAGGCCAATTCGTATGCAGTCGGATTTGGAGTCAGTTGAAAAAATCCCTTTCAGCACGTTCGCATGAGCTTTTGCCCCGGAAATGGTGGAAATTGGTCTTTCTCGCCTCAGAATGTGTCGGAGTTCTCTCCAAGATCTATCAGGGGCTGTTTGCCGCTTCTCAAGGGGCCCGGTTGCAAGAAATCACCGTCCGCACTTTTCCGATACAACTGAGGTGAATATTATTGCGATCGTGGATCGGATCGGAAAATACGCATTTTTCGATCCGATTGGGCGTTTGACCGAGTTGCATTGAAAAAGTGCGGTAAGCAATTTCCTGTATCTGGGTGCCTGGAGAAGCAGGAAACACCCCCAGATAGATCTTGAAGAAAGATCGGACTCATTCTGAGGCGAGAAAGGCCAATTTCCAAAATTTTTCCGGGGCAAAAGCTCATGCGAACGTGCTATAAGGGATTTTTTCAACTAACTGCATAAGAAAAGGCCTTACATGTCTACATTCGAGTACCAGGGCGGCACGGGCATCTCTTCAAGCACGTACTGCAGTAGTATGCAGCGCACACCTGCGTCGGAGAGACTCACGACACTATGAATGAATGTAGACGCGTTCCATGTCCAACGGTCCCGCCGAGGCTGTGGCAATTATTTGAGGCAACAACAGCTCGGCACTCACCGCGCTATCGATACCTGTACCCAAAAGACCTTCCAACGCCTCCAATATAATAGTACTGCTGCTATAGTTATACGCGTCCCCGTGTAACCTTCATTACGTAGAGTAAAGGTCCCACCTTCATGACGAGGCGCGTGTGTACGCTCTTCGTTTGATGCTGCTGGTCGCCGCAGTAGAGATGCCGAACCCGATACGTAGATTGATGATGTTCTCAGAGCTTGTTGGTGTAAGAAGATGGGGGTCGAGGCACTGAATGGAAGGCACGCGAGAAGAAGGACTGCTGCTGCTGCTGCTGCTGCTGCTGCTGCTGCGGCTGTGCTGCTATGGTGCTGCTCGGTGCGGTGGTTGGTTGTGGCAGTGTGAAGGAAGAGGGGGAAGTCGCCTGCTTGAGGAAGAAACGCGGCTCTATCGGTAGTGATTAGTAAGAGGTAAGAGGTATTCCCGGAAGGTGCTGATGATCTCTGGGCGTTTTTTTCTACCGCGTGCAATGTTCATTTTACCGCCGCGCGGGTCATTAAATTTGGCGGCAGAAAATATTAGCTGTGCGCGTGCGTCCCTGAAGCCATGTTATTTTTACTGCTTTATTTTTGTTGTCACTGCTGTTACAAAAACACTAACCAGATACATACACTGGAAAAACAGGGGTATAGATGGGTGAAACCAATCAAATACAAATACGACGTGTAAATCAGGTCCGATTTGATGGTGAGACGTCGATTAGGAGTCAATACAGTCATTCGTATCGGGTACTGTAATATTGTAAGTTTTTGCAACGTATTGTCAAGTATTCGGGTCCGATTGATAGCACCTTCCATGTTCGAAGTTGTTTTGGATTCTACTACAGTAGTTTTAGTAGTTACCATTTTATATGTGGATCGTGTGATTGGAACAAGTGCTGCGATCGTCAGACGGCAAATGGAAGAATAATAATAATGTATTCACCTGGTACCTAGCTTTATATTTCCGTGCTCCCTTAACGAGACGACATGCGCGAACGATGCATTTCTGTTCCGCCATAAGCACTTCTGAATATTTTTTGTTGGAGTCCGACGGTTGTAGTCTACATGCATGCGCTCCATAATTTTTTGCTTGTTTGGTTCCTCTCTGCTCTCTTCTTTTTTCTTGGAATTTTATGAGTGATCGAAATTAAAGGCCATTCCGCGCATCAGTAGAACTGCTACTACTACTGTAGTAGTACTACTTCCTATAGTACAGCTACTACTACTACTCCCGCCACTCCTGCCCCTCTTCTTACTGTCACTGCTACTGATACTGCTACTATTACCCCTACAACTACTCCCGCTACTATTAATAGTAAGGGAGACCACCGGAAATAGCACCTACGACACACACAAAAAACTATATATTTCCTTTTATTAATAACAGTATTTGGCCCTATGTACCACTGTATGGTCCCCCGTAATACTAGCTAGTGTTATCGCTACTGCTGCTGCTGTTGTTGCTACTACCAGTAACACTACGGCCGCTCCTACTGCCACAGTACCCTACTACTGCTACTGCTACTGTTACTACTGCTATAATACGCGTACTGTTGCTACTACCACTACTGCTACCACTACCACTACCACTAATACTACAGCCACGTACGTCAGTGCAACGTTAAGAGGCATACCCTATTTCTTCGGACTATCGCCATTTGTCGCGGTAGGTACACCCTGAATGCAGTTGTTAGGTGCCAACCGTCAATCATATTGCTTTGAACACGTCCGCGGTCCAACTGTAGGTAGATCACAGTAGTACTATGCAGAC
Organism: Macrocystis pyrifera; assembly: GCA_031763025.1. NCBI lineage: Eukaryota > Phaeophyceae > Laminariales > Laminariaceae > Macrocystis > Macrocystis pyrifera. The sequence goes on along the minus strand of JASSKH010000009.1, from coordinate 7,607,929 downwards.
AGGTTGAAACGCGCATATCATAACATGCGTGCGCTCTATTGATATAATAGTTGTCCAACAATATGCATACCGTACCACCTTTGGGCCCTCAGACAATTTATACGATGTATTACTCGGCGCTAAACATATCCGCATGTCCGCATCAACAATGGGAACACGCCGCTGAACAGTGTTCGATAAATAGAGCTACAGTGTTCATTAAACAGAGCTGTATGTAACGAGATTTGGCAATTGTTCGAAGTCTTGTGAGCAGACGGCGGATGAAGAAATGCAACACTTCAAGGGGATGTTATTAATAGCACCTTCCGGAACCCGACGTCAAGTACATATGCAGATGATTTGGAATCAGAGCAAGGGATTCGCAACCAAGATCCCTATTTGGTACTACTGCTGTATTTTTTTTATAAATTTTGTAGCCATAGAATTCTGAAGTTGACTTACAATATTTAATCAGTCGAACTCACAGATGACGTATTTCAAAATATATTAAATAATCCTGAGCTATTTTTTTCACTTTTTTGGGCCCCAAAGACGTACTATTGCGAGGGACCATAGTAAATAGGACCTACGGTACACACAAAAACCTATATATTTACCTATTTTCACTAACAGTATTTGGTCCTACTTACTATGGCCCCCCGTAATAACCATTACGAAAACGAAGTTTCTCCACCCGCAGCATCTTCGACGACGACTCCTCAAGAGTTTAGTCATCCGTCTGGAGAACATAATTAATATGGTGAAGGTCGTTGCTTCATCGGTGATGTAGCCATTGTCCGATGCTCCCTTGCGTGAAATGAAACATTTGAGAGTTCTTGCGAGCTTTTTGTGCTGCTCGCTTTCTACTTCCGAGTACACGAAAGCACCTCGTGAGTCGTATCTGGATGCCTACGACTGCCATCTGGTGCACCCAATACCCTCACACATCCCATCAGGAGCATCCGTCGATTCGCGGGCTGTAGTTGCCTGTGGGGAGCTGTAGCTGTCCGCAAGTGAGGTGCAAACGCTCAGTTGGGGGTTATTTTTTCGCCTCATTTGTACTCCCCAGATTTCGACCAATTCTGACCACTGCGCCACCTCTATGTCGGCCTCTGTTGAGAACTGAGAACAGGCCAGACATCACTCTCAAGAGAAACACAAGCTGCTGTGGTGAACCTCTATCAAGTCATTGTCGCTCTCTAGCAAGCACGAAGCAGCGAAGTTATAAACGCAGCGTGTTAAACTAGCGACGTGTTTTTTCTGTTCTGATAAAACATCTACATACAGTAGATATTGGAGTGACCGGAGACCCGGGAACCAGGAGACGCTTGGGGGCCAGCGTGGCCTTAAGGACTGTCGACGTAAATCGGGGTGCTATTTTTTTTCATTTTAGGTTTGACTACACATTCGAATACCAGGTATAGGTTTTGCTTGACTCGTGACATTCTAACACAAGGACACTTACAGCAGTACTGGCCTTGGTTTACTTGTCGTGGTTGTTACTATCGTTATTATTTTATATTCTAGCGGTACCGCCACGGCTCCGCCCGTGGCGATTGTTTTGCGTTGCCAATGGCAGAGTACATAAATACCTCGTTTGGTAGTACCCCTAGTGAGCCGTAATGGGCCACACTCCTTAACAGAAAAAAAAGTAAGGACCACCGCGCAGGGCGGTATCGACCCGAGGGATGCCCGTTTTTGTCGCATGTCTGAAAGGATTCTGATCCGGAGATGGGACCCGACTTATCCCCACGTGCGACAGGGCATCGACCATGAACCCCAGCTAAACCTGAAATCATCCAGTAGGGTTGGGGTTTCCACACTCTCCGTGGTGATATCAAACCTCGGGGTGTCCATTTTCCTCCCCGGGTTGTTTGAATTGAATATGTATGGAAGGATTGCTGGCCCAGGTACGGGTCTTGTCGTCTCCGTGAGTGAACTGCGGAGAACCTCGACTTGTCCCGTGAAGAAACTCTCTCCGCGCGCTGACTCCATGATGAGCAAAATCATAAAATCAGCCAGTGGGGCAATAGGGATGGGGTTTCCATACCTTACCGGCGGTATCGACCCGGGGGATGCCCGTTTGCGTCATTTGTTTTTTTGTGTTGTTGATCTATGGAAAAATCTATGATCCGGGGATAGGACCTTGTCGTCCCCGGATGCGACGAAACCTCAACGACGTCCGGTGGGACAACTCTCGCCGCGCGCTAGCTCTATCGGCCCTGCCAAATCATAAATCAACCGGTGACGTTGGGGTTTCCACACCTTGCGGGGCTACAACGACCCGGGAGATATTCGTTTTTGTCCCCGTGTTGTTGGAGTTGTAGATGTGTGGAATATTCTCTGACCCAGGGATGGGACCTTATCCCCCCCGTGTGCGGTGGGACCTCGACGTTGTCTCGAGGGGCAACTCTCGTCGCGCCCTGGCTCCATGAGCCCCAGCGCCCCAGCCAACCATAAGTCAAATAGTACCAGGTAGTTTGGAGGATTGGGGTTTCCACACCTTGCGGGGCGGTATCGATCCGATAAATTCGTTTTTGACCTGGGCTATCGGTGTTGTAAGATGTGAGGAAGGGTTTATGATGTGGGGATAGGGTCTTATCGTTCCCGGGTGTCGCTGACTCCATGAGCCTCAGCCAAACGGGGATCAGCCGATAGTGGTGGGGCTTGTACACCCGTGCGAGGCGGGTTCGACCTGGGGGAAATAAGTTTTTGTCCCCGGTTGGTCGGAGTTGTAGAGATATGGAGGTGTTTCTGATCAAGGAGTGAGATCCTCTCTCCCCGAGGTGTGGCGGAACACGAACAGCACCAATCATCTAGAAAGACCCAGCGGCCTCTGGCATGTATTATTGACCAACCTATCAGCTGCCAGAACTGTAATTCGAAAATGTAAATCAGCTGCAAGACTGGCTAAATGGCTGCTAGAACTGCCTCGGGGTTGTGCCACGGCCACGGCTCGGCGCGGCATGAGGCCCAGTGTTCTGCTGCCGCTGCTGTTTGTCGCTGCTGCTGCGGCCGGTGCTGATGCTACTGCTGCCGCTGCTGCTGCTGCGCTGTTGCGGATTGCTGTGCGATGTTGGATGCCAGTTCGTGGTGTAATTCCGCCGCACTTCGCTTGAGCATGAGGCCATTAGGAGGCCGGTTTCTCAATCTGAACTGTACTGAAGCCAGACGCGATGCCTCACCGGCAAGGGAACCGGCTCGACATTGTCGGAAGCTCGGAGCCACGGCCGCTGCTCGGCGTGCCTCCCACCGTAAGTGCAAGCCAAGTTACTGGTCAGTACAAGCGATAACCAGAACTTAATGGAATCGATCGAAACTTGACTACAGTGCAGTGCTTCTTTCCATCTACTGACCAACAGCACTTATTCAGGAACTTGACGAAAATGTCGTTCATGGCTAACGCTTGCCGGCACTCGTTGAACGTGGCATCGACTTGACTAAAGTGCGATGAATCCTAACGATCGACAGCATCTGTTGGAACCAACAGAATTCCCGAGAACACTAATAATTTCGTGGAAAGCCAATATGTTGACTATACTCTACCTTCCTTGCATGCTACAACACCGTGCCGTAGTCGCAGATGCCCGAAGCGAGGCGCTATTGAACACACGTACGCTCGTGACAGCAAGGAGAACAACGTAAAAATATTATTTACTTGCCAACTCCCGCCCACATTGACAACTCTCACTCGACAGATAGCGTGCAGAGCTCTGACGGCAGGGACTTCCCTCTCGGTCACGCTCAACCCTGGCAATAGTAACTCACAAAAAAACCCAAGTGGTACCGTCTCCATACGGGCATATATCCCACTGTAGGATGTTCAAGGACAGCAAACCCCGACTGGATATATATGCAGTAGCTGGACCCTACCTCTTCTGACAGCACCTACCGCGGAATGCGGAATCAATTTCGGTACGACACAATCGGCTCGTGCTGTGACTTATTATACCAAATGAATTTATTATTGTCAAGACAAAGTAGAAAGGCATCCCTGCTATCACTACGGATCGATACGTATCAAGTGCTTCGTTGCAAACGGCTGCAGGTACATGATATATGTTTTAACGTATCTGTCGCCAACAAAAATGTCCTATGCGCGACGTGCCTGGCGCACTTTTTCTGCTGGCTTGATGGGTTTTCGCATATTCTCGCTGCACAGCAGTGTGCGCCAATGAACACATATGTATGTGGAAGCCAGCGTCAAAGATATCGTAGATATTGTAACACGCACGCGCGAAGGACACGTCACCGGTCAAGCACTTCCAAATCTCGGGTCACGAGCGGTCTCACGTTATTGACAGTGTTGACCCGTCCCCGGACGATAGCGATCGGGAGATTATCCGCCGCAGACTATGGGGTGACCCAAACGTATCCCCTACCGAGTCAGACTAGCTCTAGCATCTCCTTGCTAAATATCAACGAAGAACCCTGCTCGGCTTACGTCGGCCGTAACGACGGCTACAAGGGACCCTCGCCACGCGACCTCATCGCGGCGACCTCTCCGCGACTTCGACACTGCGACGCTTCCGCGACTACATCGGTACGAACGACGAGCACAGGAACTACATTGGTGACCACTGTGGGATTCGAACCCACGAGTACGAATACATGACGACCTGATACACATAAAATTATGTATGTATATATGTATGTATATATATCCCCCGTCAGCCTCCAGTGACGTGCTACGACGAGGCAGAAGTAACCGAGCACAACTACGTGCGCGCACATCCAGTTCCGTTCACAAATCTCTTATACCCTACCGTAGATAGCGAGGGACGGTGCACAACCACCGACGGACAACACACAAACGGAAATTCCCCGCAAAAGGGAATACACAGGTCATATCGACTCGCGTTGTAACAGCCTCTTATGATGTAGTTTCCAACACGCCCCCAGATCAATGGACTATTGAAGGCTACGCTCGGTGCGCCGAGGGTTCTCCCAAACCAGCATCATGCAAGGCTGACGGAACACGTGGGCCATATATAGTACTATCGAAGGAAACTGGCTCCGTAGGGAGCCCCCAGGCCCGAAAAAGTTGTTCATAGCTCGGTGTGCAAAGCGAAAGTGGCACTGTGCGTGACAATGTCGTCAAAGGTGTCGAAGTTGTCCTCGTTTATCACCTGGAAATTCGATGCAGGGCGGTGTCCAGAGACGTGTTGAAGCAAGGCAGAGGAGGGAAAACGTGACAAAGGAACCCTACTCGTCAGTGTGACAACTGTGCAACGGTGCTCAAGGATTGGGTATCGTAGCGGAAACGAGCATGCATGTGCATATACGTCCAGCGAGCTTGACAGAGCCAGTCCAGCGGGCGAATATGCGCGTACAACAGCAGGCAGGCCTGTTCTTCTACCAACGATGGTGGGAGCGCGATCCAGACATTATTATACGATGCGCAAAAACAGTGCCGCTTTCCATAAAAGGCAAGTCGAAAGCGAAATGCCACGGCCATATTATGGGCACAATGCAACTCCGCCACAATAAAGTATATGATATTGGAACAGCACAATACGCAACAGCAGCTACATACTATAGCCAGTACTCGATGTTGGCTCACGTCGCAGAAGTCGTCTCCGGTGTACTTCCCCTTGCAGAGCAGGCCGTCCAGCCTGAACAAGTCGGCGCCGAACAGCTCGAGTTGCTTGCCGCTGTAAAGGCGGAACTTGTACGTCGCCGGGGGGATGTCGTCGCTGCTAGCGCCATCGACAACGCGAGCCTCCGGGAGGCCGGACAGTTCCTGTCAGTGAGACGATGCGGCGGAAAGGTTCGGTCGGGAGAGCGGACGGAGTGTTCATGCATCTTTGGAATGTGATCTTCGAGCGACGAGACTGCAAGCTTCGGTTTTCAGGGTAGTAGGGCACAGATACAACTCTTAGCAAAGCGAACACGCCTATAAAGAAAGGGCAAAGGCTATGTAAAAAGGCACAGGTTCCAAGAGCCGGAAGAAGCTAATCGTCGTACAAGTGCCTTCTGGGTGGTGTGTAGCCTCTCCCATACACCATGGTGTTGCATGAGGCAAAATTCACAATACTCCTCGGAGTCGCAACACACTACCAAATCTCAAGGCACCTGCTGCAGGCGGCGCACGGCGCTAGTCTCTCCCATGAGGGCCCCGTGGACGCCATCCATCCTCCAGTGAACACCGAGAATCGATCTGCCGATGATCACGTTGGAGGCGACCTGGTTTGTCGTACAAAAAAGGGAAAAGGCCGAAAGGGATTAGGGTCCGGGTAGGCATGAGATCAAGGAGGGGGGGGGGGTCCGATAGTCTATGGAGGTGTCTCTATTTCTTTCACGAAATGCAAGTCCTAGGGTCGTATAACGGATTGTCTATACGTTACACGCGACAAGTTCGTGAAACGAACTATCTGTACTAAAGATGGAGCAGAATGATCGGGTGGTATTCTAGAGGAGGGGCCTCCTGTTAGGTCATGGGCTACTGTGGCATGACACTATACGCTAAGGGTGTCAGCACCGGGAGATGGTATCGAATGACAGGCAGGATCAGCTCGCAGATGAAAGAAGTGGTATCAACACGCCAGATCAACACGCCAAATATGCGTGCTTCGGAACATCGATCCATTTTATGTACCGATCAGGCTCAGAAACAGGCCATATTGCGCCTTTTCATCAGACCAGCAAAGCAAACTCCCCACTGGTTCCCGCGAATCCCGCGTGTGCTTTCCAAACCATATTTTTTTTTTTTTCCTCGCCTTGTTGAGCTCTCCTTCGATAGTGAGGCCCGTGGTCAACTGACCGTTCTCGTCGACGCACTTGTCCAGGAACTCCGTTCCGGTCGGCACGAAGGTAACCCTGTCGGTCCCCCCCGTCGTTGGAGACTACGGGGTTGGGGAAGCACTTCTGCCCAGCCTCGAATCCGACGAACGCCTGCCCAGAAGGGATATCGGCACGGTGGACTAAGACAAAATACGTATTCACTAAAGGATGTGGGCGGGGTCACGCCTAAGTCCAAAGGACAGGGACGACTCTCCCGCGATAGTGGTAGAGGTGGTTGCGTTATCAAAGCTTCGCATAGTAGCTGTGCCGTGGTTAGGGCATGACTGCCTGTTTGTTTTCCCTGTGTTGCATCGCCATGGTCCAAATCGAGTATAACGTGATTTGGGACCCCAAAGGGGAGCATTTGTCGACCCCAAGTGATGCTATGATTACAGCGCCGACCATACGAAGCAACCCGGGTCGAGCCGGGGTAAGGGGTACCAAAGAGGGAGTATGGAAGATCAACGCGAGCACAGCAGTTTCACGACGCGCGCGCTGCATGATACGCAAAACGTGTGCGGTGCCTTCACTCCATGTAGGACTGGTGATGAGGCCACACTTTCTGTGTCTTGCTGTATTGTTTAATGTGGGTCCCAAAGTGGTTAATCGCCCACAGCAAGCAGGGTATGATAGCTGTTACCTTAAGCGCGGTGATGTAGCCGCCGAGGTTGATGGCATGCCCGCTAGGGTACGCAGGGTGCGTGGGAGAGCCCTCGGCGACCGCCATGGGGAGCAGGAAGGTTTTCTCGCCATCTGGGTTCTGTCCCGCATTGTGCGTTTCCACCCGGGAAAGAAGATCCTGCGAACGTCCGTCGGTGATACGTTCCACAAAAGAAGCAAACGCACCAGGGCGGCATCACACTAGATCGGAGACGGGACGGTGGTAATTAGTCGCCCGCCATCAGCTACTCGCTGAGCATCCCAGGAGAGTGGGACTATTGTACATAATGCAGTGCATACGACTGTTTCATGTTGTAGAAACGTTTGTCGAAGTTGCTCTCCTCCTACCAGCAGCAGATGGCGACACATTTGACAACGAACCTGTGACGACCTCATAAATATTGCACTTTCGTTTCGCCGTAAGTCAACGACCGCAACCGGCCCTTTCCCTTCTATACGCGCTAGGTGGCCAGAGCAAGTTTGGACCTATTTATAGGTACCTGCAGCTGAGTTATGTATACAATACTTCGAGTTTAGGCGATCGTAACACTCCAGGTATACAAGCAACGCCCACGTCCATCCTTCCACCCGATTATTCCAGGCAAGCGGTAGGCATGCACTGCCAGATGCTGACCGTGTTCTTCAGGATGGATTCCGGCAACGGGGTGATGACGTCCTTCATGAGCGTGTTGTGCAGGAGGCCACCGTACGCCTCGGGCCTCAGCACGCGGTGCACTTGCCACTGGCATGTCATTTGGGGTGGATTGGTGGGTCGATGGGAGATATAGATGAGCTGAAATCATCGCGAATGAAATTTGAAGATACGTCGAATGATAAGTCTTTGTAGTGCTCACAGTTTGGGAAAGTGGCGGCATGCGGCCGGGATTACAGCACGCGGGCGGAAAATAATGCGACGTGGCCGTGCACTACTGCCTCTCTGAAGCAGGCGACTTGCCGAGCAGCATACACTGTCTGCGGTGGTAAGGTCCTAAAGGACTATTTAATAGTACAAACGCGAATTGGTTGCTGCGTCCTTCATATAAGCTATCTCGCCAAAGCGGCCTGTACTGGCTTCAAGAATCATCGGAGAGTAACCTGGTGGAAAGGCCGTCCATAGGTTTGACAGAGCTCACACATGCTCACACATTACAGTAGCTGCCGCACCCGCATAGTTACCTAAAACAGCTTACGTAGTCAGGTTTGGAGCTACATACAATACTCCCAAGATCCAGTCATCAGTGCTACCATGGCTACCCCAGGAGCTTTCATTTCAGTTGCACCCAAACGGGAAAGGAAACGAGGCCCTGTGTTCTGCGGATGGACATCGCACCTTAACATACCACGCATGGCGCGTGGCAGAGCTGGCCGAGGCCATCTGGGTGAGGATGTGCGTCGCGCCGAAGGTAGCAAACCCCTGCTGCCGCTCGGACCCCGTGTAGGGCCCAACAGAGCCCCCGAGCACGCCTTGCGTGAACAAGATCAGCGCGGCGCGGAAAGCCTCCGTGTAGAGCTGATCGGTGAAAGAGAGGTTGGCCAAGTCTCGGCCGTTTCGGATGAAGAGCGGCTCATTCGGGTCGATAAATATAGTCTTCACGGTGGAAACACCGTTCTGAAGCAGGAGAGAAAATCACCGAAAGAGCAAGCGTTAGCCGTAGTATCAGTTGCCGCAGGAAGAAGCAGTAGTCAAACCTTTGAGTTGCTACATCAAAAGAAGCAAGAGAAAGGAAAGTACAGAAACAGTTGCGCGAAAAAAAAAACAAAATTATGCCACGAACATGCACATGCAGGCAGAATAGGGGCTGTAGCTAAATTTCCGAGTACTGGGAGAAAGTGATGGCGGGTTCTGCCTTGATGCAGGTGCGCCCAGAATATTTTCGCTCGAGTAAGACCCTTCCATCTAGCTCTAACGATATAGAAACAGAAAGCACAATAGTGATACCGCTCAAGCCCAGCCGAATAAACACTCTATAAGCACGCTTAACGTGAATGAATGGTAGACGCCGTCTCACTCTGAGCAGCCTAATATCTAGCAATACAGCAAAGCGAACACCATATACACACCACAACTATATGGCCACCTGCACATCGAGCCAGGCTGAAAGGCCGTCATGTAGTCCATCCTGGGGAAAAGGGTGACCGCCTTGGGCGGCACCACAATAGAGTCGATCGGGAAGTTTGACAGCATGAACTGAGAGACCACAGGACCGGTGGTTACACCCGGCCATTCTGTCCGGAACAGTTGGGTGACAGGGTCGATCGTTCCGTCCGCGCTCCTGGGGATGCTGAGCCCGGTGAAGTCAGGTAGAGCCTGCAAGTTCTCTGATCAAATTCCAAGCAAGCATCGGAGGAGGGAGAATGGAAAGTGTTGAGAGGTAGACACATGCTACTGTAAGAATGCCCCTACACGTTTGGAGGCTGCTGACCCCAGGAGGTACTCGCATATACCTCACCCAGACACTGACTTGGACAAACAACGCCAGTTTGATCAGATGGACAATCCAACGGCCTAGATGTATCCAACTACTGAAATAATGCAGAAAAATTCTAGGACGGTGTTCCGGCGATATCGAGGTAAATATTCAGTTGAGGAGCCCCGTCAGACACAACGAATGCTAGGCTAAGCGTAATATAGCACCGCTGTCGTAGCGTGCGTCTTTTCTGCAGTATGCGTACGCTGTTGGAAGTTTGGAGAAGGGTATGTATGTAACCTTGGCAGTGGCAGAATAGCGAGTGCCCATTGAATCCGTGCCCATGAGGATCGCTTCCGGCTCTAGAAACGTGCACCTATTAATAGCTAGGAGCTAAGTGCCCATGCGGTGTGGCTAACCTGCGGCGACTTGGACGAGACCGTCGTTGCCGTATTGCGAGAAGGGGACATCCCTGGTCAGGGCCATCCAGTAAACCTCTGTTTGCTGGGCGGCCTGCATGGTCATGTGGTATCGCATCCACGAAGCAGAGGAGAAACAGCGTTAATCCATACGTCACGACACACAGTAGTTTGTGTAAATGAAATGATGCAGCAGCGTATCTGGTGGTTCTACAGAACAGTAGATACACCCACCCACCGCGACAAACACAAAAACGGACAATCAGGTGCGGGCGAAACCTGCGTCTCCCCCAAGTACATTTTGGTATGCTCGGGTCACTACAGGCCAATAGTAGCAAAGACAGCTTACCAGCCTTTCGGAGAGGAGGCTATCAGGCGTGGTGATGAAGACACTGTCGCTGTAGAATCACCAGAACACCAACACCGATGGCCAGGACGCCCGAGGATATACATCGACAGTCAGGCGAGTAGGAGCAAACACGGCACAAAATTAGACGAATAGTGCGATATTGACTGTAAAACACGGGGGAAGGAGCAAATCGGCAATTTTTGAAAGACAAACTGAACCGCCATGTCCACCACAGCGGTGCTCACAATCGGACTTGCGCGTTTGCACGAACCGCGTGAGGTCAGGCAAACAACGTCCATACGTTGCATCCAGTTCCTGATGTACGTAAAGTATTTTTCTATTTGAATTACGGGTGTAAATACATCGACGCACGCGCGCGCTCGTATCTACCTGTCGGCACCAGTAACTTGATGCGCTGTGCCACCGAGGGGGTTGGTCAGTTTAGCCCCACCAGACCCGGTGGCCCCAGATGGCACTTCTTCGCACACGTTGATGTCGCTCGTAAACACGCAGTCAAGCAACTTCTGGTAGTCGGCCGGGTCCACCTGTAACAATAGCACATAGAGCCGCCGTTCGCGCCCGACAACGAAAACAGCAGGGGTGCCTGCATTTTGAGGTGGCTGGAGGTGCTGGAAGCATGCGGTTGAAAAGGATTCACATGATTGATTCGCAGTTGGTTTTATCGAAAGGATAACGACATCGTATTTACTGCACAGTATTTCATACATACAACAAATACATGAATGATTCGTATGCCGGTAGTTTGTTTTGCCGAAATGATGAAGATACCGTATTTACTCCACAATGTTTCATACCTACAAAACATTTGAGACTTTGCCCATTCGAGGCAGACCTTACTACTGTAGATGAAAGTGCATCACTGCTGTACAGTGCTTCACTGGCAGACGAAGTGATACTCTACACAGCAGTACGAGTAGTGATGTTTTTTTATCGATCTAGGGTTCGTTTTTCTTCTGCATATACCGAGTGTCCACCTATGGGATCCAACCTCGTTCCTCATCCTTACGCCGCCAGGACCTTCAGAAGGGGGACGTGACAAACCTATTGATAGTACTGCACAGCAGTCCTGTGATGATTACAGCATCACCCTCACGAGCCACGGCATTCATAGGCCAATGGGGTTCGGGGGGGGGATCTGAGGCGCAACACAAGCAGCTATATATACACGACCTGAACGCAGCACGATGGTTCCCATAATGCTACAACGCACTTCTATGAAGGTTGGGGGTTGTGGCCCATCTCACTCTTTCGTACGCCGACAAATACGGTGACATGGGTTCCAGCAGGGGTCACAAACGCATAACTTTGACACCGAAATATCGACTGCACAGGTACTACTACTGTGAGTACTATTACGGGGGTGCATAGTAAATAGGACACAAAAAAAAACTCAACATTTACCTATTTTTACTAGCAATATTTGGTCGTATTTACTATGTATGGCCCCCCACACTGTTTGATGTAGATTCCGCCTCACAGGTTTGTGGAGCGTTTTACACGGGTGGCTCGTTATGCTGTCGTTCACGAACGATAGACAGCGTGCAGAGCATATTGACCAACAAAGTCCACAACACTGTTCACAACAAGGTTTCATAGCAGTCAGTGTTCATGTCAATGTTAAAAACGATGTCCGTAGATACTCCTATGTTCGTACTATATAATACCTGTCCGAACTTGTCGTGTGGGAGCGACTTGTGGTACTGTGCAGCGAATAGCGGGACATTTTCCTCGTCGCCATTGGTGATGTGGCACGTCGGTCCGACTGCGAACTCGTTCTTGGCGATGGCCAGGCGCTTCTCGAGGGTAACCTTCGCGCGCGCCACTGGCTGTAGACGTGGTGAAGGACGGTGCAGCAAATCCGAATCGACAGTGTTAGTTACTGCAGTGGCCACCTAACTTGCTTAATTAATCGTGTCTGAAAAATCATCTTATATATGCACGTGTATAAAACAAAATGTGTTAGAATTACATTTTTTTTTTCCGCTGTACTTGGTACACTTCGTACTATTTGACAACGGTGAGCATCTACAGTAGGCCGAGTTAGTCGTGCCCGGTGGACTAAATCTCAATTTATTCCATTGAACCCCTTAGTGTAGTCTCTGTCGTGCGCGTGTTAAGTTGAAATCATGCCGCCAGCAGTTTGTGCAAGACCTCCTCTTTTGTTTTGTTTTTTTTATTTCGTTGTTTTCGATTTCGAAAATTTGTTTTCGCTTCCGACACATCAACTCGTCGGAGATTTTATCCATAATGAGCGGTGGAATATTAATTAGTCAATCTGCTGTGAATGGTATACGTACATACAGTTCGCGTGTGGACTTTTCTCCCCAGTATATACACCAATATAGCCCGTGGTTGCTATCATGAAAAGAATTTGGCACCGGTACAGCTCGTCCACGCTTTTTGTTGATATTCGCGTAGTTTCGCGTTCTCTGTTCTGGATGGAAGACACAGAAAGCAGCAAGAAGAGTGTCCCAACGAGCGGTGAGGACGCTGAATACATTGCGCGATGAGAATGGAGTGATGCATCGCGGTTGAGAATGGAAGGCGCGCCCGTGACCAAGGTCCACCAAACGTATACGTATAATCCCGTGAGTTGAGTGAGTTGGATGCAGCGTATCCGAAACGTGATACCGGTTTTCAGCAACATAATACCACTATTTCCGGGAGTATACCTGATAGCCCACCTTTGATACTGATATTTAACTCCAACTGGGTGTTATATTTCCGTCTAGAATATGTAGTAGATGCTACTGCTGGCTGTAGCTCGTGCGTCCGTACAGCCTGCGTCTATTCATAGCTGGTGTGTGTTGAAAAGGGCAAACAGTGAACGGTATCAACCATCGGTTCACCACTGCTGCCTATATGTTTAAGTATGGGTTGGAAGAGGACTACTGGCAGATGTGCGCATGCAGTGCATCTAGTGGAGGGATATTTCCATGCAGTACAGGTGCTTTCGGCCCGATTATGTGCATTATTTACCTTATTTATGTGTACCTTTGTTTCAAGGCCCTGTGGTTCAGTAGTAATCACCATGTATGTTCTCACCATGGAGGCGCCATGGCACCATGAAGACCCACCATTGAGTCACCATGGACTCATCATGGAGGCACCAAGGACGCACCATGAAGGCACCACGGACCCATCACGGAGACGCCACGTATCCACCATGGGCACGCCATGGAGAAATCATTGACACGCCATGCAAGCATCATGGACTCACCGCGGAGGCACCATAGACCAATTATGCCGGCACCATGAACCCACCACGGAGGCACCACTGAGGCGCCATGAACACGCCTATGGTCACACCATGGAGAACCATGAACCCACCAAGAACACGCCATAGACTAATCATGGTGCACCGGAGGCACCACGGAGGCACCATAAAGATGCCATGGGATGCCACGGACCCACTATGGACACGCCTTGGAGGCACCATGAACACGCCCGACCCGCACGAAACAGACGAAAAAAAAAGAACCAGCCCGACCAGTCCTCGGTGTTTTTCACGTTGTCAGGCAGACAAGTCGTTCCCCAACTCTCAAAAACCTTGGCGCAAAGTTTCCGAAGTCGAAATGTTTCACCTGTCAATGGAGCCAGCTCGGTTTCGTAATATATACTTTAATAGCTAAACTAGCGGGAGAGCCTCACTCTAACTAGGTCACATTCACCCCTATTGTATGCAGGGTTTGCAACGAACGTGTATGCGCACTCGACGCGAGTCGACGACGGAAGAGAGAGCTAAAGTCTTCCCGCGATATAAAAAATGCAAAGCAAGAACCGTAGCGGGGAGGGGGGGGGGTGAGTTACCACTACTGTTAACAGGAGGGAAAGAGAAGAAAAGGACGAAGTTAATAATGGTAATTGGGAAGGAAAAATAAAGGAATAAAGTATCTGCGTGTTACGGCCAACTACACGGATATTACCGCCAAATGAGCACTCTTGGCAGAAACCCCACCCGCATAATAAGGACGGCTACCACCGCAGAACAAAACTTGCGGCAGGTCATGCATCGATACCATGCCCTCGTGATAGTACGTGAAAAGGGGAGTTATCAAACCTTGTACGTAGATTGAGGCGGTATATACACTGTACTTGTTACAGGGACTGCTACCAAACCTGTTCCAGAACGAACCACGACCATCCCAAGAACTTCGTACGAGTGGATTTCTGAGCACTCACCGTTCGCGAAACCGTAACCGGTAAACACACATCCCTGGCTATATGCCAGGTGACTCAAGAGAAGTGGTGCATCTCCCTAGTATACCTCGTACTACGGTATAGCATGCCTGCATAATATTATAGAAAAATAAATGTAGCATTCCTTTTGATGAGGGGGGGGGTGTGGGTTGTGGATTTTTATTGAACAGTAACACTGCAGTACGAAGCTGTACGATAATATGACTTCACGTTCGGTTTTTCTCGATTTTTTTCCCGGCAACCGCGAAGCTGCTCCTGGCGACGCTGTCGGCGTTTTTGCTGTACAGCAGAGAAATCCAACAGACAAATCCCCCGTAGAGTAGGATGTGGTGTAGATATACACCAGACACATTGAAAAGTAAGTTCACAATACAGTGCATACACGTGGAATCCGAGTGGAACCTGAAACATAATATCAAGAGTACCTGGAACGACAGTAATCTGCAAGCCTGCTGTATGTAGCTGCCGTGTGCTCAAGTCATTCTGCTGCTGCTGCTGTTTGTTCTGTGGACTGCTTACATCACGATCTGTATACGGTACTGTCGATGACAACAGTTTCAAACAGCAGTACCGCAGCTCAGTATGGACTGCCAGTGAATCAGGATACAGCAGCACACTCACGTCTAGGAAGTCGAGGGAGTCCCGGACCCTGCACACGCTCCCGCTGAGGAGAGGCTGTGTTGCATGAACTTCGTTGAGGGCCCCGGTGCCGAGGCAGGGAGGAAACGCCGCCAGCAGGGCGGTCAACCCGACGAAACTCTGTCGTAGTTCAAAATAGTTCCAGGAAAAGATTGCGCATGCGAGACACGATGCACACAAAAACGCACGCGACATAGTATAGTCATGATGGTGGGGAGAAAATGAAAAGTTTAGGACACCACGCTGGGCAGTAGGGCCAGCGTGCTTCGTTGAACAAAAACAGTGTTTTCGGTAACAAACGCGAAAATCGTTGTTGTGGAGGGGGGGGGGGGGGGGGGGGGGGGGGGGGGGGGGGGGGGGGGGGGAGCATGTTGTAAATAACCGCAACGAAATAATATACTCTACCATGCGGATACACGAGGTTTCCGAGTTGTCGAGCACCGCCGTGTATGTTTGTAGTTGCTGCCGTCTTGCCTTCCACGTTCTGGTGTCGTAAAGCGAGGCATCGGTATTGCCCTTCTGTCATAGTTCAGCGTAGCATTGCCAAAAATGGACCCAACACTGAAACTACTGCCATTTAATTGTAGGTATATTCGCGAGGCAATGCCCAATTTTTGCACTTTTTTGGCACAAAAGTTCAAATGTCCATACCATTTCTGGAGATAGAGACCCTGAAACTTTGCACCCGTGTTATTCATCGCCTTCCCGAGGACTGACCTGCGGGGTAGGGAGGGGTCTTCTCTTTCGCCGAAATAGTTGGTCTAAGGTGGTCTGAATTTTGCAAGACAAAACTTCCAACACGAAAAATCAGGCAAAAACAAAAACAGCAATTATATGAACCATTTTGGTCAGGTGTTCGTATAAGGATTCATCATAGACGACGCGTGCAGAACTTCACGGTCTGACTTGAAAAAACGGCACGGTCGTTGGCTTGGAGATAAATGTCCGCCGCTTAACTTGAACCAGCCTGTACATACATTTTGATGAGAGGATGAGAAATACGACAGATTAGTTTTGCATCAAAAGCTCGTGGGCCAAGCGTGCTTCGTTGGGCAATGATTGGTAATATCGCGAAAATCGTTGTGGGGGGCGGGGATGTGCAGAGCATAACGACAACAAAATACTGCGCGGACGCGCTGCGATGCTGAACAGCAACAGGCACACCGTCTGATGGAATCACAGATACATACACTATAATAATACAGCTGTAGTATAGCCGGTAGATTCGCCATGCATGAATATATCTACTGATATCACGGGCGGCACGGACATCTCTATAAAAGCATAAAAAAATCATAGCACAGGACGCCGCGCATACCCCCGCGTCGAAGAGGCACCCGGGCATGCGACACTACGAAGAAAGTAGACGCGTTCCACGACTCACCGGGGCTGTGGAAATACTTGAGAGGGGCAAGAGCTTAGAAATGCACTCGTGTACGATGAGGCGTGCTATGGTAGGGATGTGTGACACCTAATCTTTCTGAGGCTCCTCACTCGAGGGGCTGCATACTATAAACTAGTCATTAGTACTCCTATTAATAGTATAATATTTTATAGTACGTCGCCCAAAAATTGAATTTGGAGAAAATCAATGGTGCACCTCGATGAACAATCCTAAAGCTACTATAAATACTACGGGGGACCATAGTTAATAGGACCCGCGGTATACACCAAAACCCTATGTATTTCCCATTTTTAAAAGCAATATTTGGTCCTATTTACTATGGTCCTCCGTATTACCTGTATTTAATATTAAATATATACGAGTATGTTATTACAGTAGTAATACTGCTGTACGAGTAGGCATATGTCACCATTAACATTTTAAAAACTACTATTGTAGTAATGGGATACCAGTGACATTGGGTCTTTTAGAACCTCAGTCCCTTTTGGGGGAAAAACCAGTCAAATTCTAAGTAGTTTGTCCCCAAAGCGGGACGGCGGTCAGAAAACCCCGGTCAGTCCCAGTGACATAGTTTGTCCTATAAAATACTTTTACCCCGTATTAAATAGGACCTACGGTACACACAAAAACCTATACTCGTATTATCCGCTATATTTACCAACAATATTGGACTATGGCCCCCCGTAATGTTAATACCTATGTCGAAGGACTAGTCCCCACTTTTACATGCAGCGCGTCCCGTGGTACGGCTACTATAATATACAGTACTCTTACGTGTAATCCTCTTCTTCTGGTCTACGTCAGGACAGGGCCCCACCTTCTTCATGACGTTCTTCTCTCGCAATGAACACAGTTGACCGCTGAAGTATAGATGCCGAAGCCCGCCTGTGGGTATATAGCCAGGTGTTATAGATGTTGCTGTTGTTCTCGGATATTGTTGGTGTGAAAAGATGGGGGGGTGAGGCGCAGACTGGGAGGCGCGCGAGAAGCGAGAACACTTACTTGCTGCTGCTGCTGCTGCTGCTGCTGCTGCTGTGTGTAGTGTTCTTCGGTGCGGTGGTTGTTTGTGGTAGTAATGTTGGGGGAGAGAGGTGAAGCCGCCTTCTTGGGAAAACAACGCGACTCTACAGGAAGTGACTGCTAGATATGCTCCCGGAAGGTGCCGGTGTTCTGTGGGCGAAGTCGTCAAGGTACAGTAAGTAGCCTACAATAATAGTAATAATGCAGGACTGTAATCCAAATTGCCATGCATGCTCCGTACAGGTAGGTCGTTGAAAGCGGCAGAATTTGTGTTGTGCGTACTCGAAGCTGTTATTTTGTTTTGCCGCCTTTTTCACTAAAAAGTAGATTATTAATACAACAGTGCAGTTCTACTGTTGTACTGTACCTATAGTCCTCTCCTGCTGTGTGTATATGGTCCATACACCACGTGAAGAATAGAAGACCTTCGAGCTGCAAGTACAGGTTCAGAAGCAGTCGCAATAAACTACTGTACCTGCACTGCATACTATCCTGGTGCTGCTGTGACAGTTGTAGGTTTCCTGAGTTGTTTTCCGTTGGGTTTTTTCTTTTTCTTTTTAGGAATGTTTTTGGGTGATATATTTGAAGCTTGTGATGCACATTGTTTGGGTGTCACACAAACCAACACTCTTGCACGGCAGTATTCCTCTTTGATATTAATAAGGCCCCAGGTAAAAACCTCAAAGCCGTCGTAGCCGGCATTGAAAGTACACCCCCATGAATTACAAATAAGTCTCGCGTCTCGCTATCCTTGTATAAAACCAGCAAGCACCCCGACCCCCAGCACTTAGAGTGGATACTTGTACATCATGATGAATGAGATGCATGCTACATACAGTAAGAGCGGTATCTAATATTCTCTGTAGTGGTATCTAATATTTTCTGAGGCTCCTGACTTGATTAAAGCATAGGAGCTCTCTATATATATATGTATACGTATATTTGTCAATTTTTCGTACTGTTGCCAACTTTTCTCTTTGCACGAGCACTTTTAGGCAAAACAGCAAGTACACGGACACGGGAAGCCCTGCCGGACACATTGGTCTAGGTCTCGGCGCGATCCGTGCACTCTGAAGCGCGTGGCAAGCGCTTAAAGTTTTTTTTCCGGCGGGAGTGGATAAGACGATTTCCCTGGTTTCGGTAAAGAGGCCTTATTATTTTGTACGTACGTATCGGTACATTGTCATGCTCTCTGTTTTCTCCCCCCGGCTCTCATGAGCTGTCAGCACACAGCTCAGGCATATACCAGGAACACAACAGACAACATGCACAGATCCCATCGTTCCAACGCTGCCGCCTACACCGTGCGTGTTCGACACGCCCATATGCGCAGTGTTGCTGTGGTTGGTTGTGTCTCTGTCAGAGCCTGTCGTCCACATTCCATCGTCTGCCATATATATATTTTTATCTTTATGTACCCAGGATGACGTATAAAAATATCCCATACTCGTACATACATTTTTTTTGGGTTGTTGCACGGAGCACGGACCACCGCCGAGAGAACAATGAAAATACCCACAGCAGTGCACAGAGCGTGCTTACCTACAGCTTCCTACAGCACCACAACCAACCCTGCTGCCCAGCAGCAACAGTGAGCACACCTTGCGCGTATGGATGATCGTACTGCGGCTCATTCGTACAGCAACGTTCGTAACATACTTACAGCAGTACAGTAGTTCTGATTACAGTGTGTCTTACATTGCTGACCGATAGATCCTAGAGCCGGCTGAAAGGGGATCAGTACACGTACGTACGTTCCTCGCGTTGCATTTTACAGCAGTACTGCTGAATATGCAGTCATACCTATACAAGCTACTCTACTGCTGTAGGAGATCGTGCAAAGTGTTTTAGATCGCATAAAAAACACGACATGCCAGTTGTACGAGCACTGTTCTAGCGTATACGTTTAAACTGCGCTGGATCACATTTTCGTTTTCGAAGTTCGACTCGCACCATCCACGTTTTTTTTCGTAATTTCACTTTTGACTATTTTTGTACCAGAACTACAACAGAGTACTACAGTAATAATAATGCATTCGTCCACACCTTGCTTTTCTGAACCTATAATATGATAAGAGTACATACATGTTTACTTGTGTGTTTTAGCCCAAATTAAAGAGTTTGGGCGCGCTTGCGTGTGGCGTGCGTTCATACCTCAACATTTCACAGCTATTATACTCCGAATACATGGGAGTAAAGCAAAGTATGTTCGAGAAAATACTGCTGCTATTACCGTGGGTACTTCGTACACTCGCAGTATTTCGGGGTTTTTGTACTCGAGATACTGCGAGTACTGACTGGCAGTATTTTGAGGTTCTGTAGATACTACTGCGTATACTTTCTTCGGGCTCGCACTAATGCGGGGTTCGCTACTGCTGCTGGCATGGGTACCGCCTGCTGTGCTTCAAGTATCTCGGGGTGCTGTACCGCGGGTACTACAAGTATACCAGTAAGTACTAGTCTATAGCAGTATTTCGTCCATTGGTAGTGTTCGTACTGCTGCTTTTTCTGCGAGACTCAGTACTCGCAGTAGTGAAATACCCTCAATATGCCCAGTATACTTCGAGTATAAAGTATACTTCAACCGTTTGTGCACCGTGTCGACAAGTCTCAGGCCCAGCGTTCGGCACAAAACACACTCAGATAGTCCCACACGAGTGGGAGTTGGAGCAAACTACTTTCGCTGGAGACAACTCGAGCACCCAAAGCAGTCTGCCAGTATTTCGGTATTTACCAGGTATAATATTATGCATGACTGCGAATGCTCTCAGTATCTCGAGGTTCTGTACTGGGCATATATTGCGTTTACCCCAAGTATTTATGTCTTGTTTCGATACTACTGCGGGTACATACTTTAAGCAACCTGTATTCTGGGGGTTCGGTACTGCTCACACTCTCATTACTCTCAGTATTTGGGCCTTCTCAGTACTCGCAGTAGTTTTGCCGCCAGTACTCCAATACTCTCAGTACTCGGACTACGATTTGTTCTCGAGCATTTACCTGTGAAACCTTGATATTATACCCTGAGCACCAAGAAACATTTGTTTTGGGGGAACTTATATATTGTAGTACCAGTATGTATGTATGTGCTGCACCTTATTACTCAGCCGGTCAAAAGGATTATGGTGCAACCTCGACCTAGCGCAACTTTTATGTACTTACGAATTAATCGCCGCGAGTCAGCTGGATCAATATATCTCAACTTACCGATACCCTATTATATATTATTATAGTAATGATCCCACACTAATTCCGCGAACAGCAGTATAATATAGTCTGTCCTCAAAAATATGCTGTGTGTTCTTCACGTTAAAATGATGGGTGGGTGCAGGTGTGCTACTTCTAAAAAGGTGTGCAGGGTTTCATACGAGTATTATTATTTCGCTCTTGCGCCACTCCCCTATTAATACGGCACCTCCCGGAGGGGAACCTTGTATATCGTATAAATACAACTATAATTACGATTTTGAGGTCGTTGTCACTTGCTAGCTCTTGGCAGACAGACCGACTGATAGACAGCTCTTCGCAAACAGCCCTTCTTCTTTGAAACAGCCAAACAGCCAAACAACCTTGCTTCCTTCTTTGAAACAGTCGAACAGCCAAACAACCTTTCTTCTTGCTTCTTCGCCAAACAGCCAAACAACCTTTCTTCCTTCTTTTGAAACAGCCGAACAGCCAAACAACCTTTCTTCTTTCTTCTTCCGCAAACTGCCAACCAATAGACAGATCTTCGCACGGCGCCTAAAAGAGGCGTCTCGCCTTCGACGAACGGCATAGATAGGTGCAGCTGTCGGCGGCCAAGCTGCTGCTGTCGGTGGCGAACCTGCCGGTGCTGCAACCCCCGCCTCTCCCTTCTCCACGCCCCCTAAGCTCACCTCCCCCACGTCGAGAGGCGCGTGGTCCTCGCCCTCTGGCAAGAGAGCGGCAACGACAAAGACCGACCTGGTGCCGGCTGTTGTTTGCGACCAGTGCACGGACCAGCACTTTGGTCAAGAACTCCGCGCCTGGTGGCAAAAACGTGGCCTTCGCCACCTGCAAGGATCTCACGTGCGTGATGGCGGGATCATCCTGACAGGGCAACCGACTGCGAGTTCTGTACTCGCCCGATCAAGGAAGGGACTGTCTCGTACTCCCTCGAGACTGCTGACAGTGGTGAGTGTCTTACGTCTATTGTGCATGCTGTATGTTGCCAGTACGTCTTTTAAGGGTTTTCAAATGCCTTTTTGCATACAAACCTACGTCAAAGCGTTTGTTTTTTTTTTGACTCATCCATGCTCGTTGTTTCCCCTTCGTGCGTTGGGTCGGCTCCTCTCACACACAGTGCACGCGAACGCGCACATGCACAACTGTTTGCGGGACGTGAAGCACACGATTTCTGTGTGTACATGTTTTGGTGACCCCACGTACTCATTTTGCTCGTTTTCGGCTGCCGCTGCTGCTGCTACTGTCAGCGCCACGCCATGAGTGCTGCTGCTGCTGTGCACCTGCTTATCCGGTGCACTCGCTGCTGCCGTAGTGCTGGTGCGTTGTTGCCGTGCTGTGCACCTGCTGCTCCTGTGCACTTCCTGCTGCTGTATGTAGTGCTGCTGCGTTGTTGCCGTGCATCATGCTGGAAGCGTACATATTTTCGGATCGTCAATTCCGTAGGTTTTGCGATGGCGGCATACCAGGGTACATGCTTTTTTTCTTCCTTATTTTCATATCGTTGCTATGCTGCTGCTGCTGCTGCTGCTGCTGCTGCTGCTGCCGCCAACGCTGCGGCGATTCGTTGCAGCTTCTGCTGCTGCTAATGCTGTAGCTGCTTCTGCTGCTGCTGCTGCTAATGCTGCCGCAATATCCACTGAATGTTCGTATGTACTCGGATTACTGTTTTTCTTGGTCGTTTTTGTACCCAAATGGTTCCTTTTGATACGTGAAAAAATATTTTTGTCGTTTTGCTCCTGCATTTTGCGTACGTACTGCAATTTCTCGTTTTTTGCTTGGTTATTTTCAAGGCTTATCACAGTGACTGAGAATCGTGACGGGACGGGACGGGACAGATTTGAGTCGTTTGGCGGGAAATAAAAATGAAACCGGGACGGGACGGGACGGTAAAATGAGGACATAAAAATTTGGCGGGACGAAACGGGACGGGACAGCGGGTGCCGAATTTCTCGACGGGACGGGACGGTAAATTTAACGACGGGACGGGACGGTAAATATTTTTCCCCTCGGCGGGACGGGACGGTAAATATTTTTTTCCTCGGCGGGACGGGACGGTAAATATTTTTTTCCTCGGCGGGACGGGACGGTAAAATATTTTCTTCCTCGGCGGGACGGGACGGTAATTTTCTTCTTTCCCGCCGCAGGGTCAGCACGGTTGTACGTGAAACATTCCCGCACACTGCTGGTTCCGCGAAGGGAGCCGTCCCGACGCAGACGTTTTCTTCTCGACCCGCGCAGCCCAAGCCCCGAGAAGTGCTGCCACTACTCGGGCGACGTCTTCTGATTTCTTCCACCCCTGCCCCAAGCGCTGTTGTTGCGTTGCCAGCTCATGGTGGCTGTTCTGATGGTTGTGCTTGCGCTGTGTTACTGGTGGTTGTGCAGATGGAGGTGGTGGTGGCGGCGGTGGTGATTCCTATGCCGCTGCTGGTCGATCGACCCCGCCCGTGTGAGATAGGCATCCATGGCGTCCGTGCCGGTCACACCAAAGATGTTAGGAGACAGCACTTTCACCCCTTGACGGACAGCAACTTGGCATTGACATTGACAGTGTGTAACACTCGACCCTACATCCTTGACAGCGCACGTTTTGCGTCCCGCTTGATGGCATGTCTCCTAAATCTTTTTGGGCCACACCAGTGGTACTGGTGTGATCGTGGTCTGTGTGCTCTTTGTGTGTGGTGGCGAGTCTGTGGCAGGTGTTGTGATATGATACTCTGCTTTCAGTTGCGAGCGGAAATGAAGGATGAAGATATGAAAAGAAAATACAACACCAGGTATACACTGACTACTTGGTACCTGGTAGTAATTTTCATTCTTTTTCGGTAATATTTGTACTTACCTTCATTTGAAAGTATATCAAACAGATCATCAACCAGCTGGTGATCAACACCACCAGCACAGCTTTTTCTAGCACAAGTAAATGTGGTGCCCAGCAATATCATACCAACCACTGACCAGGTATTATATAAGCAAGACGATGAAAATACGTCATCTGTGAGTTCGACTGATTAATAGTTGACTAGTTGATACCCAATTTGGCAAGCTGGGTAATACGCCTACTACTATTTGATACGTATTTCATTTATAGATGGGAGTTGTGCACAATTTACGATAACACATGTATTTATATAGGAATTACTATTGAAGTTTGGTACAACTCGAAATTTCTTGATTATTTTCGTAGTTCGTGGTGGAAATGGATGGGAACAGACCACCATGAATGTTTCTTGTACGGGAAGAGGCAAGTTATGTCCGCCGGCGGCGGTGCCACGACGGGACGGAACGATAATTTTCTACGGGAGAGATTTTATCGGCGGGACGGGACGGTATTTTTTCGGGGTCACGGCGGGACGGGACGGTAATTTGTCGGTGTCACGGCGGGACGGGACGGTACTTTTTCGGTTCCACGGCGGGACGGGACGGTAATTTTTCTGTGTCACGGCGGGACGAGACGGTAATTTCCAACGGGAGAGATTTTATAGGCGGGACGGGACGGTTAAGCGACGATGGTCAGGGATTTTGTCGGCGGGACGGGACGGTACGGGACGGCAGGACCATTTTGGCGGCGGTTTTACCGTCCCGTCCCGTCCCGCCCCGCCGTTACCGCCGTTACCGTTCCGCCGAATTTACCGTGATAAGCCTTGGTTATTTTCATATATATCGTTGCTATGCTGCTGCTGTGGTGCTGCTGCGTTGTTGCCGTACATCATGCTGCACTTGTGTATGTACATATTTCGGTATCGTCAATGAAATTCCGTAGGTTTTGCGATTGCGGCATACCAGGGTACATACTTTTTTTCTTCCTTATTTTCATATCGTTGCTATGCTGCTGCTGCCAACGCGGATTATTGTTTTTTTTGGCCGTTTTTGTACCCAAATGGTTTTTTCGATACGTAAAAAAAAAAAATGGTCGTTTTGCTCCTGCATTTTGCGTACGTACTACTTTTTTCGCGTATTTCGTATTGTTGCTATGCTGCTCCTGCTGTGTTGTTGCCGTACAGCATGCGGAGGTGGGTCTATAGTGAGAGGTACCACAGATACTTTTCGGACGGCCTCGGGGTACACACTTTTTTTTCTCCCTTCTTTTCATATCGTTGCTATGCTGCTGCTGCCAACGCTGTGGCGATCCGTTGCTGCTTCTGCTGCTCTGCTTTTAGTGCTGCCGCAATTTCACTGAATGTTTGTATGTACTCGGACAATTTTGTGTTTCCTGGTCGTTTTGTGGCGCTGCTGCGTTGTTGCCGTACATCATGCTGGGCATGATTTGTGTGTCTATTACACTTAAACTTGTGCGTGTGTACATATTTCTGTATCGTCAATGATTTTTTTTTTGTGGTACTGCTGCGTTGCTGCCGTACATCATGCTGGACGTGATTTGCGTGTGTACTGTACTACACTTGTGTGTGTACATATTTCTGTATCGTCAATGAAATTACGTACTTGCTGCTTCTGCTGCTGCTGCTGCTGCCGTCGTATAGCAAGCGATTACGTACTGCTGTTGTGCCAATGTAGAGTAGTACAAATAATGAACTATGCCCCCCCCCCCCCGCTTCCCCCTCCCCCGCCATTCCCTGCACGCCACTCCCGCCCCGCGCACCCTATATGTTTACTTCGACCAGGTCCGTGGCAAGTGCTACAACTGCCGCCTGACGGACTCCACCATCAAAGACGGAGACATCATCATCAAGCGCAAAAAGACTCCCTTCCATTTCGCCTGCTCCGGGCTTCGCGGAATTCCGAAGCAGTACGCCAAGCAGATTGTCGCCATCCAGGACGAACGAAAGGAAACAAATTGTTTCCCACATTTCCCAAAATCACGATTATTTCTTCCTACACATATCCAACGGGTTCAACAGCGAACAGATCCACATTCTGGGCCTCCCGCCTCGTTACTACAGCATCCTGGAAGACTTTACATATCATGTCTCATCCAAACTCCTATGCTGGCTACATCGAAATCGCGGCCGCCCAGCAACTATACAACATTTCCATAACCAACCGTTGTCGTTGCCGGCACTGCTGCTTTCTCTCCTGTCCCAAACCTTCCTTTAAACAACAGCCTGTATGCTGTATATCATCCACATGCCAAGCACTACTCCACTCTCTCCCCACACTGATCATGAAAGATGTTATTCTTATTATTAGACGAATGTCATTCTTACTCTTGCGTCACCCGATCTTACGTTTCACATTACATTCATAAACAAACGCGATTATTACATCCTTCACCGTTTCTTAAACAAATACATTTAGTTTGGTTGGCTTTGGGCTATGTCGCCAATTAATTGCGGTGATATGTACACGAAACGACGGAATACCCACTCCGAAGGAAAGCCTTGTATATAGATACAACTAGAATTACGATTTTTGAGGTCGTTGTCACTTGCTAGCTCTTGGCAGACAGACCGACTGATAGACAGCTCTTCGCAAACAGCCCTTCTTCTTTGAAACAGCCGAACAACCGAACAACCTTTCTTCTTTCTTCCTTTTTTGAAACAGCCGAACAGCCAAACAACCTTTCTTCTTTCTTCTTCGCCAAACAGCCAAACAACCTTTTCTTCTTTCTTCTTCCGCAAACTGCCAACCAATAGACAGCTCTTCGCACGGCGCCTAAAAGAGGCGTCTCGCCTTCGACGAACGGCATAGATAGGTGCAGCTGTCGGCGGCCAAGCTGCTGCTGTCGGTGGCGAACCTGCTGGTGCTGCAACCCCCGCCTCTCCCTTCTCCACGCCCCCTAAGCTCACCTCCCCCTCGTCGAGAGGCGCGTGGTCCTCGCCCTCTGGCAAGAGAGCGGCAACGACAACGACCGACCTGGTGCCGGCTGTTGTTTGCGACCAGTGCACGGACCAGCACTTGGTCAAGAACTCCGCGCCTGGTGGCAAAAACGTGGCCTTCGCCACCTGCAAGGATCCCACGTGCGTGGTGGCGGGATCATCCTGACAGGGCAACCGACTGCGAGTTCTGTGCTCGCCCGATCAAGGAAGGGACTGTCTCGTACTCCCTCGAGACTGCTGACAGTGGTGAGTGTCTTACGTCTATTGTGCATGCTGTATGTTGCCAGTACGTCTTTTAAGGGTTTTCAAATGCCTTTTTGCATACAAACCTACGTCAAAAGCGTTTTTTTTTTTTTGACTCATCCATGCTCGTTGTTTCCCCTTCGTGCGTTGGGTCGGCTCCTCTCACACACAGTGCACGCGAACGCGCACATGCACAACTGTTTGCGGGACGTGAAGCACACGATTTCTGTGTGTACATGTTTTGGTGACCCCACGTACTCATTTTGCTCGTTTTCGGCTGCCGCTGCTGCTGCTACTGTCAGCGCCACGCTATGAGTGCTGCTGCTGCTGTGCACCTGCTTATCCGGTGCACTCGCTGCTGCCGTAGTGCTGGTGCGTTGTTGCCGTGCTGTGCACCTGCTGCTCCTGTGCACTTGCTGCTGCCGTATGTAGTGCTGCTGCGTTGTTGCCGTGCATCATGCTGGAAGCGTACATATTTTCGGATCGTCAATTCCGTAGGTTTTGCGATGGCGGCATACCAGGGTACATGCTTTTTTTCTTCCTTATTTTCATATCGTTGCTATGCTGCTGCTGCTGCTGCCAACGCTGCGGCGATTCGTTGCAGCTTCTGCTGCTGCTAATGCTGTAGCTGCTTCTGCTGCTGCTGCTGCTAATGCTGCCGCAATATCCACTGAATGTTCGTATGTACTCGGATTACTGTTTTTCTTGGTCGTTTTTGTACCCAAATGGTTCCTTTTGATACGTGAAAAAATATTTTTGTCGTTTTGCTCCTGCATTTTGCGTACGTACTGCAATTTCTCGTTTTTGGCTTGGTTATTTTCATCTATATCGTTGCTATGCTGCTGCTGTGGTGGTGCGGCGTTGTTGCCGTACATCATGCTGCACTTGTGTGTGTACATATTTCGGTATCGTCAATGAAATTCCGTAGGTTTTGCGATTGCGGCATACCAGGGTACATACTTTTTTTCTTCCTTATTTTCATATCGTTGCTATGCTGCTGCTGCCAACGCGGATTATTGTTTTTATTGGCCATTTTTGTACCCAAATGGCTTTTTTTTTTTATACGTAAAAAAAATATTTTGGTCGTTTTGCTCCTGCATTTTGCGTACGTACTACGTTTTCTCGTAATTCGTTTTGATGCTATGCTGCTGCGTTGTTGCCGTACAGCACAACGGAGGTGGGTCTATAGTGAGTTACCAAAAATACTTTTCGGACGGCCGCGGGGTACATACTTTTTTTCTCCCTTCTTTTCATATCGTTGCTACGCTGCTGCTGCCAACGCTGTGGCGATCCGTTGCTGCTTCTGCTGCTGCTGCTGCCCTACTTTAAGTGCTGCCGCAATATTCACTGAATGTTTGTATGTACTCGGACAATTTTGTGTTTCCTGGTCGTTTTGTGGCGCTGCTGCGTTGTTGCCGTACATCATGCTGGACATGATTTGTGTGTCTATTACACTTAAACTTGTGCGTGTGTACATATTTCTGTATCGTCAATGATTTTTTTTGTGGTGCTGCTGCGTTGTTGCCGTACATCATGCTGGACGTGATTTGTGTGTGTGCTGTACTACACTTGTGCGTCTACATATTTCTGTATCGTCAATGAAATTACGTACTTGCTGCTTTCTGCTGCTGCTGCTGCCGTCGTATAGCAAGCGATTACGTACTGCTGTTGTGCCAATGTAGAGTAGTACAAATAATGAATTATGCCCCTTCCCCCTCCCCCGCCATTCCCTGCACGCCACTCCCGCCCCGCGCACCCTATATGTTTACTTCGACCAGGTCCGTGGCAAGTGCTACAACTGCCGCCTGACGGACTCCACCATCAAAGACGGAGACATCATCATCAAGCGCAAAAAGACTCCCTTCCATTTCGCCTGCTCCAGGGCTTCGCGGAATTCCGAAGCAGTACGCCAAGCAGATTGTCATCCAGGACGCCATCCAGGACGAAGGAAACAAATTGTTTCCCACATTTCCCAAAATCACGATTATTTCTTCCTACACATATCCAACGGGTTCAACAGCGAACAGATCCACATTCTGGGCCTCCCGCCTCGTTACTACAGCATCCTGGAAGACTATTTACATATCATGTCTCATCCAAACTCCTATGCTGGCTACATCGAAATCGCGGCCGCCCAGCAACTATACAACATTTCCATAACCGTTGTCGTTGCCCGCACTGCTGCTTTCTCTCCTGTCCCAAACCTTCCTTTAAACAACAGCCTGTATGTTGTATATCATCCACATGCCAAGCACTACTCCACTCTCTCCCCACACTGATGAAAGATGTTATTCTTATTATTAGACGAATGTCATTCTTACTCTTGCGTCACCCGATCTTACGTTTCACATTACATTAATAAATAAACGCGATTATTACATCCTTCACCGTTTCTTAAACAAATATATTTAGTTTGGTTGGCTTTGGGCTATGTCGCCAATTAATTGCAGCTATATGTACACGAAACGACGGAATACCCACTCCGAAGGAAAGCCTTGTATATAGATATATATATATCTATATATCTCCCCCACAAAACCATTTTCGAGAAAGCTCAAAGTGCATCCCGAGGAGCAATCCCAAATCTAGGTGCATCGCGAATAATATTGCACCAGGTAAACCACTACCGGCATGTAATATAATGGTGTCCCAACGATATTTTGTAGCCCTTTTTTACGACTGCAGTCCCGTTTCGGGAACAAACCACTCACACTCTAAGTTGTTTTTCGCCAAAACGGGACTGCGGCTCTCTTCAGTCACAAAATATTGCGGCCAAAAAAGGCCACCCCTATTGTAGTGTAGCACCCCTCGTCCTGTATGTGTCCCCTTCGTATTCACAGCCTGATGCCGTCTGTATCGATTAGGACGTTGCCCAGCTTCGACAACGATTTGGTCCACAGGTCCATACCAAAACACGTCAGCATTTTAAAATGTTCATTCCGAGGGAATGGGCGGGGAGGTCGGGGTAAGGGTTGGGCTAGGGTTGAAAACCAAAGATAATTTGCCAACCTTACTGTCGAAGCTGCGCCAGCAAGTTCTGTATAGTCTACGTGATAGACTTCAAATGTGATTCATCTTATGTACCAGGTACGAAACTAGGGACAATAGGGCTGCTGGTATTTACCACGTAGTATTGTACCGTGGAATGGATGGGACTACATGTGGTAGAGCTGCGCCCCGCTAAGAAAGTACCAGGGTACACGACGGATATTAGGTATGGCGATTGGTGTGTGTATCAGCTCGTATCTGATGTGTACGCCTAGACTCAATAGCTGATGGCCGGTCAATACACAATCGATGTTCGAGGGAAACGTGTAGTCGCGGTCAGGTGACTTGTACGAGAAGCTTTAAAAGAAGAGAAGAAGATAATGGCGACCCCAGGCCGATGTGATGATTGATTTGCTCGCCTGGAAGCTGATGGTGAGCAAAAAAAGTGGAGTATGCTCAAAGGGGGGCGGTGCGCGTGTGCGCTCTGTTAAGATATTGTCTTGTATGAGATTGAAAGCCCGGTAACTATCTGGGTTCAGTCACTGGGAACGTATTTGTAGTACTCGGAAGGCGTACCTTAGATGGAAAACCAGGGGTTTTCCAGAGGAGCACGAGCTTGGTCTCAGTCTCCGCGTGCACGAAAGGAATAAAACTGCTCTTCTTCTATAGCTAAGCAAACAACACATGTGAGTACAATGTTTACCGACTTAAAAGGCAGACCTGTCCAGGGATACCAAGTGTCCCGCAACCCTTGATATTAACAAGTGGCGTCTTCGGCTTAGGACTTTCCGCTTTTTTTGTCGGTTTGCGTTGTGTGCCACTGTTTTTTTTTGTTTGCTTTCCTATTGTTGTTGAGTAAGTTTGTTCCGGCCACTGCATGATGGAGACTCAAGAGGTGGAAGGGTCTGCTTTCCCTCACGATGGCCGAGCCACTGAGGCCCAGGGCCCCTCAGTGCCCCACCGCCCAAGGCCCGTCGAGGTGGATCGAGCGCCTTGTACAACAGACCAACAAGTGGAGCACGAGTCTCGGCGGGAGCCCCAACAGAACGACGTGGATCGAGCGCTTTGTACAACAAACCATGAGGAGAAAGAGCTTCGACCGGAGCCCCTTGACGGGGCCCGAGCAGCCTCCGCCAGACGGACCTCATCCAAGACCCCTTCTGTGCCTCGCTCGGCTGAGCGAGCTCTGCCGCCCAAGACAACTGGACGCCCCCGCTCCTTAGAGCGCGTGACGCGCGCCACCAGCCAGGCCTTGGGTCTTGCAGCATTGTCTCCCCACCCGTGCCCTCTGCTGTCCAAGCCACCTGGAAGCCCCGCTCCGCTGAGCGCGTACCCAGCCAGCCCGTGGAGCCAGCTGCGTCTGCGCCGGGTCGGAGCACGTCGGACAAACCTGGACGCAGCGATCTGCAGACATCCCAGTTGCGCTCTGCGCCGCTGGATCTACCTGCTTCTGGGCCAGATGAGAGAGTATTTGAGACTGTTTTTCCGCCTCGCATTCTACTGTTGTTCGACTCTGCTCGTACTCGTAGGATGACCACGCGTGATGTTGCCACTCCTGAAATTTTTTTCCCGTGCCGCGGCCACACGATGGCACACTGGGTTTCGCTGTTGAGCCTGCTTCCCGCGCTGCTCTATTAGGAGCTGCAAACAGAGATCCTGGAAATTACAGTGCTGGTTCGAGTTTTCATGCTGCTGATAGCGGGAGCACCACGGCCGCTCGCGAAATTTTTCCCGCTCCTCGTCCACAAGATGGCACACTGGATTTCAGTATTACGTCCTTTTCGCCCGCTGCTGTAACCACCCACGCCGATCCCGCTGGAAATTCCACTACTGCTGCGAATCTTAATACTGGTGTTAGAGGGGACGATGCTTTTGATAGGCCCCCCAGTACCGCAGTTCCCGCTGCTGTAGCTACCCGTGACGATTCTTCTGCGAGTTCTCGTCCTGCTGCGAGTTTTAATACTGCTGTTAGTGAGGACGATGCTTTTGACAGGCCCCCCAGTACCGGAGTGCCCGCTACTGTGGCTACCCGCGACGTTTCTGCTGAGAATTCTCGCCCTGATGCGAGTTTTAATACTGTTGCTCGAGTGGATGGTGTTTTTGATAGGTCCTCCAGTACCGACGTGCCCACTGCTGTAGCTACCCGCGGCGATCCGGTTGAGCATTCTCGTTCCGATGCGAGTTCTAATACTGCTGCTAGAGGGAACGAGGCTTTTGATAGGCCCTCCAGTATCGGGGACGCGCCAACACCAACTACACTTGCTGTTAGTACACATCTAAACCGCGACAGCCGCCACCCTATCACGACACCACCTGGGGTCGAGGCTCGCTCCCCAAGTGCTCGTAGTGCCCGTTGAATGGCGCGCCAGGCCTTGATCACAGATATACAATTTGCTGAAGCACAAGCTGCGGCTCCTGCCGCCGCTGTTTCTGCGCGCCACGACCCTGAGAACCGCCATTTCCCGTCCTCCCCTGCCTCGGTGTTCCCCCCCTGCCCCGGTGTCGCCCTTCGCCCCGGTGTTTTCCGCCCGCCCCCCGCCCCAGCATGTCACGGACAACAAAAGCATGGGAGGGATCACCCAGCCTGGCCAGGTCTCCCAGCGGCCTGAGGGCTTACGGCTCCTCCCCCTCTTCGGGAGCGAGGACACCCGAACCCGCGGGCCCCAAGTCTCTGGACGACGCCGTGGACTTCGAGCCCCCTGACTCCGAGGACGAGCGGCTGGCTACCGAGAAGGACGCAGGTCCGGCGGCCGAGGACCCGGACAGTGCCCAGGCGCCCCCCCAACTACCTGGAGCGTGGACCTCCCTCTCGCCGCAGGAACAGGCGGTCGTGATCCAGCGTTGGGCCACCCACCCGAGCCTCGGCGCGGAGACAACTGCCGAACGCCCCGCGCCCAGCCAGGCCGACACTGCCGCGGCCACGCGGGCTCCGGGTTCCGTGGGCACCCACCCCGACGTCCACGCGGCCGAGCAGGCTTTGGCCACCGCCGAGGCCCTTGGGGCTGCCTCGGCGACAACGGCTAGTTGTCGAGCGCAGACGCGTGTGTCGGCCGAGCTAGAGGCTGCAGTTGCCGCCCGCGCCTCTGCAGCTGTCGCCCGCGCCTCCACGGCCGCCGCCGCCGTCGCCACGGCTGCCGCCACGGCTTCCGAGGAAGCCGCTCGCTCCGCCTCTTGTGCGCGGGACTCCATACCTCGAGCCAGTGAAGCGCTGCGGGCTGCCCGGGCTGCTGCTTCCTCCACGACCAGTCGGGCCGCCGAGACGAGGGCCCCAGCGGAGAACCTTCCACTCGCCTCTTCCACAACAAAGGCCGCTCCAGCTCCCGGTCTTGGCCCCACGGATCCGCGTTCACCCGCTGCCATCGCAATCGACGCCCGGACCAAGCGTCCCGGGGATCTGGACTTCTTGCAGGGGAGTGTCGCCTGCATGGCGTCCGAGCCAAACTCGTACTTCCCCCCTGAGGAGGCGGCTCTGGTGGTCTCTGCAGCTCGCCGCCTCCGACGCGAGATGCCGGCCGAAGGCCTCTCGGTCCACGACGCTTGGCTGGAAATGTCAGACGATTCCTGGTCGGCCCAACAGCGCCGGGCCTACACAATGGCTCTGGTGGTGAGCCTTCGGAAAGCCCATGACGCTTCTTCCACCACCGTCCAATGGCCGAGACCGGCCGCGTACCAGCTTCATTGCAGGCGGCGGTCGCGCGCCGCCCCCCAGGAGCCTTCCCTCCCTTACTCGGGACCGGAGGCTGGACACTACCCCACCTCTCCCAGCGGACACCGGGGAGCTGGCGACAGCTCTGTTGCCGGAGACCGCTCTCGCTGCCGCGCTGGCGACCAGGCCCGCCAGCGCCCGAGGATTGGAGGAGATTCGGCCGGTCCGGACGGCAGGCTCCGCCGGGACTCGGGCGGGGAAACGGGCGGCAGTTCGTCTCGGCGCAACGGGACTGGACGGCGAAGAAACCGGGGGAAGGGGAAGGAGAGATCGGGTGACGGCCGGTACGGCTCACGGGGCAACTCTGGTCGAGCTACTTCCCCCGGCTCTTCCTCGGACGGCGGCACCAGAGCCCCCGTTCCAACGAAGCACGCAACCAGCAAGAGGCAAATGATTCCCTCGCTGACTGAGGTTGCTTCTTCCGCCGAGCGTCTTGGTCGTTTGACCATGCCCGATGACCCCGCCTTGCCTGTGTCATCTAACCTTGCTCACGACCGAGCTTCGGCGATCGACTCCGCCGCCGCCACCGCCGCAAAACAGCACACTGCCGACGTACAACGGGCGTACAAACGCCTGGGACTGAAGGATATTTCGCGCATTGCTGTCTTGCCTTTCCCCTCCTCGATCGACCCTTGCGAGGCCGCGCAGCAACTCAAGGCCTCCGCCTCTGATATTCTCACGATGTGCAACGATGGCGGCCATGAAGGCCTTAGTTCTACTAACTGGATCTCCGGTTAGGACTACCCTCTCAAGAAATCCTTCGCGCGCGCCATCACGCCTGACAAGCCTACGACCGCCCCTCTCACTACCTTGATGGATGTTTTTTTTGGACAGGTGTCGCGCGCCCTGGCAGCAGGATCGTCGGGACCGGAGGCGTTCACGCTCCTCCTGAGGTTGCTGAGCAACCACTTTGACCGCACCAACACGGGGGCCAGCTACACTAAGTTGTATAATTTTGGCGTGGCTAACGGGACCCCTATTGCGGTTTTAGTCGTGCATTGCGAAGGGTGGTGTCTGCAGCGACGGGGACTGAGCGTGTTTTGGCACCGGGGGTGGAGGTTGTTTTGGAGGTAGTTCGGATGGCAGTGAACGAGCAGTGCCCTAGCTTGATGCCGACGCTGTACCCGGGAGTTTTGGCTACGGTATCGAGGCCGTTCGGCACTTTGGACGCCATGTGGTTAGCTTTCGAGACTCTTGCGAATAATAAGACACCTACCGTCAACGGCGAAAAATATTTTTCTTTGCCTGCTTCTTCGACGGGTGCGCGGTCATCCGCCCCGTCGGGGCCCCGGCCCGCCAATATTGGTCGCGGCCAGGGCCGGACGCTTCCCCAGTCGCCTTCTTGGCAGACGGGATCGCGCAATAATCCGCTTGTGATGAATGTCCACAAATCCATCCCTGACTGCCTCGACCCGTGGCTTGACACCTCTTCCAACTGCTGGCCTCTTGAAGAACACCACTATGCCGAAGTTCACGCCGTTTGCATGTCCATCCAGACCGAGGACCCTCCCCTCTGGAGCGGCCTACTTTCATCGTCCGCTCGCGCAGCCGCCCTCAGCGAAAACCGAGGACGCTGTTTAAACTGTCACGAAGACACACACTCTCTTCGACGGTGTAGACATCCCTTTTTAAACCTTAGTGGTATCTTAAACCCCGACCTCGGAACGCTCGGCGACGACGGCGAGGCGTTCCGTCGTTGGCAAAAACGCATGATCAGACACCGCCGCGAGAACAATTCACGACCGAACAAATACAACCAGAAGAAACCCAGGCGTCGTCCCGGCCACTCGCGTGGGCAACATCACGGCCAGGGTCAGCAACACAGACAAGGTGATGGCTACAACACACACGCGGCTCGAGGACACCAGCAGTCTCACTCCGGCCATCATGGTGGTTCGACCGCCCCTACCTCTTTCGCCCCGGCTCCCGTCTCGGGGGTTCGCTACGGTGCCTCGCATAACTCGGGCGGAAACCCGAATGGACGGCAGCCAGGCATCTTCCGCGCCGGTAACTGACAGCTCGACGGCGGTTCGGCTTCTCCTGACCGCCCGCCGCCAGCATTGTCGGGAGAAAAAACCTTGATTTCACCAGATGCTTGCGTCCCAGGCTCGCTCAGTACTCCGCTCCCGCCCCGCGCGTTACTCCGTACTTCGGACCGACGCAGCGACTCAGCTCCACTGCTTTTTCCGGGGAGCCCTCGGGCGCCTTCCCCGACGTCGGGAACCCGCGCCTCAAACGCTGCTCCCCTCAACCTGGGCACGAGAGCAGGCGCGATAAACGCCTCTCTCCCAAATCACGCACCGCGCAACACGACGGGTGCGCCGTCGCGTCGTTTGTTTCAGCGAGGGTGTCCCCCTCCTACACCTCCCGGCCATGCGGTGGCGGTCGGTTTGGGGTGCGGGAAGGCAAACACCGAAACCCCGAGATCTCGGTTGAAGCTCGACTCGGCGTTTCCTTGCAATAACGGTGGCCGCTCCACCCTTTTTCCTATTAAGGAGGAGTCGACAAGATTAGCTGCCTCGTCCCCCTTCCCCACCAGGTCTACAGGACGGAAGCCCCCTCCGGTGGACCCTTTGTTGCCCCCCACCCGAGCACCGTTCTTGAAGACGTCTACAGGGTCTGCAGGCCCTCTTTCGTCTTCGCGCACGCCACTCCACGTGCGCAGCGCTCCTTCGGCTCCAGTGGAATAGGAAAAACCTGGCACTGTCCGTCGAGCCAGTGGTGACTCCACGGCCTCCGGTCAGATCAACCGGACATTATACCCGTTAAATTCGGAAGAATCGCAGCTCTCGTCAAGCAGAACGGGCTCAGAGCCCCCTGCCCCCTTTGGTCCAGGACACAGATCATCGGGCGCAGCAAGAGAACTTTCTGGCGATCTTTTGCCTACGGGCAATGGTGACACAGAGCCAGTATACGTGGAACCGGACTCGTCTCGTGCACCAGGGGCTCAGTGTTCTCAGAGAAGCACACTCCCCCCCCCACACGCCGCAACGGCGGCCACCGATGACTTGGCACCGTCGGTTTTTGACCCTACTCTCGAGTATACAACGGAGCGGGTGGTACTATTCTGGCAGCCCCCCTCTTATTTTTCGCAGTGGTCCCCCTCGTCTTTTGTCGTCGACGATGCATCATATTCCTGCGCGGAGCAGTATATGATGGCTGAAAAGGCTCGCCTTTTCCAGGACCACGGCACAGCGGAGCGGATTATGGCCTCGCCAGACCCACGCGAGCACAAACGCCTCGGTCGAGGCGTGCATAACTTCGACTGCGCTATCTGGGACCGTGTTCGGGAAGACGCCGTCCTTGCTGGTAATTTTGCCAAATTCTCGCAGAACCCGGTCATGAAGCAGCACCTATTGAGCACTGGCACCAAAAAATTGGCTGAAGCCAGCCCTTTTGATGCCGTGTGGGGCATCGGTCTGCGGGCAGACGACCCCCAAGCTCACGACCCCTCTCGGTGGCATGGAAAAATTTGCTCGGTAAAGCTCTTTCCGCCGTTTGCGACACCCTCCGATCAAGTGAGGCCGAGTTGGCACACCCCGCCTCCTCTCACCAATTCTGCACCCCAACCAGACCTGACAGAATTCATGAGATTACACCAGCGCCGCCCCGCCCTTTGGCCGTGGCCCGCGCTTGCCCAGGTCCTCCTGTGGAGTTTTCGACCTATTTTTCTGACGCGCCGGCTGATCACAGCTCCGAGATTTTGGCTGTCGCACCTAGTGTCGACCCCTCCCTCGCGCTGCCAGAACACGGCCCCTGCCTCGTCGGGGGCACCATTGCCCTCGATGACGCCTCTATTACAACGAAAATCGCGATTCACAGCGGAGCTGGCGTTCTTGCACCTTTTGGTTGCGTGGCGCTTCTTGACACTGGCTCCCCGCAGACTTTCATCCGACGAGATGTTTTGGATCGCATGCACTCGGTTGGTGCGGCATCCCTCGCGTGCGAGCAGAAAGGCGCCCCTCGTTCTTGGTGGGGTGTTGGCGAATCGGCCCCTCTGAAGATTTCGACGAGTGTGCGCCTGAGCGTCCAATTTTTTCGAGAAAATGAGCCTACTTGCTCCCTCGCAGTTTGGGCCTGCGTGGTTCCCCCCTCGGTGATGCAGCATGCTGTACTATTGGGACGTGACAGCTGGATGCGCTTTAATAGCCGCTCCTACCGCTCTCTGCCACCTCGACCGTCTGATCAACGCGTTTTTGGCGAGCTGGCGTTAGTTCACCACGCCCCACCAGGCATGTCCGTGTACGCCATCGACTCCGCCGCTTCGGGTGGAGGCTTCCATCTACGCCACGAGGGCGCAGCAGGCGTCACCCTGTCCGACGATCCCCAGCTGCTTGCTGTTAATTTGGTTCGAAGCGATGGCTCCCCGGTCCTCACTGGACACTACTTGGTCGACATGATGCCCCAGCCCAACCTACCCTCGGTCGAGGAGCACTTCGTCTCCTCCGGACGACAGGTTCTTCCCCTCGTTGGAGTGGCGGCTCTCGAGCCGGGGGATGTCCTCGGCGTCGCCCACGCCCCACTGCTGAGCGTCCCGCTGGACGTTTTGCAGCAGGACAACCGAGCCCCCAGCCTTCCCTCCGGACTAGATAAGGTGTGTCCGGTTTCCGCAGTTACTGCCCCCCCCCTCTCAGCTCCAGCCTCGCCCTCGCCTGTACTGCTTGAGCGTTTGACCTCAGAACAGCACGCTTCGTTCCTGCGCGTCTGGGCACGCTTGCCGACACATCTGCGGGAGGTGGCTTTTGATCTCCACGGCACAGACTGGACCCCCGCGGTCATTGAACAGCTGGGGGACGTTCTCTGCGAATTTCATGACGTTTTCTCGAAGTCCAAGACGGATTTTGGTTCCTGCTCGTTGATGCCTTTCGTGATCTCGGTCCCGGAAGAAAGCGCTCCTGTCACATCCAGGCCGCACCGCATCAACCCCATCCTGGCCAAGGAAATGGAGGCCACCTTGGATCAGTACCTAGCGGCAGGTCTGATCCAGCACCCGACTTCTCCGTACTCGAGCCCGCTGGTGGTTATCCCGAAGAAGTCTGGAGGCGTTCGGATCACCGTGAACTACAAAAAACTCAACCAGATCAGCAAACTCAGCCAGCTGTCTATCCCTCGCGTGGACCAAGTCCTCGACTCCCTGGGGAAGTGACGGGTGTTTTCCCTCTTCGATTTGGTCTCCTCGTTCCACCAGATTACCGCGCACAAGGACACCGTCCCTCTTACGGCGTTCTGCACTCCCACGGGCCTTTACGAGTGTCTCGTCATGCCCCAAGGCAGCAGTGCTTCGCCCGGCTGGTTCGTCAAAGTGATTAACGAAGTCATTAAAGGCCTGACACAAGTGGCGGCCTACCTTGATGATATGATCGTTTTCGACTCTGACCCGACGGCCCACGTCAAGACGATACGAGCCCTCTTCGAACGCCTACGCAAACACAACCTCAAGCTCTCCCCCTCGAAGGCTCGCCTCGGCGCCACGGACGCCAACTTTCTGGGCCACTCTATTTCGCCCGCGGGTATAAACCCTAATGCGGAAAACGTTTCGGCCTTGCTGAAAATGCCCATGCCCAAGAACCTCAAGCAGGTCCGCGCCCTGATGGGCGGCGTAGCATATTATCGCAAATTCCTGCCCGACCTGTCTAAACGGATACGTCCTCTCACCGCCCTTCTCCGGAAGGGGGTCAAGTATGTTTTCACGCCGGCTATGGAAGTTATCGTCTGCCAGATCCTCGCCGAGCTCGCGGCCCCACCGGTTTTGGTCTTCCCTGACTGGGATGCCGTAGCCGACGGCTCCCGCCCCTTCCACGTGTACTGCGACGCCTGCATCGACGGTTTCGGTGCCGCGCTCGAACAAGAACAACCGGACGGCTCGGTACGGCCCATTGCTTATATCAGCCGCGCTACCCTCGATTCCGAAAGGCACTGGACACCGTTGGACCTGGAAGCTGGCAGCATTGTCTGGGCTATCAAACGACTCCGAGGTTACCTGTGGGGCACGAAGTTTCGAATATTTTTGGATCACAAAGCACTTGAGAGTATCGCCAAAGTAGGGGACCACAACGCGCGAGTCCAGCGGTGGCTCGAGTTCCTCACCGCGTTCGACTACACCCTCGAGTACCGTAAGGGCAGCGCCAACGGAAATGCTGACTTTCTCTCCCGCTTGCCAGAGCCCGCCACAGAACACGACCGCAGTGGGTATAGCTGCATCAACCCCGTCGAGGACGGTGGTATCTTCCTCATCCGAGCCTTCGGGCTTTGCACTCGCTCTTCGTCGACCCCTGGTGTCGGTTTGGGTGGGCTGGTGCCCCGCAGTGAAAGTGCCGTCTTGGGTGGGCTACCTCTCGCCTCTTCGGATTTTCGCGATTTTCGCACACAAGGGCCACGTATGAGGATTGACGACCTCTCTGCTCCTTCGGGGGGGAGATTCGTCGCTCGTGTATCTGCCTCCGTCGCCACCGTCGACCGCCGTCCTGGCTTGGGGGATTTTGCACCCCCGCCAACGCCGCTTTCGCTTCGGTTTTTGTCGTACCCTCCGGGGGCGACCAGGGCTCTGCAGAAGCCCCCGCTGCAGCGACGATTGTCGCCCAGCGTGCTCCTCTCCCAACGAGCACCTTACGGGTCGAAGATTCCGTCGTGAGCACTGCTCCGGCCGCGTCTTCCCTCTCAGGCCAGGGCTCTGCAGAAGCCCCCCCGCTGCAGCGATGATTGTCGCCCAGCGTGCTCCTCCCCCGACGAGCACTTTACAGGTCGAAGATTCCGTCGTGAGCACTGCTCCGGCCGCGTCTTCCCTCTCAGGCCAGGGCTCTGCAAAAGCCCCCACTGCAGCGACGATTGTCGCCCAGCGCGCTCCTCCCCCGACGAGCACTTTTACAGGTCGAAGGTTCCGTCGTGAGCACTACTCCGGCCGCGTCTTCCCTTTCATGCCAGGGCTCTGCAGAAGCCCCCGCTGCAACGATGATTGTCGCCCAGCATGCTCCTCCCCCGACGAGCACTTTACAGGGAAAAGATTCCGGCGTGATCACTGATCCGACCGCGTCTACACCATCGCCGCCTGGCAACCCGGCGCCGCCGAACGTTTTGCCGTCTTCAGGCCGCATCTCATCGCGGACGCGTCGACGGACAGCCGCCGCCGCTGGCGCCGTGCCGCCTGCTGTTGAATATGGCTTCGGGCCCGGCGGGACCCCTAGACCATCAGCCCGGCGTGCTACCACCCCGCTGCGAGCCCCACGGCCGCGACCGCCCCCCGTCGTTTTGGCCCCGACTCCTGCCGCCTCGTCCGTCCCGACGGTACCCACCCCGTCCGGCCGCGACCGCACCGAGCCCGTGGAAACTCCTCTTTTACGACTTCCGCCGCCAATGACGCACCTCCCGTCACCTCGACCGACTTGGACGCCCTCGGCGCAGCTGCCGAGTTTCAGTTCGGTGATTCCGCAGCGCGCTATTCGCACGCCGACTGGGCTCGGGAACAACAGGCTGAGCCCGCGTGCAATGCCGTCATGCGCTAGATAGCCCTTGGCCGACCGGAAGTTTTGCCAGACGACTTTTTGTCATGTTTCCCTTTCCACTAGCGCCCTCCCTTTTCGGAAGTTCAAGAGCTGGCCACCAAAGGCCGCTTGCACACCACTGACGCGGGCATCGTTCTACTTGTCTGACAGCCGTCTCCCCCCCCTGCGTTGGATACGCCACGCCCGGTGGGTCGTACGGCCTGCTTATTGAACGACGAGCCTATTCGCATTTACTGTTCCGCTGCTCATGCGCCCCTGGGTCATGCAGGCTTGCCATTCTACGGCTTCTTGCCACCTAGAAACCGCGCGCACCCTACGTATGCTCGAACGTTTCTACTGGTGGATTGGCATGAGCATCTGCACCCGGTGGTGGCTACGCAACTGCTTAAAGTGCCAGGCACGGAAAACGTCGCGGCAGACGGTCCGGTGGCCCTCCATCACGTTGCCCTTGCCAGAAGGGCCCGGCATCGCCGTCAGCATCGACTATTTCGGCCCCCTCCCGGTGACGCCTCGAGGTAATACCTACATCTTGCTTTTCATTGATCGTTTCAGCCGCCGAGCGGACATGTACGCCGTCACAGCGGCCGAGTTCACCGCTGAGGGCACGGCTAACATTCTCATCAACCGGTGTATCCCTCTTTGGGGGTGCCCGCGCAGCATCCTCTCGGACAACGGCCTCCAGTTCTGCTCCAACCTTTCGCACGCCGTATATCAGCTTCTCGGGGTTCGAAAAATTGCCACCAGCTCCTACCACCCAAACGGCAACGGTGGGGTGGAATGTGTAAACCGCACGATGGCCCAGATGTTGGCAATGGTCGTCGACGAGCTCCAAAACAACTGGGATGTACAGCTCCCTCACGTCGAATTTGCGTACAACAATTCCGTCAGTGCCGCCACGGGTCTGGCTCCCAACGAGGTACATATGGGTCGGCTCCCACGCCTCCCACTCGCGATTTTCGAACATGCTGGAGTCGCCGACCACCAGAGCTTGGCCCGCGACCACCTCGCCTACTGCGACTTGGCGACGGACCGCCAGCAGCGCGCGTACGAAATCGTTCGAGAACACCACGCCCTCACTGTCGCTCGCGTGAACCGCCGCAACTCCGCCCTCTCCGACGCTCTGCGTCCGGTCCCCAAATTTGACGTTGGTGGTCGGGTGTGGGTGTACAATACGGCGGCACCATCCGCCAGGGCGCGAAACCAGGCACGGACGCCAAGGTCCTCAAGGCCAAACTCTCACTCAACTGGACGGGCCCCTACAAAGTTCTCGCAGTTGGCCCCTGCTCCTCAGCGGACACCCCGGATGGATCTCCTCTCGGAGCAAAGCTCCTGTATTTGGATCTTCCTTCCGATATGCCCGGCGCCGAGGCTCGCCGGCGCGTATCTGTTCAACGCTGCAAGCCCTGTGCCAACCCCCACGACCGTGGCGACATGCCGAAGTATTTGCCGTGCTCAACAATTTCTCCAAAAAATCCCCTCCGTACCACGTCATCGAGGACGACGTTTCGACCCCTCTTGAACAACTCGAAGTTGAAAAGATTACTGGACATCAATCGGTTAGAGGTCGAGGTGGCGTCATCGTGGTGATGTACGAGGCGCACTGGAAGGGACTTTCCCGGCCATCTTGGGAACGGGAAATGGACCTTCAGCTTTCTCGCCACGCAATTTTGCGCTATTGGGCCGTCACCCCGAACCAACACCGCCAAACCAACCGCCTGTACCGCCGAATGAGAATTGGCGCGGCACAACGGGAGCTTTCTCGGAGTAACGGCGAGCGGTTTCTGGCACCCGGCTATGGTTGCGTATCGCACGCCGATTGGCTCCGCCGCTACAGCAACACTGTACTTCCCAACGGGGCCCACGTTTGGTACAAGGGCGACGACGGTCTTTGGTGGCTCGGGAAAATCAGCGCAACTACACCGACGGATGGAGTATATTTGGTTCGATTTTTGGACGACCCGGGACCAATCAAGCTTCCTCTTTCTCCGGCGCGCTACACGACTTCGACGAGAGCTGTACGAGGTTCTTGATGTCTGCAAATTAACTTGGCTAGCGCGTTTACACTGGGGGTCCAGCGTAACGTAGATGAATCTCGAGGTGCCGTCATGCATAGCTGACTTTCGCTTCTTGACTGCACTCGTTATTTATTTATTTTTTTGTCGTCTTCCTGGACCTTGGGGGGGATGAATTTTTGTCTGCCCCATATGTTTCTGGTGTGTTTTCTTTTTTTTGGACTGGGTTGGGGGTGTGTTTTTGCGTATTCTGTCCTGCCTATCCCCCCCGCTCAGTGTTGGGTCCGGTCTGGGCACTCGGCCGCTCAATTGCGGCCAGGACGTGTTTTCAGAGTTGTGGACTGGTTTTAGGTGGTTCTTGCAGTCTTCCGTGTTATTTTTCTTTTCGTTCCCGTACGCACTTCTCGCTTTTTTTTTTTTCCGTGCATCTTCCTCGCCTCCCCCCGTGCGGGCGATATGGCGATCGCTTTCATCGACGATTTCTTCCTGCCCCTTAAGGCTAGGTCTTCCTTTTTATTTTTTTGCGTACTCTGCCGGCTTCGTTGCCTCGCCGTTCAGAGGTGTGCGAGTGGGTTTTGAGGATCTTCGACTCATGTTCTAGTTCGTGGAATCAGGGTTTCCACGAATTTCCCATAATTCTGCATATACGGCTCATCAGAGTGGGCTAGTGTTAAGATATTGTCTTGTATGAGATTGAAAGCCCGGTAACTACCTGGGTTCAGTCGCTGGGAACGTATTTGTAGTACTTGGAAGGCGTATCTTAGATGGAAAATCAGGGGTTTTCCAGAGGAGCACGAGCTTGGTCTCAGTCTCCGCGTGCACGAAAGGAATAAAACTGCTCTTCTTATATAGCTAAGCGAACAACACATGTGAGTACAATGTTTTCCGACTTAAAAGGCAGACCTGTCCAGGGATATCAAGTGTCCCGCAACCCTTGATCTTTACAGCTCGCAGCTCGCAGCTCGCAACATAGGGCGACCCTTCCACTTCGTTCAAACAAAAACCAATTCGCTCCAATAAAAAAAAACAAAACGGAGACCCTGAGACCCTGACCCTAGCTCTGCTCAAAAATCAATATCTCTAGGGGTATATAATCATGACCCTCGTGTAGCCCATGTTACTAAAACCACGCTACTCGTCTCGGAGGGATACTGAAGATATCCTTTCCATTACTTACCAGTAGCACGTACTAGTCTGCTATATGTGCATTCTGTGCGTACGTACTACACACAGTAGATCAACGATACTATTAATACTATTAATAGTTATTGAGACTTGTTCTGCGATGTGTACGAGTGCACAGCAGTACATAGTATAAGACAGTTGCTGCTGCTGTATGCTGCTGGATTAAACAAACTATAACCCATAGACTGGAAAACCGTCTGTCGTAATTTAGACATGCGTAAATGTATACCAGATGACTCAAGTGTTATCGAGTAACGACTATCATGGCTACTGACAAGTATCATCATCTATAAAATGCCTCCTCCCGTTAAGCGTACACTTTCTTACTCTGCGATACATATAATTTCTTGAAACGGAACACATGCAACATCAAGTAGTGATGTTGTTATTGAAAACAAACATTTGTACGTAATGTACCTATATGAGTCCCAAGGATCAAGCTAATATTATGTACCTACCGCATGAGATCCAAGGACTGAATTCAACACATCCAGGACAA
The DNA here is from genome assembly GCA_031763025.1 of Macrocystis pyrifera. Lineage (NCBI taxonomy): Eukaryota > Phaeophyceae > Laminariales > Laminariaceae > Macrocystis > Macrocystis pyrifera. Next base: position 7,562,936 of record JASSKH010000009.1, on the reverse strand, counting down.
CGAAATAGCTGGACATGGAATCGTTCTGTTCTACTGTAACACCTGCTTATGTAAGATGGGTGTGTACCTAAATTATGGTTGCTGCAGGAATACCTGGTAGCCCTGTGTTATGCAGCATCGACTAGAGATTATACTTACTACTGCTGTAATTGGTGTCATCCCTAATACGACCCCTCGATGCGTGAACACATCGAATTGAACTGAATTTCGAAGTTCAACTCTGCTACAAGATACTCTTTACTTCTCCGTTGCATCCCATACTTCCAAAAATGCACAGAACAAAATTATAATTGTTGCGGGGAAAGTATTCCACATAAACTACTGAGGGCTAACTCATTCTGCTACAATACCCGGGGGGTTAAAGGAAACAAGAAGACGTAAAATACCCAGATCTGCTACTATAAGCGCTTCTGCAAGCTTAGCTGACCGTCCACAATACTAGAATCATCAAACCGTGAACGTCCAGTCAGTTAAACTGCAAAGAAAGGAATATTAAATGTGTGTAGTACCTGGTAGTCTTTAAACAGTGAGTTCGTTCATCATTTCGCAACAAGAATAGGAGTGAACAAACTACTAACGTTCCTGTCGCCCACAAAACAAACGAAGGAACAAGTTTTTGATACTACCAGCTTAAAGCTGTAGCAAAACAGACTGTTATCAGATAGGCATCTCCCTCGGGTATGCTTGTTATGGAAATGTTAGCAGTATGAGTCAATGTTTAGTAGCACTGCTCTTGTATAATATCGTAGATCTCTTATGTATATATGTCTGTTCGAATGTAACGTATGTGCTTGCGGAGGAAATACTTCCGTAGAATACTCTGCTTGCTAGCCGAGTAGAACACTCTCTCGTGTCTCTCTCGTGTGGATCGTAGCTGTCCTGGTCATCTCTAGGAAGCAGCCATCGTCTCGGCTCCTGCATACTCTGTGGTTTATGTCTGTGTGTGTTGGCCATCTAAGCGCCAGTGTTACATTATCTCTACATCTTCTTCACACTGTGGAAGGACTCTCTTCTTCCAGGCTACACTCTCAGACGTGTCATCACCTCGACTGACGTCGACGACACAGCCTCTCACCACTGTGCCCGGGTATATCACAATATCCATAATAGGTTTATGAGCCCGATAGTCTGTCTGAGTGAAGGCCTGCGGCGACTGCGACTTCTGCTGTTGTCGAGAGCTGTGGAGCACACACGTCTTCCAGAGGGTATTTTCCGCGGGGAGCTACTGCTGCAAGAGCCAGCTTGCTGCTGGAGGCCACACTGAGTCAACCCGTTTGCGTATTGGGCACAGACTGATTACCTGGGCTTTCGGCTGCACTTTCGGTCCGCAACTGTTTGTGTAAAACATTCGGGAGCGTAATTTGTAGGCGTTGACTTCGGGTGGCGAATCGGGTTGTGTGGGTTGTTGGTTCTGTACGCGCGGAGTGCCTCCTCGGTGCCCTGTGTGTCTTTAACTGACTATCGAAATCGCGTGCGCGTGGTGTTTTCGCCGGGCGTGGTCTGTCCAAGACATCTTCCACGTGCCGAGTTGCCGGCTTGGTAGCGTGTGTGGGTTGAGGATACAACTGACAGCTGGTAGCCGTTCCGCTGCTACAGCTACGCACACGTGATCGACTCGCGTGAATTTACATACGCGAGGTAGGTCTGTCCAAGAAATCTTCCGCGTGCTGGTTGTTTTGATCGGTACGTGTGTAGGCTGAGGATCTGACGAGGCCTGTTTGCATCCGTGCAGCAGCCACAAGTCTACGCTGAAAGATTCGCAGCAAGTCTGAGCAGTACATCTGACCCGTGTGCCTGCAGGACGAAGCCGGAGGTGGCACCTCCGTCGCCGCAACACCGCAGTCTAGCCATCTGCGGTAGGTTATAACTGTGCTCGGAAGGAGCGCAGTATTCCGGACGGACGCAGGATTGCTTCCGCCGGACGTGCGTTGTAAGCTACGGAGCTTCGTGTTACCCTGGCTTCAGCAATGGCGGAACAATCGGGCTCCGGGCTCAACCGCATGCTGGACTCCATTGGAAAATGCTCGGGACATTCGGGTTTTCGCGAATGGAAGGCCAAGCTTTGACAAGCAATCATTCTCCACGCGCCAGAGCTTCTTCCCGTCCTCGACAAGGAGCGCCCATCGGCAAACGCACCGAACGAGGGCACTGCGGCCGCGTGGGACAAGGCCAACGGTCGCCTATACTCCCTCCTCTTCTTCGTGACCTCCGGGTCAGCACAGCTAACCGTTCGTACTCACAAAGGGACGGAGGCCTGTGCTATGGGGGATGGGGCAGCGGCTTGGAAAGCCCTAAACGAGCGTTTCGACGCTCCAACTCAGGAAGCTCGGCGTGCGTGTCACACCGAGCTTTTCAACTTGAGACACCTTGCTGGCGGTGGCCCCATAGACTTCTTCACGAAGGGTGTTGGGATCTCAAACTTCGCCTCAAGGTGCTGGGGGAGGAAGTTTCTGACGCGGTATACCTAGACATAATGCTGTCGGGCCTGACCAAGGCCCCAGAGTTCAAATTCATCCATGAGATGCACTACCGGGATGAGTTTACTTCTGTGGACCGCCTCCAGGAGACGGCCAACCGCTTTTATGTAGACCAGCAGTCGCGCAGCGCGTCGGGGCCCGTGGTCTCCGGCCTGGGGGCCGCGATGGCGGTTGCGTCCCATACCGACCAGTGCCACCGGTGTGAAGCATACGGGCACTTCCAGCGCGATTGCCCCCAACCAGCCAAGAAGTCACCACCAAGGCAAGGGAAGCCAAAGGGGAGGAAGCCCAAGCGAAGCAGTGGTGGTGGGGGGTGTAACCAGTCGAAGTGGTGCTCCCACCACAAAACCAAGACGCACAGCGATGCTGAGTGTCATAAGCAGAAGGAGCTCCAAGGTTTGGCTGCGAACCTGGCACTGCTGCAGTCAGCAGGCAACTTCGCCAACATCGGGGGCGCGCACATGACGAACTCGTCTCCAACTGTGGCACAACCGGCCCAGTCCGAGCCGGCTACGTTTGGATTCACCTTTAGCGCCCTCGGTGCTTCCTTGGCAGAGGCCGCCTTGTCGCCTGCCGTTCCCCAGCAACTCCCGGCGGCGTCTGCTGCCAAACCGGAGTCACCTATGCAGGACCATCACATACCTTCAGGGTTCGTTGGTGCGTTCATAGCGACTCCTGCAGGGTTGCCGTCAGCTCATTTCCGCTTCGACGGAACATTCCTCCGTATGGTGGTGGACAGTGGAGCGACCGACAATTACCTAGACCCTGCGCTTACACCAGGAGTGCGGGCCCACATGCGCGATATCGAAGACCTTCGGGTCCCACTCACGATAGTCGCCGCCGGCCAGCATCTCCTGAAAGACGTTACTACGCAGACGATCGTCGGTGCCGACACAGACGACAATGGGAATGACCGGCAAGTCTCCTTTCGCGTCGTTATAGTACCGGGGCTAGGCACCAACTTTTTCTCCGTGACCGCAGCAATGTTGAAGGGGGTGGCAACGTTGTTTCATCCGACCAACCCCAGGTTGGAGTCGGGGAGCGTGGCTATCCCGATGCAGACCCTCGGGGTGGACGACACAACAGGGAGGACCATGTGCTCTATCGAGGTGAAGCTTGGGGGTGGCGCTGGGGGCCAGACGGTCCTCGGGGACAACCCTGACGGGCTTGCCTTCAAAGAGGAGTCCGCTGATCTCTAGCACCGACGATATGGGGCATATTAACAGCAAGAGCTTGGACGTCCTGAAGAAGGCGCCCGACAACGCGTCGACTACATTGGTGACGTTAAGGATTGTGGTGCCTGCCCGCTCGGTAAAAGCACACAACAACCTCATCCTAGGCAAGCTTCATGGGGCGTTTTACACCCTTTCCAGCATGTTTCAGTGGACACCCTTGGCCCCTTTACGCCTTCAGCGTTGGGAGGTTTCAAGTACGCCACCAAGTTCGTTGACCAGCAGACCAAGTGGAAGGAGATCGTTCTCATGAAGGACAAGACCTGTTCCGTAGACTCCCTTGCGGTGTTCAACAAAGGGACTGTGATTCCTACTGGCGAGCCACTACCTCCGCGGGGATCAAGGTCCGGAACTAACGAGTACGGAATTCCGTCAGTACTGTCACGACGTCGGCATCAAGCTGGAGTTCGCCTCTCCGAACACCCCTCAGCAGATCGGGGCGAAGGAGCGTGCGGGCCGAACGATCGTGAACATCGTACGCTGCCTGCTCGTTGATTCGACTCTACCGAACTTCCTTTGGGGGGAGCTAATGCAGACAGCTGTTTATCTAAGCAACCGGACTCCTCACGCAGCCCTGCAAACCGGGACGCCGTACAAGGCACTCTACGGCAAAGATGCCTACCTTGGGCACCTTCGGGTGATTGGGTCTAGCGCGTTCGTGCACCTCGAGACCTACACCAAGAAGATGGAGCGTCGTGCTTGGGAAGGACGGCTTGCCGGATACAGCATGGACAGTAAGTCGTACCGGGTCTACAACTCTGAGACGAGACGTGTACGGGAGAGTCGAAATATTGTATTTATTGAGACTCCTTCCGTAGTGCCTTCGTCGGATGAGGGTGGTTTCGACGACGGGAAGTTCACGTACGACGACCACGACGAAATGGTGAGAGACGTGCGAAACCATACTTTCAATCATTCAGTTGATTCGCTATCTCCTGATCATGTGATTGGCGATCCGCGTGTGACTGAACTCCTCGAGAAAATTCGTGAAACAACTACTCGTGACCTTTGGCTGAGTCCTGCTGGATCTCCTCCTGCTGACGGTGGGCTTGGAATTTCCGGTGGTACCCCTGAGGGAGATAACCCGGCATCACCTGTAGGAGTAAGCCCCTCTGAGCTGGGCGGAGGTGCGTCTCCTCCTGGTACGTCACCAAGTCCAAGTCCTGCGACGCCGCTTGGTTCATCGCCTTCTGGTCCTGCTCCGTCTGGTGCTGCAACCCAAGATGGCTCTGTACGTGGGCGTGGTTCGTCTCGTGGTAGCCGAAGTACTCTTCGCGTGGTAGATCTGCGCGGGGAGGCATCACGTCTAGCGGCTCGGCAGGTGGGCGTGGTTCCCGTGGTGGACGAGGTTCCATGTCGACACGTGCTGTCACCAGGTCGACTACGAACATCCCTGATGCCAAGACCGTCCGCGAGCTCCGTCGTATCTCATACGCATTCACCACGAAAGCGGAGTTTCCTGATGTCGCCAATAGGGACGGCTCCGTCGGTTTCACGGAATATGCGTATGCTGTGGGGACATCTCAAACGGGTGTTCCACGAACGATCCAAGAAGCACGGGCCATGCCGGATGGTGCGCAATGGAATGCAGCTGCTGAACGCGAGATAACGAGTCTTAACGAACGAAAAGTCTACAAACTCGTCCCGCGTACGGCAGTTCCCCCTGGGAGGAAGCGGATTGAGTCCAAGTGGGTATTCAAGCGTAAGGCAGACGGATCATTCAAGGGACGTCTAGTGGCTCAAGGCTGGAACCAAGTACCTGGACTTGACTGCGGCAGTGCCTTCGCTCCGGTGTGCAGACTACAGAGCGTTCGGCTGGTAGCGTGCGTAGTCGTGGAGTTCACCCTGGATTTGGACCACATGGACGTGTCCACTGCCTTTCTATACGCCGATATTCAGAAGAAAGTGTTCGTCGAACAGGCACCTGGCTTCGAGGTCAACAACAAGAATGGAGGTGATCTAGTAATGCAGCTATTAATAGAGAAGAGCCTCTACGGGCTAGCCCAAAGCCCCGGAAATTGGTTCTACACCATTGACCCCGTCCTTGTTGAAATCGGTTTCGTTCCGCCCAAGTCTGACACTTGCGTCTACCTGTACAACCACGACGGTACCCAGATCATCTTGACGCTCTATGTTGATGACCTTCTGGTAGCCGGCAACGACTCGAACGTCATCTTGATGGTTAAGAGGAAGTTGAAACGACGTCACATGGAGGAGGTATCGCTTGTGTTGGGAATGGAAATGAAAAGGAACCGTGAGAAAGGAACATTGACCATTTCCCGAGAAGCCTACGGTAAGTCTATCCTCGAAAGGTTCGGGATGTCGGACTGTAAACCAACCAGCACGCCTGGTTATGGTCCGGAGATTTCCAACAACCAGTCGGAGGATACACTACTGAACGAAGAAGAAACGAGACTTCATCATCGCAAGACCGCGGAGAAGCAAGGGATAGTCCTCGAGAGAGAGCTGCTGGAGTGCAAAGGGTGCTCCATGGCCAAGGGTCTCCGCAAAGGTATCAGGCAGTCCACACACACACACGAGCAGATAAGAAGCTCGGGAGGGTTATTGTGGATTTGAGTGGACCAAAGGTGGTAGAGTCTCTCGGGCGGAAGCGGTATACTCTCATCGTGCGCGACGATTTTTCACGGTATACGTGGGTGTACTTTATGCGTCACAAGTCGGACGCCGCGAAAATGTTCGAGCAGTTCCTTGCGGATTCTCGTGCAGACGGTGTCCCTTCTACGGTGGTAATCGTCCGATCTGATGGGGGTGGTGGATTCCGCGAGGGAAAGTTTGGCGACCTGTGTAGATCACGAGGGATCAAGCAGGAATTCACGACGGCCGACAGTCCCAAATTAAATGGAGTAGCAGAGCGCGCGCTAGGTTTGATTTAGACGGCCGCAATAGCGGGCCGAATCCAGGCTCAAGAGCTTTTTCCTGGCGCGAAACTCCCGGCCACCACGTCGTAGTGGGCGGAAGCGTCCCACTGGGCGTGTGACGCCTTGAACTGCACAGCGCCAACAGCTAACCCAAAAATAAAATCGCCGCATGAGATGTGGCATGGTAGCCCCCCCCCGGTAGAACTACTACCTTTCCTCAATCCTGACTACTGCAAGGTGGAGAGGGAAAACAAGTCACAGGCGAAAGCACAAGAGTGTTGTTACCTTGGCCCTGCACCAAACTACCCCCGAGACTCAGTACGAGTGCCGACAAGGAAATTCACTGTTCTAATCACGCGCAATATCACCTGGCAACGCGTGTCGCCTGCACCACTTGTACCTGCCGAGGCGAATGACTCCCTGTCTACGGAAAAGGGGGGGGTCAGAGGCAGACGACGTGAGCACGTCGGATCGAGGTGGTGGAGGGGGTGGTGGATGAGCTCCTCACTTGAACGACCTCGACGTGACGTGGGGTTTTGACCTGGACGCGTTTATGCAGGAGCGCGCACAGCAAGCACCTGCCGCCGGCGAGGCCGGCAGCGAAACACCCGAGACGATGGGTTCGTCTCGAGGGGGCGCCGTGGATGCCTCCTCGGTCCCGGCAGGGAGGACCGAAACAGCCGAGACGACGGATTCGTCTCGAGGGGGCGCCGTGGACGCCTCCTCGGTCCCGGCAGGGAGGGCCGAAACAGCCGAGACGATGATTTCGTCTCAAGGAGGCGCCGTGGACGCCTCCTCAGTCCCGGTAGGGAGGGCCGGAAGCGACCTGGGTGCAGCATCAGCCTGCGACACCGGCCAAGGGAACGGTGAGGATCCCCTCGCGGTTCTGTCCGGGAGGCCAGCACACGAGCTCAGCAGATGGGGCCGGCTCCCCCCGACAGTACGGGACCGGACCCGGGGCCAGGGCCAATGCCTGGAGGGTGAACTTGCTGTGCACCAGGTAAGGATGGATGAAGAAGCTGCAGACACGCTGCTTGCGGCAGCGTACGAGTCGTGGACGAAGCCTGGGAGTATGCTGAATCGTACGTCCTGGACGGCGGAAGACGCAGTGGCTTTGATGTTCGGAGGACCTGCTGTGGATAATAAAGAGGAGTTGAGCGTGTGCATGCCGAGCGGTTTCCCGGAAGACGTAGAACCGCCCCCACAGTCCGTAGCAGATGCAGAGCGTTCTCAATACAAAGCGGCGTGGCACGAGGCCATGAAAATTGAGTTGGACGGTCACAAAACGACCGGTACGTACGAAGCCGCGACACCGACAAAAGGCGGAAACCTGTAGGTGCGAAGTGGGTGTTTACCCAAAAGACGGATAAGCATGGCCTGATAGTAAAGACAAAGGCAAGACTTGTGACTAGAAGGGTTTTAGCCAGGTGCAGGGTGTAGATTAGATTATTTTCAAACGCTTACACCAACTCCCTCATCAGCGTCAGTTAAAATTCTGGCCGCTGGTGCAAAATGAACATGGTTTATAAATTTTTCATCTAGACGTCGCACAAGTTTTGTTTCGTGCGAAACTCGACGCCGAGATATACATGAAACTACCCGGCGGGTGTGGTGACATGTCAGGAAAGATCGTCCGCCTAAACAGATCACTGTATGGTCTAAAGCAGAGCGGACGGTAGTGGCCCGGATTATTGGTAGAGACCGTGGTAAGGTACGGAATGGAGCAGTGTAGTCTGACCCGTGTGTGTTTCGCATGGTTGTGGACGGCAAGGTAGAACTGATCATGGCCGTTCATGTAGATTACATCGTGATCGCAGGATCGGATGAGACATGCAGAGATTTCCATGCCGCGCTAGCTATGAAATTTCCCACGAATATCCTCGGCGAACTGACTTGGTACACTGGTTGTGCTTTCAAGCGCGACTGGGAACTGCGGACATTGGAGATTACGCAGAATGCGCTCATTGAGAGCATGCTGAATCGTTTTGGTGTCAACTCAGCCTCTGACATCCCCGCGACCCCCAGTGTGGAACTAGGTCCAAGAGAGGAGGGCGAACTTGGAGGAGACTGGCCGTACAGGGAGGCTGTGGACAGCTTGATGTGGCTGTCGACCATGACGAGACCGGACATCTCGAACGCTGTGCGTGCTGTGGCGCGCCACTCCCACAACCCGGAGAGGCACTGGAAGGCAGTTTTGAAGATTATGGCTTACCTCCACGGGACCAGGTTTATGAGATTGACTTTGTGCGGGGCTCGGGATTGGATTTGACTGCGTACTCGTATAGTAATGCTGAATATGCGAATAAGTCGAACGATAGGCGCTCGGTATCGGGGACGGTATTTACCCTAGGGGGTGCGGCCGTCAGTTGGACAAGTACCACGCAGAGGTGTGTTACGTTGTCGACAGCAGAAGCAGAGTATGTCGCCCTGGGTGAATGGGTGAAGGAAGCTTTGTTTACGGGCGCGGTGTTGTCGGGGTTTTTTTCGAGAGCTAAGCGGATCATGTGCCCGGGTTTTCGAGGATAACCAGGGGGCCATTGCGTTGGCTGTGAACCCTCATAGTTCTGCTCGGAATAAGCATATCGACGTGCGCTTTCATGTTGTCAGCGAGCTACTTCGTGCTACGAAGATCGACATTCAGTCCATAGCTTTGGAGGAGCAGCACGCGGATATTTTGACGAAATCCCTTGCTGCGCCCCCTTTTAAGTCTCACCGTAGGTTCTTGTTGAATCTGCCTTTGCAGGGTGAATAAGGGGGTATGAGCATTATTCGATGAATACCATGTTGGAATGATGCGAGGAATACTTTGTCAGGTCGCCAACCCTGCGCTACTTTGAGGGGCATGGGGGAGTAGGGCACCGCTCGGCATTTTATTTTCTGACCATGGTCATCGTTTGGAATGCGGCCGTTGTTTCAATTGCACATGGTTTGGAGTATATGTGTTATACAGGGGGTTTTTACCCGGTGGTCGGGTTTCCTCCTGCGGGACTGTCGTTGGCTGTTCTTAGGTCCTAGCAAGTCTTGAATGTCTTTTCAGTCTCGTCACTGCTGTAAAGAGCCAGGGAGAGTGTTCGTTTGGATCGTTCCAGCAGCGACGGTTACAAGTTGTAGAGGGTTGCGTAAATCTTCGCAGGCGTTGTTATGAACTATGCCGTGTGTTAATGAGGAGAGTTTGAGCACTCCGTTCTCTGCTCCGTTTTCTGCTCCGAGCTACGAGCTAGGCTCCGCTCTCTCTCCCCTCCACTGTCCTCTAATACAACGACTGTAAAGAATATCATCAGACCGCGTGGTGGTCAGAGCATCCAGGCTTGGACGCTACGAGCAGAGCTCCTTACCCCAGCGGTGCTGTGGTTTGTGGCGAAGTTATCCTTGACAGCGTACAGTAGATACTCGACGTATTGATCGAGATTTTGCTATTTCTTAGGTTCTTCCTCGATGGATAGTGCTGTCGGAAAATGGTAAAGTCAGGGACTCCTTTGGCAGACAGCTATCACGATTGTCGGGGGTTTGCTTCCACACCGCTGTTGCTTGGGGATTCCAAGGCTCACGCCATCGTGCCTAGCAGAGCTCCTAAACTCAGCGTGCCGGGTTGTGTTGATGTTGCCATTGGCGGCGTACAGCAGTATAATGCTCGACTCTGGGTCGAGAGTTTGGAGTTCACACTTCGTAGGAGAAATATGGCAGGAGATGAGATGTACATACACCTCCAACAACGCAGTGATGCTCGATGGATATCCCGCACGGTTAGCACAATCCAAACTGCGGTAGCAGTTGATAGCAGACGCCCATCTAGGCGGGACCCTCTGGATGCACGCAGTGTAACTGATACCGCTCACGTTTACATTGGAAATTCGAGTCGTCGTGCTTGTATGATTCTATAACAGTACGAGTAATGCATCCAGATACAGTATTAGTAGTAGCTACCAGTACTGTTACAGCAGGGTACAGCTCTCAGACAGTAAAAAGGACCTGCGTTCGTTAGATATCTGAGGCCGGCTCACCTGTTGTTTGGGAGTTCGAGGAAGTGCCTTCAAGCAGTAGTGATCGGGTCACGCAGAACGTGGATCGATGCAATGCAGTAGATGCAAGCAGTCAGCGTGAACACTCAACGAAGCATCACAGACACGATGACGGGCATGACGGGCAAGGCAGGGCCCAAGGGGCTGGGGGTCGATATGACAGGTATCACAGATCACTTGGCTTTGACTTTCTTTCTTCACTCTTGGTGGTGTTTTGTAAACACCGGGTGGTCCCGGAACCTCGTTACTGGCTCTGTACCCGAGACCGAAGGCGTTCCCACACCGGGGACCCTCCCTGCCCCTATAAGATCCGCCCAGAGGATGCTAACCAAAGCTTGCCCTCTGCCTATCGAATAGACCCGACGCGTGACCCTGATCAGGACAGTGGTCTCGCGCCGTATTATCCTCCCCATAGCGCTGGTCACGACAGTCACAGCGCTATGAACCTCCCTCCCTGGCGCCACCCGCTGCAACACCCCCCCTGCCCGACACATAACCATTGTCGGCACAAAGCCGGCGCCCCGGTGCTAGCCCGGCGACAGCGTGTGCGCTTTCCTCCTCGGACACACCCCCAGAGCGGCGCATATGAGCGACGGTGCTCAGCGGGTATTACGATCATGGACCGCTGCAGCGCCTGCGCCTTCTAACTCCGCACCTCGCCGTCAGCTCGATGTTGCAACTCCTCTCCTTCCCTTAGTGCTGCCCTCAGACGGTGGTAAGAAGAGCGGCGGTCCTGACCTTCGTCCAGACGTTCTTCAGCATTCCTCTTCCATCCATCGCCGTCGGCCCGATGTTGCAGCGCCCTTCCTCTCCGCGGTGTTGCCCTTGGACGGTGGTAAGAAGAGCGGCGGTCCTGACCTTAGTCCAGATGTTCTTCAGCTTTTCTCTTCCATCCATCGCCGTCGGCCCGATGTTGCAGCGCCCTTCATTTCCGCGGTGTTGCCATTGGACGGTGGTAAGAAGAACGGCGGTCCTGACCTTCGTCCAGATGTTCTTCAGCCTTCCTCCCCCGTCTATAGCCGTCGGACCAATGTCGCGGCTCCTCTAGTTCCCGCGGTGCTGACCTTGGACGGTGTTGAGAAGAGCGGCGGACCTGACCCTCGTACAGTCTTCACTTGCAACTGCCAGCGCCACATCTGTCTAACACGCTCGGAGCATGTACTCATCGGCGAAAAAACATGTTTTCTTCCTGGCTCACCTGCATCTGAGATGGGGGTTCCTCTCGAAGGCCTACGTCTGCACTTTGACAATAACCTACACGTTTAAGCTTTTGGCCAGACATACATTCCACTGAAAACTACCATCGTCCTACCCCACCACCTAACCTTTAACTGAGACTTCAGATAATTCTGCCAGTCCTTTGTCGTATGGCTATACGTGGCCACACTACCGAGACGCTGCCGTGGCTGTCCACTTTGCCCCTCTATTTATATCTGCGGGCTTGACTTGTCAAACCTGTTATAACGGTTCACCGATCAGTATGCCAATATACTCACGTACTTGTTTGTATCGATGTGGCAAAACTTCACGTACCTTTGTCACGGTTCAGCGTGCGCAGTGGACTATGTCGATGCTTCCACCATTCACTTACCTTCGCCAGACGTTTCTCACTGTACCTTCCTTCAACAAATGTTTTTTACGTAAGTTAGAATCCATCTGCTACTCTGAAGTTTGTCCAGATATCTCTAGTTTCTTGGTATGGATACCACATTTTGATATATTGACAGAACAAAAGAAACAGCTAGGAGATCGAGGATTTCTTCCCAGCTCATCTTTGCCAGCTTCCACGCTAGTCCTTTGCAAGCTGTGTGTGATACTTCGGTCGCGCGTATCACGCGTTTTATATATTATATAGGCCTTTCTTTTAGTGTTGATCTCAAACTTCTCTGCATTGAGAGTAGGTATTCCTTGCGAATGTGGAGGTCGTTTTATGTATACATCCATCACGGGCTGTAGGAAGTTCATGAGTTATTTCTACTCCGGGCCAAAATTATTATTCGAGTGACTTAGGTCGTTTCAAGGTACTGACGTTCACGCCACATCGACTTGCTGGCACTAGCCAAGGTAAATATTTGATTCCGAGTTAAATAAGTGTTTGAAGCTACTGGCGTTTGCGCCACCTCTATTCGAGTGACCTAGGTCGTTTCAAGGTACTCCACATCGACTTACTGGCGCTAGCCAAGGCAAATATTTGATTCCGAGTTAAAAAGTGTTTGAGGGTACTGACGTTTACGCCACCCCCCCAGCACGGACACTGTCCACTCGTGAAACTTGTTCGTGCTAAAATCAATCACGCGTCTTAAAACGGCATTCGTGCAGACCTACTTCCAAATCGTACGCCTCGTATGCTTTTTGTGGAAGTAGTTGCAGCAAGGTGGAGACAAACACCCCCCCAGAACAGAAACTGCCTACCACCTGCTGGCATTCCAATCACACCTGTCGATTCGTTCCTTCAACCCTCGACCACTATGCTTGGAGCGACAAATAGTATCCTGTTAGGTTGCGCAGATCATACCAAAGGTCGTCACGTTCCATCTCGGTTTAGCGTCTCACAAATGTGTACCTGCGCGTGGTGTGGCGACTTGCACATGCACTCGTTCCTTCCTACATGTGCGTATCCAATTGTTATGATATCTGGTATACGCCTTCTCATGTACCTCCTGTGCGCGTGACGTCAGGTATCTGTATATAAACTAAATCTGTGTGAACAACCCCAAAGCCTAGGTATTATCACGAAAACGTATAGCTAAAAACTGATGTTCTGTATCCCCCTGATGTTGGGTTAAGAGAGCCTGGTCGGTCCTAATAGATGCTTGGCTGTATCCAGCTATACCACTCTCTTAGCTGGGGTTTTGTGTCGACTTGCCTCTTATTCGACTGTCACTGTTATTGTGCCATCGTGGCGATCAAAGATAGTCACCTGGAGAGCAGCAGTAAAGCAGCGAATGAGTATATGCGTCCTGGGGAGGGTTTTTACTATCGGAAAATGCCAGGTTTTCTCTGCCCAGTTTGGTTTGCATAGTGTATCTCGAATCCACCGCTTAGGATGCATGTATCAGTTCTGGGAGAGCAGTCGCAATTCCTGCACGCAAAGCACTCATGATCGGAACCAACGCTCCGGGGTCCTTTCGGCACGATGTAACAAAGACCAGTTTTCACATCAAGGTTTGTATTCTTTTCTAAAGTTCTAGCCCGCTCTATGCTGGGTATACATGCCACGCTCACACTCTGCTCTAGTTCATGCACAGACTATTCTTTCTTTGTCTTTTAGTTTTTAGCTCTATTAATGGGGTGTAAATGCAACAGCATGGACATGTTCATGGTGTCATTCATTTGCGATTGGTACGGGATGGTATACACCATATCGAATAGCTCGTTAATACCGTTTCTCTCACCTACCGGCACGGCACTATTTCGTACTTGTTTGTTTGCTCCAGTCGCGATGTATTTTAGTTTTACAGCCTGTTCTGTGACCACCGGTGGGATTTCAGGAGTTTGAGCTACTATTGTTATTGTGTGAGAACATCACACGGAATGCGTACTACAATAGTATGTATTTGACCACCCCACACTCTTGGAGTTACAGCGTTTACCTGCTGGTCAGATTCGTTCTCCGACAACCCAATCTTCGGATCATACTTACGCAAGGTCTGGACCTAACAACCGGTAAGTAGTGGCAGTGTATTCTTCAAACAAAACCGATCTTGAAACCCCTCTACGCCCACCGACCATGCAGTGTTTCTTTGTACTCGTTTGCTGATTTTTCACACCAGGTACCTTATACTATTTTTTCGTACGTAGTTATGTATGTACGATACAGATATATCATTGATTTCCATCCCATATTTGTTATCTTCGCCCTTTTTTCTCTATCCCTCCTACGTATAGACACCCGGTGTCACACAGAAAGCTCTTTATTCCTCTCCCCGATGTGGTCTGTGCCTTGGGTTTTTATTGCGGAAATACTTCAGTTCTTCGTTGCGCCTACACTCGTTCGGCGGTCTCAGCGGTTGATTCCACACCTTTTTATTGTGTATATTATAGGGTTTCCCCGTATTTTTTAAAAAACGCCGTGAAAGAACGTCGCGGAGAACGTCGTCTCAGTTAATAAAATATCGCCGTGAAGTTCGCCGTGACGTTTGAAGGACAGTTTGGCGAGTGGTCTGCGAAAGTTATTCGAGATCTCGCCGCTCGTGCCTTTTCGTGAACAACGAAGGCCCGCATGCTCCGCAAAAAAGTAAAATCCAACGCACGCACGTACCATTCAAGATAGGAGTCGTCCGCTTCGTACGTAATCGTCTCGCCAAACTGAGGATTCGAAGAGGAATCATTGTCCGGCATACTCTCTTGGAGGTGTCTTGGTTAGAGGCTGGATGTCGACGAGTAGTTTCGATTGTGTTGGAGGAGGTAATGTGTTGTGTCGGGGAGTGGGGGGTGCTGGTCGCCGATAAACTGTCGTCGAATTGCAGCAAAAGATTTTACAACCCAGGTTCTCTTTTTCCGTGGGACACTGATGATGACATGGAAACGGTAGTTATCCCCGCGGGTGTGTAAAGATAAAAGCTTTCGTTTAACAAAAGTGGTACGAGTCCCTACGGACGGCGGGTAGGTTGGGGTAAAATAGTAGTGCGTTGCGACCGTGCATGTCTGCGTGTAAATTCACATACGGCGGCCCCAAGTTTGTACAGCAGCAGACGTTGTACGCAAGGGAGGGGGAAGGTTCACACGTCTGTAAGAGTTCGTGAAATCCAATTTCCTACATTTATTTACAGTATGCCGATTCGCGCATCCCTGATGTGCTCTCATCACCTGTAACTCATGAACCCGCATCTATCTCATGACACGGTTAACAGCTGCTAAACTGGCGCTACTGCCATTGCGCACCCCTTCCATTCGTGGGTCCAATCACGCGTGTGTTGTTTACTGGATGCCTGAAGGTCGTACAGCAGCAGTTGCCCCACACACGAGTACATAGAGCAAACAGCAGTACTTCGTACCAGGTGTCATACCTCGTACAGTATCTGGTCATTACAGCAGTACGAAGTATCTTCAAAAACGCAAAATCACGTCTCTTCAAAAACGCAAAATCACGTAGGCAGCGATCCTCCGTGCATGTTGCTTCGTACATCATACGAACGCCATATGCTCCGAATGACCCGCTACGTACAACCCCAAGCATATATATCCTGCTGCGGTACCGCCGCCTGCGTTATTCCCCCCCTGCTCATCCTCGTCCTTGTGATCTGCCTCCTCCACCCCGCTCGAACCTCCAACCACTGTGACAGCAGCAGCTCCCCCACCCCTCGTGCTCACAAATTACAACTCCGGTGAGAGTCCCAGCGAGCCAATTTGAAAGCTATCACCCAGACGCACAGAAGAGCTGTTGCTCCCGGTCGCCCTCACTGGCCCAACGCCACCCCCCTCCACCCCCAGTCCGGCATGCTGCGGCTCTCCATACCCTTCGCGACGGCCTAGGTTCTGCGGGGTGCGAGTGCGAAGGGAATGTCTTGCGCTCGCTGTTGGTGTGGTTGCATGCCCCTTGCTGCGTGCACCCGAGGACATGTTTCCGTCGACAAGAAACTCAACAGGCGATCAGCGCAGAGCTGTAGATGGGTCGCACCCAAACAGAAAGCAGTATCTCCTGCGGTGCCGGCCGGCCCCACGTTGAAGCGGTATTGTCGTCGTGGTATTCACTGCTGCTGTGGATTGCTTTCAGCGATCCAGATGAGGGATGCCAAGGTTGGGATATATGGAGCAGGGGGGGATGGGCTAGGTGCGGTCTGTTCGCAGCTGTTCATCCTCACGACGAAAAAAAACAGGTCGTAAAAGTACCTCTCGTGAGATTTTTTCGTCGTGGTAAAATTCCCAGATTTTCGTATTTTTACGGATAATAAAGCGGCGTAACCTCGAGATGTCTTTTTTTTCCCCAGACGACGATCTTCGCGACGTTTTTTTTTCACGGGGAAACCCTATATTGCGTAAATCCCCGCCTCATCCATCTTGAGATTCGAGCTCCATGGTTCAACGCTAAAAACAGAAGCGACACACTAGACCACGCGGGCCTTTAGATGAAAGGAATAGGCCAACCGTGTCAAAACCAACGAAACTCTTTCAGGGCCACGACCCAGATCGGGTAAAAGTATATGGAAGGTCGAACCCTAATAAATATATTCTTTGTGTTTCTGTGCGGACACTTTTTACGTAATCTACAGCAGATAATAATGCTTCAATCGAATCTTTGGCCATGGACGGAGAAGTACAATATGAATAGTATCGTACGAAGCTCATGCACAGCAGTAATTATCTCATTGCTCACTCAGTTTCAATGTAGGTTTCATGCGGTGCTTTTACCCGAACAAAAACCTGATTGCTGTACTGGACAGCTGACCGGTTTCACTGCAGTACTTCATGCCGGGAGGCAGCAGTGTTGATACTTTGCTGCGAGCAGCAGTGTTGATACTTTGCTGCGGCAGTATGGGACATTATTTTAGGGCCCAGGATCGAGGGAGATCTTGCCGTACGACCTATAGTATCACCAACAGTCAATTTCTTTATAGTAGTATGAATACCATATAGAACGGCTTCACGACAGTACTTTATGCCGAGAGGCAGTGGTGTTGATGCTTTGCTGCGGTAGTAAGGGACAACTATCGTAAGGCACAAGGATCGAGGGGGATCTTGCCGAACGACCAATAGTATTACCCACATATTTATATACATCCTCCGGGTTGTTTGTTGTCTTGAGTTTTTTAGACCAATGTCTTCTACCCAGCTTCACTCTGTTCATCCAGCTTCAAGTATGTCCCGTGTGAATATGGTGTATGTGTGTGTTCTTCACATTAAACCGTTCTTCTACTCGTCGACATTCAGCAATAGTGTCCGTGCTGATTCTTCACCCTACGTACATATATACATACGGGTGTTGTGTAGTGCATCCAGCAGATACTGCTGTGTATGTGTTGTTTCAACGAGCCAACATAATAACTCGTCAAGATAGGAAGAGAGATAGGCTCAAGCGTCCCTCGGGATCTTGCCATACAATTTTAGTATCATGGATATATTGTATACGTCCTCTACGTACGTTTGTGCAAAAAGCAGATGTACTGCGAGCCAAAGGGTCCTTCGGGATCTTGCCGTACAGTTTTTGTATTATGGGTATATTGTATACGTCCTTTATGTACGTATGGGTAAAAAGCATACTGCGAGCCACCCCCCCTGTACGCTTGTGGTTTAGTATTCACCAACTCCGTATATCGATAAATCAACCTTGTTCGGGAAATAAATAAACAAAAACTGCAGGTACAGCGTACAGCAGCAGTATGGTTCCTGTATTTTCTTCCAAATTACATGCACTTAGACTGATATTAATACCAATAGTGTACGGCAGTGCAGGTCGTCAGCAATATTCTTTTAATCTTTTTGAGCATCGTGCGTAGTGTTTAGACTACTGATAGCATTGTAGAGACGGAGATACGGCTCTTCTGTGTAATTCCGAGTTGAGGCGCCTTTGCTCCGGGCGGCGGTAGGCAAGGTTTCGTGGCATGGTCGGCTCATCAGTAGCTACGTCCAGCTTCACACTTAGAACCATCTATGGGAGGCGCTCATCCCGCAATGATATTCAAAAGTACTCCCTACTACTGCTGTTTCGATACCAGCAGCGAGACATTCTTCAACTCCAGTACATGTGATATGTGACAACGAAAATACTGACGGTTGATCAGGTTGGGCTGACTAATTGAGTCGTCAATATATTGACAGCCCACAGCAATTATTATAATACTTTCCATGGTAGTCTAAATGAATACGGCACATCAATCAATTTACTACTCGGATACCATGCCTTTCCGAACACACCGGGCAGCTCGTCACTGGTATGCGATATGTCATGCTTGCTACCGGCATCTCATTGGGTCCATGTCCCTGGTCTTACATCGGTGGTCTCGCATATTACGGCATGCGCTGCGGGAGTTTTCTAGCTTTGGTGCGTGACTTGAAGCCTAAGTCAATCAGGGCGACACAGCAGCCTACCCCCCCCCATTTTTATTTTTATTTTTTTGCGCTCGAGGAAAAACGTACAGCAAGAATAATATAGCATTTTCGACTGTGGATACGACATCAGAAAAAGAGAAGGATCACCACGGTTGTGTTTCACCCGCTCCGTACCTGTTGCCCTGGTACTACTCAGGTTGGGCTGCATCGATACATCTAGCCCGAGCCCTCTGGACACAGCAAGCCACACCTTGCTCCGTTGTGTGCAAGCTCATCATCGTCTAGCTGAAACTATGTCACCCCGTGTGACCCGTGCCCCCCGAGGGCTTGCGTAGGCGATCTTTATCTGCTCCAGTTTTTTTTTGTCCTTTCCTCTTGTACTTGGCTTTCAGTCCTCCAGGTGTTATACCTGATACTCGAGCGCAACGCTCGGTTGGTATACAACACAGAAAATGGTACGACCGGAGACATCGAAGAGGGTCAAACGTGCATCGGACTTTCCATTTGGTGTGCATAATACGACGATTGATCTATTACTACTGATGTAGTCTACAAGCATCGCGGCAAGAATACTACCTGGTAGTCACAAAAATATACGTGGTTTTCTTGAAAGTTCTGTGTTTGCCAGCCGACAATGCACGGTGTTTTCCAGGGGTTCATGGTTCTATAGGGTTACGTACGCCCAAACGGCGTAAGGCTCAACGTTGAAAGTTTCCGGTATCACCTAACCAGGCAAACGGTACACGAGAGCATGCATGCATTAGTACGTACGGCACCCTTGGCTTGTATCGATACCCGTCGATTGCATTCGGTTTTGAAGACAATATGTGGTCAATAGCATGCAGTCATTTATTAACGAACATGCATGAGTGTGCGATCATGAACAACGAGCGAACAGACGAGCACGAGCAACAGGCAAACGGAGCACGAGCAACGAGTATGCCTGCATGCATTGACCAGATAAGTATATTCAAAGCCTCACGAAACAAACAAGCAGAGCACCATTGGCAGCGTGAATACATAACAGCATATTGCACGTATCACCATCATACAAGTGTGATGCGGAGGCCGCTCTAGGGTAGTGGTAAGGGTAGCGGTAAGGGACGCAGGTTGTTCTGGCAGCTGGAAAGCAGTGCTTCGCTTCTTCTGATTTAGATCTTCTTATTGATGGCGAGAGCTGATGAGGTGCTCTGGTAGAGAAGTGAGAGGTAGGGGGGCGGGACTCGACGCCCAGATATACTCGTCCCACCCCACGCCACAAGCTCTCCTAAATTCCTCTTATCTGATGTACGCCGACAGAACTTTCCTATGGCTACCAATCGTTCTTCTGCTAATATAAGAATATCTCACTTCGTGATCCTATCTGCGTTAAGGAACATTACTCTCATCTAAGGGGTTTTCCGCCCTAGGGAACATTCCTAAGAGAACGTTACTCTCAACTAACGGAATATCCGCCGGGTTAATCCATTCTTTGGATTATTCTCGTATTCGTGAGACTACAAGACTGCAACGTATTATCTATATCTATAGCCCATGAATACTCCACCCATATCACACAAGGCAGGCAACAACGAAAACATGTGGATGTATGCATATACTAAGTAACTAGTATGCAATGAAGTATTATGCGAGATCAAACGTGGGATTATACAAAGAATACGATGACATTATTTCACAAGTTTGCAATCGCTCCGATCTCTTGCACACGTTTTGCGAACACTCCGATCTCCTGCAATGCACTTCGATCTGCCTGGGTTCATCATGTTACAGCAGGGTACAGCTCTCAGACAGTAAAAAGGACCCGCGTTCGTTATATATCTGAGGCCGGCTCACCTGTTGTTTGGGAGTTCGAGGAAGTGCCTTCAAGCAGTAATGATCGGGTCACGCAGAACATGGATCGATGCAATGCAGTAGATGCAAGCAGCCAGCGTGAACACTCAACGAAGCATCACAGACACGATGACGGGCATGACGGGCAAGGCAGGGCCCAAGGGGCTGGGGGTCGATATGACAGGTATCACAGATCACTTGGCTTTGACTTTCTTTCTTCACTCTTGGTGGTGTTTTGTAAACACCGGGTGGTCCCGGAACCTCGTTACTGGCTCTGTACCCGAGACCGAAGGCGTTCCCACACCGGGGACCCTCCCTGCCCCTATAAGATCCGCCCAGAGGATGCTAACCAAAGCTTGCCCTCTGCCTATCGAATAGACCCGACGCGTGACCCTGATCAGGACAGTGGTCTCGCGCCGTATTATCCTCCCCATAGCGCTGGTCACGACAGTCACAGCGCTATGAACCTCCCTCCCTGGCGCCACCCGCTGCAACAGTACTGCTGTGTGAATAAAAGAGGATATTTTCGGACTTAAGGATGAAAGATTACTTCAGGATGAAATGCGAAAAAATTTAGAAATCGATGAAAAGATACCAAGGAAACAAATTTTTTGTCTTCCTTTTTCTAGGGTGGGTAGAAGTCACCACAAAGCACCACCTCGCGAATTTTTGGTGTCATACGATCTCGCATCGCCTCTCACCACCGCAAAAACGAAAAATCGAATTATTACCCGCACCGAGAACGGCGGAAATAGGTAAAAACCCGTTTGCGACAGTGAGCGGCGACGCTGGGTCCTAGGACCCAAAAAAATCGTGTGGTGGTGCCTTGTGGTGATATCTACCCACCCCAGAAACGAAAAAAAAAAAGTTGGCTTTCTTGGTATTTTTTCAAAAATGGCATTTTTTTCGCATTTCATCCTGAAGTAATCTTTCATCCTGAAGTCCGAAAATATCCTGTTATAGCTGGTCGTATCCTCCTCGGAGGAACTATGGCCAACGATCGCCAGTACATGTTGGAAGCAACGCAACTTCTTCACTAACACACTGACGATCAATAGAAAGCCATAAAGCTTGTGCAATTTAACTCCCTCATTCCCGCGAAAGTAGCAAGTGAAGCCGAACGGTACAAAAAGCACCCTTATGGTTTGATCGTCTGAACTTCTCAATTTCAAGGTCTGAATTCGCTGATCAACTTGAGGAGGGAGCGCTGCCTATGCTTACTGAGATGCTTCGTGCCAATTACAGGAAGCTGGTCCTCTGTCTTAATATATTTGATGGTGGTTCTGCCCTCCTTGACTAGTTCCTGGATTGAACAAGTACCGCGGAGCCACGTGCCTGACTCGCAAACTGTAAGTCCGATTTCCGGCGACGTGCAGGGTCGAGGTATTGTCGATGTATAGAGGTAAGCTGTCCAGCGCGCGCGCGCCGAATCTCAGCTCCTGTAAATGTTAGGGAAGCCGCTTTCTTCATTGCTAGTGCTGCGTGCGCCACGAGTCCTGCCTCCATAGTCAAAAGCGTTGTCAGCCCCTGCAGCCCCACCTTGAAGATAGCCGGGGCGTTCGCAAAGAAGACAACATACAAGGACATCGACTCATCGTTATCCGGGTTGTTGCCCCGGTTTGCATCGGAGAACGCAGTCAACTTGAAGCCACCTTGCTTGTGCGTGATAGCGAAATCCACCGTTCCGGCCAGGTAGCGAAGTAGATGTTTGCGAGCTGCCATGTGAGCTTTGGACAGTTGAGACTTCACCCTTGCCAGTTGATTGACGGCGAATTAAAAATTCCGTAGCGAGTCACCTGTTCAAGATACATTACACTGCCCGTGATGATGACTTGCAAACGCTGTTTCTCCTCCTTACTGAAAAAACTCTCCTCCGGCTGGTCCAGCGACAGATTGTTTCCTACTCTAGGCGTTGACGATGAAATACTTCTTGACATACCGTATCTCTCCAGCAGGTACTTGGTATAGTTTTCCTGGGTGATGGTCACCGACCCCTTCTCGCGGTCACGCATAACACCCATGCCGAGCAAGAATGATACATCTCCCATGTCTGTCATTAGGAAAAGAATCATAGGCTTCTGCTTGATCCACTTCAGCACCAGGACGTCTTTTCCGAGCAAGAGAACGTCGTCCAACTAGAGCGTCAGTATATAAACGGCACCGCACTACGAGTAGGTGTAGACGCACGGGTCCGACGTGAGACTTGTGAATCCAACTCTTACCAGACCTTTGACGATCGTGTTCCACCAGTCAGTGGGGCTCCGGTGGAGGCCGGAGAGGCGTTTCAACAGTCTCATTACCAGCGGGACCCCGTTTTCGTCGAATTGCTGGTATCCGGGTGCCATCCTGACGTGCACTTCCTCTGTGACATCGGCGTTCAGACGCACGGTGTTGAAGTCTAGCTGCCAACACTCTAGATTGTACTCCGCCGCTATTACCAGCACCAGGCAGATGATCTGGAGCCTGAAGATGGGGCGAACGTGCTGCCACAATCAATGCCTGGGAATTGCCCCCATCCTAGTACAACAACGCGTCTCTTGTGTTAGTTGTCCGCCTTGACCTTGCAAACCTATCTACTGCCGATAATATTGTGTCCTGCGGGGGCAGAAGTCACCGGCAGGAGGTTGCAGACGTTATTTGTTCTCAGGCTTGCCTTTTCCTTGTCCGAAGCCGCTTTCCACTGCGCTTAGTCGGGAGAGTCATGACCACGTCAAAGGTGTTTGAAGATATTTCCGCATTCTCCCCGACCGAACAGCTTTGAATGGTCGTCGCGGTGCAGGCGTATGCAACGGCAGATTCTGCTCAGTACGTTTCATGCGCGATATCCGGCGCTGTTTCCTTGGTATAGAGTCTCAGCCCTCGGAGCTCAGACAGCGCGGGCCCGGTGGCAATCACCGCTACGTAGGCGAACAGAATATGAACGGTTGTGAGCGTTACGTCTTGCAAACGATTGTGCTGCAGTGCCAGCACGCGGAACCGCAGGAGTCGCTTCTTGACACAAATGTCCCCACTGTTGAAGCGGCTGTGATCCAGCCAGTAGTAATCTCCGGGACGCTCCCGCGGGTGACATCACCTGCTCCCGTGGTTCGAGAACAACCTCCTGCGAAACTCCGTCCGTAGGCTCTCACCCGGGCATCGCCCCTTCTTGCCGTGGTCCTGCAGCTCCTCCGTCCAGTGTGTCCTTCCCAGTGATCTCTCCGGTCTGTCTGTTCCAAGAGTTCAGCCACCGATGGATTGTCTGAGCGCTCGCTTACGGCGATGTGGCCAGCGGTAGCACCGGGAAGCGGTTCCAACACGGAAATGTAATCGCCAAGATCTCGCAGAACGTCAAAGTCTGTTTTGTAGTTGTGGTCGTCGATGCCGTTGCTTGGCGGGTTCATCTGGCGCGAAGTTTCTTCCAACGGTGGCGGGAATGAATGGGCGCGATGGTATCTCGATGAAGATGACGTTCCGCCTCTCCATAATGCGCTGGTGGCCGGACTTACACTCGATAGCCTTTGTTCTTGTTGTTGTTGTTGTGCCCAATCTATCGTCTTTCCACGGCCTTGAGTTCAAGCTTTTCGGAGTAGGTCTTAGTATGCAGGCCTTGGTGCCGATGACTCCAAGAAGTCTCACATCCGGCTCTGTTCTGTGTAGCATGTTTCGGAGACTGCATGTCAATCGCAGAGTGCGGCGCCCTGTTGCCAAGAAACGCCACCGTGAGCATCAATTCTCCCCACAGAAAGTTTGGCAGTCCGCTGTCGGCAAGCATACACCGCACCATAGCTGCGAGAGTTCTTCCAACGCGTTCGGACATGCCTATTTATTGCGGCGTATTGGTACTAGTGTACTCGAGCGACACCCCCGTCTGAAGGCAGTAATCCTGGAAACCCTTGCTGATGAATTCACCTCCCTTCATTTGTTTACCCTAAACCGCTCGATGCGGAGACCACCTGGAATCACTACACATTGTACAAAAACCTGAAATGAGCAGAGAACGCCGTGTTTGAACTTCAACCAATAAGTCTCCGTCCGCTTGGTGTACTCGTCGGAAATCATTGTAAATTACTTATAACCTCCGAGGGCCTCTGGGGCTAAAGGTCCCATCAGGTCTGCGAAATCGAGTTGGGAAAAGAGTTTAATCTTGAAATCGGCGGTCTTGGGGTGAGCTAACTGGTGACTCTTGCCCACGGCGCACACATCGCAGCCTGGCACAGGCCCGTCGAATCTCACCCGGTTGCTATCAAGGCTTTTGAGAAGGTATGAACTCGTGCGGTTGAGGTGTGGCCCTGGAACCCTCCCTGCGCAATGTCATCCATTTCTCCCTCCCCGGTCGGTTGAGATGTTTCGTGGTACGTCCAGCACCTTGTACTCTTCCAGTCTGTCCCGAAATCCGGGGATGATGGCGTCAGTGAAATAATGTCCCGACGCGCCACTGTCCACCAGAACATTTACGGGGTCGTTGCTGCAGCTTGTCCGCGGCCTCGCGGTGGGACCGATCGTGAGAGCCGACCCGTCTTCCGTTCTGGTGATGCACCAAAAACACTGGGATATCAATAGGTGTTCTTGACCATTCGAGCATCGAGGGAGTTGCCAAACGAGAGCCACAGATAGTGGAGAATAGCCTCAATCCCTAGAGCACACGTTTTAACCGTCCAACCCCCGACGATGTGCTGTCAAAATTCTACTTGATGGGCCGGACCTTCCTCGACCATGAAGTTCGAGTCACCCGTCTCTTCTCCCCTGACGCTGGCGAAAGATCCGAACATCTCACTTGTGTCGACTGGTTCATCCGTGGGGCCGAATGGCCAAAGTTCTTCCTCCTCCATCGGCGCTTCCACTGCGGTGAACGAGATCGGGTGGCCGATATAGTTTGCGTCGTAATTGGCGTCACCGGCGTTTGCACTGCCGATACTATGTTGGGTGCGGCAGTCCTCTTCGGCATGCGTAGTGCGCTCATGAAAAGAGTACAAATGACAAATATCTCCCCCTCTCCTCGAGTCTCCTGGTCCTGCTTTTCCGTGGCGAGGCAAGTGCTGTTTTCACTGATGTCGCTGACCCTGTGGATTGGGCCCACGCCGATGATCCTTCTTCAGGATGGCGCAGCCCTGCGTGACATGTCCGAATCCTTCGCAGTAGTTGCACTGCACGCCACTGCTGGTGTGGTCCACCACCTTCACGGCAATGCTGCGGCCTGCGATTGGCTTAGCGCTTACAGAGCGCGAAAGGTTGTCGACGTGTACAGTGTGTACCATGTGCCGAAATGCCGTCCAGTCCAGAGTCCCGCCGCTCGTAGCTGCCGGGCTTGGATAATGGTTTCCCAATACCTCTCGTCGTGTACTGTCTGTCCCGTTTCCTCGAGGAGGTCACGGTATTCGTCCAGAACGACAAACAAGTGGTCCGGATCCTGACTGGGCTCCATCTTCGTCTTGACGAGTTTCTCGTCGCACGCCCTTCTGGCCTCCTTAGTGCAGCCGTTGTACTTCTCAGTCAGAGCTTTCCACGCCAGTTGTTCATGCCCCGCTCCATCTTTGCCGCTTCCCCTCGAGCTTCGTTATAGTGTTGTTGGCGGAGCCAGATGTGGTGAGAAGTAGAGCACTCCAGAGATATTTGTCCACCTGTATCTATTTATACGCTCTCCATGGCGACCTCTCGATGCTAAAGCGAATCTGTTTCTCCGAGACACACGATATAGTGGATAAAAGCCGAATCCGATTCTCGGTGGCTGCACTGTAAAAAAAACACAGAAACAAATAAACAAACAGACCTCAACAGACAATAAAACAAACAAACGAACAAGTAAACCAACAGACAAACTTACCCGAGTCTGTGTCGGAACATCTAGTAGATAGAAGACGAACCCGAGTCTCGATCGCGGTGCTGAAAAACAAAACCAACATCCGCCCGAGCCTGTGTTGTGCCACTGAATCACGGAACCGAACTGTGTCGTCGGATTGCCAAAAGATCAGAGCAAAGCTGAGGGTCTTTTTGTAAAACTCTCCTGCTGCTGCTCCTGCTCCGGGTTCACGATGGTTCCCGATTCGCGCGCGCTGAATACATGATGGATCCAATATATGTGACGAATATTCGAGGGTACTCCTGAGCAGTAGACTGCAAAGATTCGCGCCGTCAGTCGTCAAATTGACCCAGCACACACGCTGTGTATCGAGGATGTGGAGAATGGATGACTCTTGAGAACAGGCCGCTTGAGGGCAGTAAACGTTTGGGACGATGAACTGTGGTAAGGTCAGGTGCGGTTTGACGCGTCAACATGGGGGTGTGCAAACACTCCAGTTCACCAACCTTGATGGCCTCTTACAGCAATGTCTATCGACGGCTCGTCGCTGCAAGTCGTCTACTACAAGACCGGCTGAAAGGCCATCTAAATATCCCGATACTCATGATGCGGTTTAGTTAGTTGAACTGCAACTTACGAAACATTGACGCAATAGGCTATGTACGTACTGTTCGCAGCCCCACAACCTTTCTGCGCCAGTAGGGGCAGAAGCAGGAGAAGTAGCAGCCACGGGGCGACAGCGCGAAACCAGCAGCTCCGGGAGTGGAAACAATAGCAGACGCAGTCTCTATCACCTCAAGAGGATGGGGAGTATTAATGCAAGCGCAACTGTTAACCGCAGGTTTCACCGGGACGCAATGCCTACTGCACGCCGTCCATCTGACCCATTGTGCTTGGTGGCCAAGTGGTGTCAAGCTTTTGCAGCCGTCC